>JAJUBA010000039.1:0-22922 GCA_029620275.1 Acrossocheilus wenchowensis
ACCCCCATATATATATAGATATATATCTATCTATCAGTGGCGAGCGGTGACTTTTTTAACAGTGTATGCTGAGTGCTAAGATAAAGACCCCCCCCCCCCCCCCCCCCCCCCCCCCCCTTCATCTAAAAGTATGCACATTCCTACCTTAGGCTATTTGTAAATGAAATCATCTCCCATCCTTCTTCTATCGTTTCAGGTTTATCCATAGTTAACTCGAATGTTAGAAAACAGCTGATTTTCAAGTAAAAACCGCCAAATAACGTTTACACGTAGTTACGTTACGTAATATTCAGAGCGTGGGGAGATGCCCTGGTCTACGTCTCTGCATCAACTGAATGAATCTTTCTCTTTTCTTTTCTTTTTCATTCATTTTTTATTCCCAGTGAATAGGAGTTAAAACTCCCCCCTGGATGACAATAATAGACCATGCAAAATACCAAAAATAATAAATAAATAAAAAAAATAATAATAATAATAATATATCTGTAAAATATTGCCAAGTAACGTTGCAAACAACAATAAAATCACAGAAGGACTTTAACTGTAAGTGACACAAGTATACGGAAAACAAAGGTATGTGTTCCTATTTTTTCCTGATGTTGTTATTATTTCAAATTTATATACAATTTTATAAACTTTTTTTAATTTATTTACTACTTAGGCATGTTGACAATAACGCCATCAACATTGTCTATGACCAGATATATTTTAGTGGACTTTCAAAATTGCTTTGCTTGAGAAAGCATGAAAATATACAGTTATGATGTTTTTTTGTTTTTTTTTTCATATGATTCCGGCGGGTTAGTTTTGCATCAAACACAATGTAATTTTCGGTAAATCGAGATCTGGCAGCAACAGCGCATTTTTCCGCTTGGGCGAGCGCTTCTCGGACAGTTTACCTCTCGCATGAAATCAGCCGTCCACCAGCAAATCACTGAGAACGCGCTACAATCCTGACGAGTCACAGCCACAGAGCGGAGGCGCCAAAGCTGCGGAGAATCCGCTCACCCGGAAGCTTCCGTCACTCTCTCATCTGACGTAGATTTACAGAAAATGACCATTGTTTTCAAATAAATAATTTTACATACTTATTCCCAACACTTTATTAAGCTGTAAGTCACATCTCAAATGACAAGAGATCAACTTATAATCATGTTTATATCATTAGCCCGTGAACTCATTCTGTCAGACGGCCTGGGTATGCGGCGCTATATATAATATATATATATATATATATATATATATATAATATATATATATATATATATATATATATATATATATATATAAAACTAAATACGACCTCACATTTATACGTTTGCAGCCTCTGAAACTTCCGTCCGTCATAAAAATTAACGGATGGTTCGATTTCTGCATTTTTCGCATCCCTAGCAAATATTTTGAGGGGTGTTTTTGACAATTGAGAGCCACGAAATGGCGAATATGAAAAAACGAATTGGACAGTTTCGGACTCAGTCAGGGTGCAAGGACCTTAAACTTTGAGGCTTGCGCAGCTTCTCGAGGAGAAATCAAACAAATGAGTGCCGTTTTCTAAAGTCTATTAACAAATAAACTAAATTGACATACTGCAGTTAAATGTCAAAATGTGGTGTTTCTATATTTATAACATTTGAATACAGTTCAGCAACATACATCACACGACCAGACGACCACCTCACGATTGAAAATGTGACACTGATTTCATATGACAGTTCAACAAACAAGTTAATAATATTAAGTCACTTACATTTTAGACGAAATAATGACTGTTTTGGTCAATTTTAGCAGCGAAAATAGATCCGATGAATCCAAACAAAGATCACAGCATAGCGCACCTCACAGCAACACTCAATCGTGTTTTGAATGATTCAGTGTTTTGAACGAATCGGTTGAGTCAAAGATTCAATGACCCATGCACAAACATCTGTCTCATTCTTGATGAATCGGCCGTTTGAACGAATCGTTTGAATGAACGACTCAATGACTCGCTTAATAAAACCGCTTATCACCTGCGGTTGCGCTCACTATCGACAAACCAATCAAATTTGTTCAAAACTCTTTTTTTTAAAATCAGTCCAAACACATTTTAATTTTATTCAGGAGTTATGTATATACAAAACTATAACTTTTTATGACAGTAGTTTAGTGCTAAAAAAATTTTAGCAAATTTTTTTTTTCAGGCTTTTTTTCCTCCCATCCTGTAGCCTACTCGCGCCCCCCCGGGAGAGTGTCCGCGCCCCCCAGGGGGGGCGCGCCCCCACCGGTGAGAACCACTGGATTAGATGATGATTAATAATCATTTACAAAAAATGACAATACGCTCACAAATGATTAAATATATGCTAACGATTACAAATCTGTCATAAATTAGAATAGCATATCATGAAATAATCAAACATATCCTTGGTAAATGGTTAATAAGTTATAGTTAAATATTATTAATCACTTATAAATCATGAAATGTCAACATTGTACTGTTAACTCACAGCGTTAAAAATACTCCACGTGTGTCAGAGAAGACATCTGTCTAACCCTCACCGGTCAGCCCTTACACTGCAGTACACACTACAAAGTATTCAAAACTGTTGTGTAAATGCATTAATAAATCATTGTAACGCATTGTAAATGATTATTCATGTGTTAGTAGATAATAGTACAATGTTGACATTTCAATGATTTATAAGTGATTAATAATATATAAAAGTGATATGTTAATATTTTCTATCTATGTTTTGTAGATTAAGTTATAAATAATTTACAAGTGATTAGATGATGATTAACTAATCATTTACAAAACATGACTATATGTTCGCAAATGATTATTAAGTAATATACTAACGATTTACAAATCTTTATAAGTTATCTTAAAAAATAGCATCATGAAATAATCACTAGTAAAAGGTTAATACAAATTATACTATTTTAAGGTAAGGGATTGCAAACAATACATTTTAGTTACATTTAAATAAAAAAATGTTGAAAGTTAGTCAACTACATTTGTTTATTTAAATGTAGCTAAAATAAATTGATTGCAACCACTTATCTTAAAAAAAGTCAATTCAATGAATTTTTTTTTCAGTATAGTTATTAGTTAAGTTACTAGTTAATCATTTGAATGCATAATCATGTTTTGTAAATGACTTGTAAATGACCCACCAATCTTTCTTATGTGATGTACTCATAACCACACCTTAAGAGACACATGATCCAAAAATCATAACGTCATTGGTGACGTGAGTACCATCACTACACTATTTCACCTCGGTTGGTGAATCTATCTATCAAACTCTCTCCTCTACAAGTGTGATAGGACCACAAAACCCGTCACAAGGGTCAATTTTATGAATTTATATGCATTATCCGAAAGCTGAATAAATAAGCTTTCCATTAATGTATAGTTTGTTATAGGATAGGACAATATTTGGATTTGAGGGTGCAAAAAAAATAAATAAATAAATATTGAGAATATTAACTTTAAAATTGTCCAAATTAAGTTCTTAACAATGCGTATTAATCAAAAATTAAGTTACGGTTTGATATATTTACAGTAGGAAACTTACAAAATATCTTCATGGAACATGATTGTTACTCAATATCCTAATGATTTTTGGCATAAAGAAAAATTGATCATTTTAACCATACAATGTATTGTTGGCTATTTGCTACAAATATACCCGTGCTACTTATGACTTATGGTTTGTGCTCCAGGGTCACATATGATACAGAATGTAGCAGCAACAAGAAAAGTCCTTACACCTCTTTATCCCTCCTCATTGGTTACAGTACTACTCACATCAAGTTCAGCAGACTGTGCGTGTCTACTGAAGCAAACCCTCCAGAATACACTGAAAATATGGTGCACATCTCATTGTATCATTCTGTCATACTTTTGTATCCTTTTTTCTTTTTTTATAGTTTGAGGTTGGTCGCTATGCACTGCCATATGGGGGGGCACAAAACATTTTATTTTTCTTTTTTACAACTTCTCTTTTGTGGTCCAAACAAGAAATGTAAAAGGCATTAGAACAACACCAGGATGAGTGAATTTAAATTTTGGGTGAATTATTCCTTTAAAGTTCCTCTCTGGTGAAATGCCCTTCCTAAGTTAGGAATCCTAACCTACCAGCCAAATTTCTTACTGTATTTAAGAATATTCAGTTCAATATTTAGATATTCCAGCAATGGGTTATAACTCATATTTTTCTCTGTGAACTTTAAATTATTCCGTAAACACAGTTGCAGTCTGTATTCAGATGTTCGAAGCTGTGTGATGTAAAGCAATATTTGAAACGTTGTATTATCACTTCTCATGTTATTGCCTCCTTAGGATTAATCGCTTTGTGTTATTCCACATTTGCATGTTCCTTTAAAAGATTACTAAATGTAAATGTAAAGTAAAATACAATCAAATACTCACAGAAGGCGAGGGACAGTGCGCTGCACCCCATGCTGCCACAAAGCTGTGTGTTCAAAGCCAGATACTTCCTGTGCTTTAATGATCATTTCTTACTTCAAGGAAGAGGGAGGGTCTAGAGAGAGACAGAAAAAAAAGATCTATTTTGAAAGAGATATTAACTTTTCTTTTAGTACATTCAAAGACTAAATGCAACAGACCCACACCAAGATATCAACAGTATTTTGATCGGTCTGTCACACTTACTGATTAAACTAGAAGAGCACCATCTTCACCATCCTCATCTTCAGTTAGTTCAGGTCTCTCCTGTAAAAGCTAAAACCATTCTTGTTTAATGGATTTACCAGGCTTACTATTAGCCTAAGTATTAAATGGCAATAAAAACTACACATTTAATAATACATTTAAAAATACATTTGATCAGGCACTCCAAAACACATGGGGACTCTGGTGTCTGAAGTTGATTCACACTATCTGGATTTGGCTACAAGACGATATAAAACATGTTAATTGTTTCCCACTTGTGTATTAGTAATGAAGTGAGAAGTGAGGGTTCAGACTCCCTGAAAAAGAAAAAAAAAAAAAGAAAAAAGAAAAAGCAGAAGTCAAACCACAATAATCAGCTCAACTTTTTCTCAGGCCTCTTAGGCATTCAACTAAGCATGGCTGGTAGATAGATAAATGACGTTGACGTCAATAAACTGGTAAATATACAAATCAAACTGACTTCAAAAACTTGACATTGATGCTGATTTGATGTAAACTGAATGTCAAATATGGTCTACATATACATTAAACCAGTTTCAGAGGGGATTAGCTTTCTATTTTCACCAATTACCACTGGAAAAATTGCCATAAATACTGAATTTAAAATGAGCATCTTGATCAAGTCTTGAGTATTATTTGACGTCAAATTGATATCAAGGCTTAGAAACTTGATATCCAGCACAAACAAATAATTGCTCACACTGTGGGAAAACTATTATTGAGACACACAGAAGCAAAACTGGTTAAACCCACATGCTATTGTTGGCTCTTTGACGTATAGGCCTACATTTTGTTCCTCTCTTTTGCTTTGAATGTAAGCCTCTGCTAATATTGGGCATGTGATCACCTAGAGACAAAAAAGAAATAAAATCTGACCATGCCCCAAGCCACGCCCACAAAGCCACGCCCCCAGCATTATTAGCGCCAAAGTCGCAAATTGCGACAAGATGTCATACTTCATGAAATAGACTGCAGTTCCTAATATGGTGTAATATCTCATTTGTATTCCTACCACTAGATGGCAGACATGTAGTACTTCGATTCTAGACCAAAAGTGTTGGAGGAAATAGCAGAGCAAGTGAGCTATCCTGTCACTGATGCGGAAGCAGTTCAGTTCTTATAGCGTCTGAGTAAATTGTGAGATTTGTGAGAGAAAGTCGGCAAATGGCTAATAAAAAGTAGTACCGTGAGGATGTGTTGCAAATGTTATTCGCCGATTCTGATGAAGGGGAATATTTGCATTTGGAAATGACGATCGGCCGTCTTATGATCGCGCTTCTCCGGTACATATTTGCAGCGCAATGGTGCAGCCGTGCAAGGCGCGAGTGTTCACGAAGCACAAACAAATGATCATTGGACCCTTTGCCCAGTGGGGATGGGGGTGGCAGGGGTGGACGTGGTGAGTGTCTGTAGGAGAGCTGTTGCTCTCTGATGATCGGCAGATTGCGTCGTTTGTTCTGATCGCGCGCTCAAAGGGCCGCCGGCAGACAGTACAGGTGCAGTCAGTGTGGGCTGTGCCATGCAATGAGAGGTACCATACAGGGGCGCAGGCCCGGCTCCAGATACGAGATGAAGGGTGGGCAAGTGTATTCCAGGTGGGCAGGGGTTCTGAAAAATAGGAACATTTTCACTTAACTTCTGCTACTTCACGGAGTAAGGATAATTATTGAATTAATTAGCCACAACAGAGGTGCAAATTTTGCAATACATGATTCAAATTTTAAAAATTAAATAGACCGCAGCAATTAACATTTTGCCACTTTGCGCGCTTCCCGTGACTCTCACGCCCCAGACGACTCTGCTTGCCTTCACATGATTTGTAGAGATGAGAAGTAATCACGGTGCCCCCTCCTGGGTAGTCTGGTTTTATAGTATCATTTCTAATTACCCTGACACTTACGCTCTGACTCTGAGCGATAAAGATTGAAATATAAAGTTCCGGTAATGCGTAACGGTGTGTCCGTCACATTTCGAGCACTGGTTCTGTTATTAAGAGTGTTCACTTTGGCTGAAGTCTTCATTCGAATTGTTGTTGTTGTTGTTGTTGAAGATGCAGCATCTCTGTCAGCATCTTGCCTCGGGACAAAGCAGGCGCGGGCGCAATCATCAATCATATTTAAAGGAAAGTCGGCGCGCCTGACCGCATCACTGTCTTTACTGGGGTTGTTTTATGGAATGTTGCATTTATTCACAGACGATTTGATTAGCAAATCATATGGTAGACTGTCATTATTTTGCGAGACACCACTGAATGCGCATCAGAGGGTATTTAGAAGTAGGTAGGCCTATAGGCTACGCAAAGCCGACTGATAAGCCGTATACCTGAATATACTCTGCACTACACCACTGAGACTGACAAAACCATGCATCAACAGATTCTTAGCTCGTTGACAAATATCTGATCTTGTAAGATGTTCTCCCTTTACACAGAGCACTGTACGTGTGATCGCCAAATCGAAAGTGAAAGTGAAAGGCGCGAGCGCTCATTCAAAAGGATTTCAATTCCGCGCAAATTGATAGCGGCTCCCTGATGCGCGAAAATACAGTATTAGCACGTATGTGGGTATGGGCGGTAAGAAAACGAAAAAGAAAAAAATATATGAACCTCAATTGAATATCACAACAATTTTGTGATTGGCTGTTATCTGTGGGGCCAGGGTGGGCCAAGCTTCTGATAGGGTGGGCCAGGCCCACCCTGGCCCCCCCCGTGGAGCCGGGCCTGCAGGGGCGTAAATTTCATCTGACAGTAGGGGGGGGAACAATAAACGTAAAATTTCTCAAGAGCAATTTTTGAAGGGGACACAAATAATACAGCCAAAATTGTACTTGTAAGGATAGATATGTGTACACAGCATGTGTAAATAGCATGGAGACCGTGTTTAAATATGAGTTCATGGTTCACCACGCGGTCATATTATAATTATATTTTGCGTCATCCATAGTATTTTAGGTTTCCTCTGAAACCTAGTATGTCTCTTTCGCATTAATTCAAAGAAAAAAGTCGACAAGACCGCTTTTTTAGTCAAATAAAAAGCTGGCAGCGTTTTGCCTACAAATAGCAGCCGAGGGCGTCTTTTGTTGCTATTAACAACAGCTGCAAGGGTAGCTAGCGCTGTGTGCTACAGAAATGTCGGCTTTTGAAGTTAACGGGGAGGGTGTCAGTTCACAACGGCGTTTGTGGGAGCGCGAATATACGGGGAAGGAAACTGTATGGTGCTACCAACAATTTTGTCCAGGAGCTCCGGTTGGATGATGCACGGTTTTATACAACTCCTTGTGCTCCGAAACTAGTACGATCTGTCTACCGGCTATCTTCTCCTTTTTCTTGTTGTTTTTGTTGTTATGGAAACGACTCGCCACTCGCTTGTCATTGGTCAGCTGTCAAAAGGCGCTTGACGTGGGGCTTTTTTTTCAGAAAAGTTAAACTTTTTTAACTCGAAAAAGACGCTCTGAGCTGCAGAAAAAGACGTCGGCGGTGGCGTTTTAAAAAGCGCTCAGGACTTTTGAAAACACGTTTACTCCATAGGATATAATGTAAAACAGACGCTGGCAGCTTCAAAAAAGACGCCAAGTGTGAACACGGCCTTACGCTTGTTAACTTTATAATCGCTCATAGAAAATACATCGGATGTCATAATTTTTTTGTCATGACTAATTATTAATGATCCAGCATCATCTGTATTAAAGAGAAAGAATCATTTCACCTCTTGATGTTAAAGAGAATAAAATAGCCTTGACAGCCTACTTACACATAACTAACTTGCTCTCTCTCACCGGACCTTGTGTGTGTGTGTGTGTGTGTGTGTGTGTGTGTGTGTGTGTATCGATAAAGAGGAAAGCAGGCAGTGGACCAAACCACTGTGAGAAACAGGGAGGGGGGAATCAAAACATTTCTGAACTTAAAACGTTTTTTGGCGTTTATTTTGTTTTACTAATCACACAATTATTTTAAGTATATGTCCATTATATTATTTTCAATACACAGAGTCGCTTGTAATGATATTTTTAGGGGGGACAAGCCTCAGATAGGGGGGGGGGGGGGGGGGTGGGGGGGGGGTGGGGGTCCTGTCTCCCCGGGATTTACGCCTATGGTACCATACTCTCAAGAACTATAACTGTCACCTAGATTCCTGATTGGGCAGATAGCTGGTCAACTGAAAAAAAAAAAAAAAAAAAAAAAGGTACATGTATTTTACTATGGCACAGTAATATAGTAATAATTAGTACTTTCTCCTGTTTTACTGTTGATTTCCTCTTTCTGATTATTTGGAATGAGGATAAAAAGACAAAAAAAAAAAAAAAAATGCAAATAAGTTCAAACTAGGGGTCGACTGATATGTGTTTTTCAGGGCCGATGCCGATACCGATTATTACAGACCAAGTGGACCGATAACCGATATTTTAACCGATATATTATGTCTGATGTAAAAATGAAAATTAATGTCAAAATTAACAATAACAAGGGCTCTGACAAAAACTGCCTTCCCTGGTGTTGATTGCATTCTTACTCTTATCTTCCTCCATGCATCCATCTACAATAAGGGTAATATAAAGAGAGAGTTAAAGTGGGGCCACTGTATGCTTCATGATTAAGCCTATAACTGTACTACAGTTAAACAGCTTGGGGAAATGCAAGTATTTGGCTTCAATAATTTACATGTTAGAAATGTATGTGTAATAGCATAACCTCTCATAATTATAATATAATAAGTGTAAATAATTTAATTGTCTTCATAGCTCCATTGTAGAAGTTGTGAAGAAGACTGCAACTATTTTAATTAAACTATAACACTAATAGCCTGTTATAGGCACACTTGGTTCAATAGCCTATTGAAATGTCACAATTTATGTCGTCCTAATCTTGGCCTATGTGACAGTAATTTCGATTAGTTTTAATTTACAGTGCAGTGCAAATGAAGCCATAAAACATTAATTTCAGTTATCTTTTAATCAAATGAAAGTTAAATTCATTTTATGGCAAACAAAGGGTTTACCATTAATATTAAACATGGAAGAAATAGCGTATTGTGTGATTATTCTTTTAAACAAAAGTTGTTGTTGTAGTAGTATTAGTAGAGAGAAACCGAACTTTTATTTTGACGGGTTGCCATGAGGACCTTTCTGTATAGCCTATGTATATGATATGACGATCGTTTTACTCAAATGAAACGGTCAAATGCTCATGAAGTAACTCTCAGAGCAGTTCTGGGGATGTTGTTCCATGTATTTATGTCCTCATTTAGTGAGACGGCAGATGCTGAAAAAACACCGCGATCGTCACGCACTTCAGTGTGTGTGTGTGTGTGTGTGTGTGTGTGGTTGTGTGTGTGTGTGTGTGTGTGTGTGTGTGTAATCAAAACCACGCGTCTGTGCCACATACAGAGACACGCAGAACATGCAGAATTCATATTTAAATAAGTCTTTTTGCAGCTTAATATTTACAGATACTAGTCCATAGTGCGAGTCGATTTAAGTGTACTGACCTACTTTTGATTAATTCATCCAAACTTTGAGAACTCCGTGACTCCGCGTTGTACAGTAAATTCCCTTTATATGACTGGATTCCGCGATTATGTCCGCGTTTTCCAATCGCGGAAACCATACATAGATAATATTGAAGTGTTTTGCAACTTAAGTGTAGTGATTGTGATTTATTGCAACTTGAGCAAAGTCTGCTGCTGCCTTTGAGAGACAACTGATGCGTGATCACTGAACTGTAGCAAGGGCTTTCAGTGTGAGAGTGCCTTAGTCTTCTACATTGATTGGTCAGACTCGTGACTCCCAACAAATCAGATGCGCGGTGGGCGGAGACTGCTCGAGGCCATAGATTGGTGAGTTCTGACAGGCTGCACAGCACAATTTACATAATTTTATCGGCGCATCGGTTTTGAAAATGACCGATACCGATAATCATAAAAATGCTTAATATCGGCGCCGATAATCGGCCAGGCCGATAATCAGTCGACCCCTAGTTCAAACATCAATTCAATATCTACCATTTCCTGAATATTATGAAATTCAGGAGGGCCACCCCTGATGACTTAGTATATTTACACCCACATAAACTTTCGGTCATGCCCAACATTTTTCTAATTTACAGTATCTCTATCTTTAAGCCCTTTCAAGCCACAAGCTTTTTAAATCTTAATGTCAAAATCCAGCATTTCTTCCAAAAATCCTGGCGCCTAAGGGGTTAAAAATATATATTTTAGTACATTAAAGAGACATATCTTATATTGTATAATACATACTATCGTCTTGTAAAAAATAAAAAACAGCATTTAAATCATGATAATAATATAATATATTATAATAAAGTACTATAATATATTAAAGTATACAGAATTGTTATTATTATTAAAGTAGGCTACCTGCCAAAAGTTTGGAAACATAATTATTCATGATTTTGAAATAAATATCTTCTGCTCATGAAGGCTGAATTTATTTGATCAAAATAATGTTGAAAAAAAAAAACCAGCAATATTGTGAAATATTACAAATTTAAAAAAAAAAAAAATCAATTTTATTATAAAATGTAGTGTTATTCCTGTGATGCAAAGCAGAATTTTCTTCATCATTACTCCAGTTTCAGTGTCACATGATCTTTTAGAAATCATTACAATTTATTGACTCAAGAAACATTTCTGATTATCAATGTTAAAACAATGTTGCTGCTTCGTATTTTGTGTGGAAATGGGTGATACACTTTATTTGTTCAGGACTTTTTGATAAATATAAGTTTAATGAATATAATTTATTTGCATTCATCAAATATATATATATATATATTATATATATATATTATATATATATATAATATATATATATATATATATATATATATATATATATATATATTAATTACATTTGTCAGTGCATTTATTAAACAGAAATATTTTTTAAATGTCTTCACTCACTTTTTATCACTTTCATGCATGATGAATATTTTTTTTTGTTTAGTCTTATACAAATGTTTGAGTGGTATCATTGTTTCCACAAAACATATTAAGCCGCAAAACTGTTTTTAACATTGATAATAATCAGAAATGTTTCTTGAGCAGCAAATCAGCATATTAGAATGGTTTCTGAAGGATTATGTGACACTAAAACTTCTCTTTGTAAACGACAACAGTATAAACGTTTCTGATGACGAATGTGCGTTCCAAATGCAAATTAAAGCGGCTCAAACTAAACGCAGAGCAGCTAGCACTAACAGTGAATCGAAACTAAAAACAGAACTGTAACAGCAGACTACAGCCTGTTATATAATTACATCACAAGCGTGATGATGACAGCACTAGCAATTTCAAATTCTCACTGCCATCATAAAAAGTCACGATTCAGCGCTGAATCTACTCACGTTTGGCGCTTTGAATCATTTGAACGATTTAACAGTCAAAGTGTTTGTCCAACACATGGAGAAAGAAACCAGCCATGTATCACTATAATTACATCAAATCATGAAGTGTGTGCCGTGGATTTGATCAGACAATATTAAAATAAAAGTTCACTCGTTGCCTATTTCAGTCTCTAAACGCAGTATCTCTATTCAATGTGAAGGTTAAGTTACTCAGAAAAACTGTTTCAACACATTTTTTTTTTACTTCAGTTGTGACTGGAGAAAACCAAGAGGTGAGAAAACCAAGAGAAAACAAGCACAAGCACCAGCAGACAGCAGCTGAGTCTATGGTACCCATCCTTCGATGAGATGCACAGCGCCGCCTGGTGCTCATGATGAAAATAAAGGGCTTTTACTCATTCTGCCTGACAGTGCTACTGTCCTCATGGATCTCTCCTTTTGTGCCTGAAAACCCCTATATATATATATATATATATTATATATATATATATATATATATATATATATATATATATATATATATATATATATATGCTACTTGTTATTTTCTGCTCATATTTCTATATGATGCATGCTTATATATTATTGGACAGTCCTTACACAGCACCTCTTACAATGTATCTATATAAGCTATAGTTGAAGAAATAAACTTGGAGGAGAAAGCTATCTGTGTTCCTTCCTGGCCATACCAAAAGCACTGAGAGTATTCTGGTGGTACAGAGAGATACAAATGAATCATTTCTAAGTACGATTAAAGCAATAGTAAGTCAATCAATGTGCTGTACATGTATACATTTAAATAAAAAATATCAACAACACTGTATTATGACACATACAATCAAAAACAGACAAGTTCAAATAAATAAATGAAGAGTTCATTTGTTATCTGTTCTTGCAAATAAACTCTTCAAATATTCAAGAAAGCTCTTCTTTAGTTAGTCTATATTAGTCCAAATGTAATGTGAGTAGATGTGACTTCAAATTCTGTCTTATTTCTTGGTTGGGACTCATTATGTTGGATCCCTGTAAAGATGCCCAAGCAAACAGTGTTACAGTGCTGACCAACATAAAGGGCATCAAACCTGATATTCCACAACAAACAAACCTTTCTTACACCTCCCTAGAAAAAATAAATGCCTAGCAGAGGTTATACTTGCTCTACTTTTAACTGAGGAAGGTTAGCATACCACATGTAGCCTACTTAGAAGTCAGCTGTCATTAAATCTGTCCTGCCAAACTTGACAAAATAGGTTACAGCTGACAATCAGGATGGCTGAGAAAATCATGGGCCACCCCTGCCCTCCATACAGACATTGGTTACTAGAATGAGGGAACAGGCATGAAGGATCATCAATGAGTACTCTCTTTAAACATCTCCCTCCCTGATCAACTCAATCACATAAAATACATGTGGTTTGCAGGCTTGTGTATGAGAAATTGTTTCTTTTCAGTGAGGAGATATCAGCACAGATATGGTTCTACTCAAGCATGTTATGATGACCACTGACAATATTCACATAATTGATCAACGCTAGTAATAAATACATCAAGACCCCACATTTTGACGCGGAGGTCTATTTTATAAACTACTTCCAGCAGCCATCATCTGGTGTCACACACTTGGCTCATTTCAAACAGCCCAAGAGCATCCACAGAAAAAAACAAGAGAAGTTACAAAAAAACATCATTCATCGCCACTAAGTTACAGAATATTTTGTATTTATTTAAAGACAATACAAACAATTCACTATACCTCCAGACTACTGCTTAATTCCCTGTATTATGTTATATAAGAAGTGCAGTGAAGCTCTTTCGAAAGACAGTATGGGTGGCTCTTAAAAGAGCCTTTGGGTCGCTGATCAGATCAGATGATGTTTATTTGAGCTGGTGTATTTGGTCACAGCCTTGGTGCCCTCAGACACGGCGTGTTTGGCCAGTTCCCGGGCAGCAGCAGACGCACGGCGGTCTGGATCTCTCTCGATGTGATGGTGGAGCGCTTGTTGTAGTGAGCGAGACGAGACGATTCACCGGCGATGCGCTCGAAGATGTCGTTGACGAAAGAGTTCATGATGCCCATCGCTTAGAAGAGATCCCGGTGTCAGGATGAACTGCTTCAGCACTTTATACACGTAGATAGCATAGCTCTCTTCCTGGACTTTCTGCGCTTCTTTCCTCCTTTACCGGCGGTCTTAGTGACGGCCTTCTTTGAGCCTTCTTGGGCGCGGACTTCGCGGGTTCAGGCATGACGTTTACTGAGAATTATTCAAACTGCATAAATTACATAAAACCACGCGCGCTTTTATGCACTGCCCTATGCTAATTTTAAAAGGAAAACGGCGAACTGTGATTGGGTATCTCCATGGAACAACCCACAGAATAATTTCATTGGTCACATTAAAGCCAATCAGAGGTTTTAAAATGTAAATCCCTCCGAATCACCTCATGCTTGACAACTACCATCCCCATTCGTTTCAGTTTCTTTGTTTGATTTTCCCGCATTTCTCGAACGATGTGATGAGTGAGATATAGTTTGGTAAACTCTTTGACTGTATAATGACAATTATGATTCTATTTTATTTTAACTTTCAATTATAAGAAAAAAATATTTAGGCTAAATCCTCAAAATGTTGGTTACATAACAGTTTGAACAATGACCACGAACACTATCGATAGAAAGATTAATTTAACAAAGAAAAATCTTCGAATTCACCCACATGAAAACAATACTAGTAATTATAGTAAATACTATAGTGTTTTTGAATCATACTATACTAAAGGACCTTAATTAATTTGTGGTAATTCTGTAGTTGCTGTGGTAATAACGTAACATAAACGAATTACTTTACCCAACACTACGGTAGAGAACTATAGAGTATATTTACTACAATCCACTAGTTTACTGGGGAAAAAACTGAATACTGCAGTATTTATTTCAGTTTATCAATTCACTTTAGTTAATATTGAAATATGCTGTACCATTCATTAACAAAGGGATGTAAATACTATAACATGCAGTATATACTTCACTATGGTATTTTTTTCATGTAGGCAGTTATTACAAACAGATTTAAGTTGCAGGAAAAAAAACAAAGATTTTACTAATTGGAAACTTTTTCTTTGAGTGAAAAGGTGGGTGGCTCTTAAAAGAGCCGTTGGGGTTTAGCTTTGTTCAGGAATCTCTTAACCTCCGAATCCGTACAGAGTGCGTCCCTGCCGTTTCAGAGCATACACAAACATCCATGGCGGTGACGGTCTTTCTTTTAGCGTGCTCGGTGTAGGTCACAGCATCACGAATAACGTTCTCCAGAAACACCTTCAACACACCGCGCGTCTCCTCATAGATCAGCCCAGAAATACGCTTGACGCCGCCGCGGCGAGCAAGACGACGAATAGCGGGTTTAGTGATTCCCTGGATATTATCCGAAGAACCTTTCGGTGACGCTTCGCGCCTCCTTTTCCGAGTCCTTTACCAACTTTTCCTCTTCCAGACATGCCGACAACTGATTAACAGTAACACGAACGAAGTTATTCTGAAAAAACAACGGAAAAGAGGGGTAGTTTATACATCGCTACAGGACCTAGGTGAAACCACGACTATGGGCGGTTCTACTAAACGTCACTCCTTAAATCCAATCGGATTCGAGTACTGCCTTGCAATGCTTGCACCAATTTGGAATTAAACTGGGTTTGAATAAATATATAATAATATAAAAAAAAGTAGTTATACAAGAAAGTACTTCTGACCTCTTAAACTGTCATAATTCCGTTAACAGCACCAATTTAGAAGATTTAAAACCTAGAACCGTCAACCCCCATGGTATTTATAACATGCTTTAATGTTACCATTTTATAACATATCCTGAATTATAGTACATTTCAGACCAGTTACAATCGTTTATATTTTGTTAATAATTGACTAAAGGAAATCATCTTTTATAGAAACATTGAGGTGGCTCTTAAAGAGCCTTTGGGGTTTGTTTGGCTGAAGCAGCTGGGATTTAAGCGCGCTCTCCGCGAATGCGGCGGGCCAGCTGGATGTCTTTAGGCATGATGGTGACCCTCTTGGCGTGGATGGCGCACAAGTTGGTGTCCTCGAACAGACCGACCAAATAAGCCTCGCTAGACTCCTGCAGGGCCATAACAGCGGAGCTCTGGAAACGCAGGTCCGTCTTGAAATCTTGAGCGATTTCTCTCACCAGACGCTGGAAGGGCAGCTTGCGAATCAGTAGTTCAGTGGATTTCTGATAACGACGAATCTCCCTCAAAGCCACGGTACCGGGCCTGTAACGATGAGGTTTTTTTACGCCACCGGTGGCGGGTGCGCTCTTACGAGCGGCTTTAGTAGCCAGCTGCTTTCTCGGGGCTTTGCCTCCGGTGGATTTACGAGCGGTCTGCTTGGTTCTCGCCATTGTTCAGAAAGAATTAAGGAAGCTAAACACACCACAAAAGAATATCTAATCGAGAACAGCGACATAGGCTTTTAAAACCCAGGGCTGCCATGCGCTGATTGGATGGCGTAGCTTCAAGACATTTAATTGGTTATTGTATAGCCTTTCGAAATGACTGGCCAATGACTGTGCGTCTCATGTTTTCAAGCGACCACAGTTTGTGGTTTCCGCCCAAATCTCGTTTATTATTTTCTCTTTGTTTACATAAAACGACAAAAAAAAGGCCAAAACATGAATAAATTTGTGCACAAAAATCCGTTGTTACTTTATTTCTTACTGAAGGAGTAGGATTTATGAAACTAAAATTAAATAAGCATAGATATTTCTTGCCACAATTAATATTTTGTCTGTATTTGGAAAGTATGCATTGCAAGTGTAAATCTTTGTAACTATAGCCAATAAAGCTATATATCTTATTTACACATTGTGATTAATTATCATCACAACTAAAGTTCACAATGATTAGACAAACAATACTCTACGTCTTCCACTAAAATGTTTTATGAAGATGAATGGATTTAATAAACCACCCTCCCGTATTCTTATCGAGTTTTATACCGCGTTGTTGAGCAATATAGTAAAGTCCCATTTTATTTTGTACTATGCTCACACACAAAATTAAAAAAAAAATAAGTAAACTGTTTATTACATTTCAAAATCAATGTAATGACCGAATAAACAAAAATGCTCTTTCAAGGAGAAAATGGGTGGCTCTTAAAAGAGCCTTTGGGTTTGAAGAGAAACTGCACTCAGTTTACTTGGTCTTGGCGGGTTTCTCGGTCTTCTTGGCAGCAGCACGGCCTGGATGTTGGGCAGCACGCCGCCCTGAGCGATGGTCACTCCGCCCAGAAGCTTGTTCAGCTCCTCGTCGTTGCGCACCGCCAGCTGCCGGTGACGGGGGATGATACGGGTCTTCTTGTTGTCCCGAGCGGCGTTTCCAGCCAACTCCAGGATCTCAGCGGTGAGATACTCGAGCACAGCGGCCAGATAAACCGGAGCCCCGGCACCGACGCGTTCGGCGTAGTTGCCTTGCGGAGAAGCCTGTGAACACGGCCGACGGGGAACTGCAGTCCCGCCCTGGAGGAGCGAGTCTTGGCCTTAGCGCGGGCCTTTCCACGGTTTTACCTCTTCCACTCATTGTAGCTTAAAACTGTTGCTCAACAACAATGCAGCTAGTTCTCCGCTGTGATGTAACTTTTAAAGGAAAGCGTGCTAGTCTCCTATTGGCTGGAGTCTGAATACATTCCAAGCCAATCAGTGAACTGTTTATTTCTATGTGTATATGTCTAAACGTATTTTGTTAGATTTATTTTATTTGTATGTACATTTGTAAGACAATTTTTATGTGGCCTAGAGCAATTTGAATTACATATTGTGTGTAAACTGTGCTATATTAACTTGTCTTACATATTCATTATTTTATTTTCTGATTTATAATAACAACAACAACAAAGTATTCCTATTTATTATACGGAATAATAATGTGTTAAAAGTTAGTTTCATAAATTACTTGTAAAAACATGCAAACATACATAGATACTTTATATTTCATCAATAAAACATTCACATTCTCATACCAAATTTATACTTGAACATTAAAGGGCCATTGTTTTGCTACCATTGCAACAATAGATGAGTGATGATATGCTGTTTATCACAAATTAGTGGGTGGCTCTTTAAAGAGAGATGGTGAGTTTTTGTGGACCCATGTTGTTTGACTGTCTTTGTTATTTTCTCTGGATTTCTATGTATTCCGAAGCAGTTGCTGTCTCATCACATGCGGTTTTACATGTTCAAGGCCTTTAGTCACAGTTCAGCTGTTTCTTTCTTCTTTTTAACACTTCAACTCAAAGGCCTTAACTTACAGTAACACGTTTTGTTAGCCTATAAATGCTGCTAATAGCAGTGTTAGGCCTAAATCATGGTACATTAATATGTAATGAAAAGGGTTAGTTGACATGAAGGTTATGAATAGTCATTTTTAGGATTTTAATTACTTTTTTAATATAAATTATAATTGATTAATAAATATTTGACATAACTGACAGACCAATTAAGCACAATAATGCCATCTGTGTGTATTTGTTATTGCCTGCTGACTGAAAAACCACATTGTGAATGCAAAATTCCTATGATAGACTAATATACTAGTATAGACTTGACATTAGTGATTCATTTTTCACTTTCTATGGATTCATATTACTTAGAGATGCAAAAGGTTTATAATTCAGTTAAAACAATACTTCTCATTTCACTATTACCTCCAAGAAGGTGATATGATTGTTACTCTTTTCAGCTGTGGTCTGTCAGTTTTACACACATTTTTTTTTTAAGTTCTCTTTGTGTTTTCTACTCATAACACTGATATGGGGTAGAGTTAGGTTTCGTACCACTACATAAGCTTATTGGCATTTTTGTTCAGTGTTCACAGTTGTCAAAGCGAGTTATGCAAACACTTCTTTGGTGTGTATCTTGTAGTGGAAGACACAGCATTGTGTGGGTTGTTTCTAAAAGTAGCCATGAGCCTCACTTTCCGGGGGCCATGGATGGAAAATGAAAAGTCAGAGCAATACACATTACTTATATTTTCACATATTTCACCAGCTCTTCCAGCTCATTACATATTGTCATTTGTGAATTTCTAACTTCAGAAGCTGCTTGTAGTGAGAAAAACAACATCCAACTTTTTTAGTTTAATAGGTCAGAATAAAGAGTAGAGTTGAGCTGATCGTTGTGGCTGGGATTTCTGCTCTGGTTCTGCTCTGTGGGGAAGATATTTGTGCTTTTTCTCCATCTTTAGTTTCATAAACATCAACATACTATCAGAAGAGCAAAATATTCACAGCAACATGTGCATTTAATTTTCATTGACTTCCCCTTATAATTTCCATCTGTCTGTGTTCACACAGGCCTGAATGAAGTACCACTTCTCACTTCTAAATAACGCTGACATGTGACTGTGCTTTTTTAAAGAGGAAGAAATAAACATTATAAATGTGTGGTAAATCAAATCACTGTATATAAACCTTATGTCTCACTTGTTTTTGAGTGTATTCAGACCAGTTACAGTCGTTTATATTTATTAATAATTGATTAAAGGAAAGGCTACATACAAACACTCAATGATTTGTCTAACACAGGTAAATTTGTTCTTGTTCTCCTGCAGATCTGAAGCCAAAGCCTGAACTCTCATCATATCCTGCAGGAGCTGCGCTGACTGACAGGAACACAGTGAATTTGACCTGTCGCATGGATCCGGCCGCTGGATGGGACATTTACTGGAACACACACACACTGAAACTCTGAGACAAAGACAGAAACAAACTCATACAGAGTGAAGATTGATTCAGTGTCTGATGGAGGCCAGTACTGGTGTAGAGCTGGAAGAGGAAAACCAGTCTACTACACACAATACAGTGATGAATTGTGGGTAAATGTTACAGGTGAGAGAGAATATAGTATGAGACACAACATACAGATCAGAGACGATATCTGCAGAACTCCTAAAACATTTAAATAAAAATAAATGCAATAATCTGGTTTGTACAGAGAGTCCTAAAGCTGTGGTGACGGTCCGGCCTGATGAACGAGTGTTCAGAGGAGAAACAGTCGCTCTCAGATGGAGGAGAGACACTGAGTGGACATACAGATGGGAAATAGAGGGAACAAACAATACTGTCAACCAAATCTCAACACAAGAGTTGAACATCAGCAGTGTTGAAGACTTTGACAGCGGTAAATACACCTGTAGAGGACAGATGGGAACACAATGCTCTCAGCGCAGTGATGCTGTTACTCTGACTGTATCAGGTGAGTTTGTGTGTTTGTTGATTATCATCAGTGTGAACAGCTTCTCTCTCTATAATCGTCATGTTTTGTTCAGCTGAAGCTCGGGCAGCAGTGCGAGTGTCTCCACAGCCGTGGCTGACTGAAGGAGACTCAGTGACTCTGATCTGTGAGGTTACAGGCTCCTCTACAGGCTGGAGTTCAGCTGGTTCAGAGATGATGATCGTCTGTCAGACAGCAGCAGAGGAGCTGGACGCTATACAAACTATACACAGATACTGTGGATCACTGGTGAGTCTGTGTCACAGCATTCATGCTTGTGTTCATCTGTATTTGTGTTTCATTAATTCTCTGCCACGGAGGCAAAAAACATCAGAAACACTTCCCTCTATTTCTCAGTTTAGATCAGATTGAAAGGACTATCAATTACACACTCATATAGATATATTGAATAACACTGTTTTATTTAAACTTTAGTGCTACATTTCATATAATTTTACTAATTTAATTTAATTACAGTTTTTTTTTACACAAACACGTGTGCTGTCAGTTTTGAATGAGGTTTCTTCTTCTCAGGTGCTTCTCCTTCAGTGTCTCTGGAGGTCAGTCCAGCAGAAGTCAAACACTTCTCGTCTGACTCTCTCTCTCTGAGCTGTGAGGATCAGAGTAACTCTGCTGGATGGACAGTGAGAAGATACACAGACAGAAACACAGAAGATTGTTCAAAGCAAACAGGATCTACATGTCGAATCGTCTCTCTCAGCACATCTGACTCTGGAGTTTACTGGTGTCAGTCTGAATCTGGAGAAACGGCATCCTGTTAGATTAAGTCTTCACATCAGAAGTTTCTGATCCAAACACGGATGCCGAATCCTGCGAACCCCAGTCAGCAAAGTTTTGTCTGACACCCAAACATTAACAGAAGTCATTGACTGAGAAACCCAGAGAAGAGCAGAAGCAGAAGAAGAATTACTGAATACTGAGTAACACTTTATTTTAAGGTGTCCTTGTCACACTTGTTACTTGTACTTAATATTATAATAACAATAAAGTATGCATAATTACATGCAAGTAACCCTAACCATATAGTAAGTACATGACATGTAGTTAATTAATGTTACAGTAGTTAAATGTATAATACACTGTAACAAGGACACCTTAAAGGGGTCATCGGATGCCCATTTTCCACAAGTTGATATGATTATTTAGGGTCTTAATGAAAATCTATAACATACTTGGTTAAAATTTCTCAATGGTAGTGTAAAAAACACCTTTTTTCCCCCCTGTCAAAATCAGCTCTGTTTTCATCAGGCCATTATAGTCCCTGTCCCTTTAAATGCTAATGAGCTCTGCTGACCCCGCCCCTCTCTTCTGTGGGGTGACGAGCAGACTGTAAACTTCAGCCACGAAACTGGCTAACTAGTACATTATTAGGAAGGTGATTTGCAAAGATTCATAAAAAACCCTTATACTCACTTCTTCTGCAGATGAAGCTGGATCACGAATGATTCGTGCGAACATAGACGCATTTAGGCAGATAGGAGATCGGCGCATTCACTTCAAAATGAAAGTAAAGTTAATCCTCGCGTCTTCAGCGGCTCAGATGATGTGAGTAATGACGATTGCTTTATTCATTATTACATCCAACAACAAAACGCCTCAATCGCTTAAATGAGACATCTTGTCTTCTGCATGGTCCTAATGGTTAGAGAGTCGGACTTGTAATCCAAAGGTTGCGAGTTCGAGTCTCGGGCCGACAGGGATGTAGGTGGGGGGGGAGTGACTGTCCAGCGCTCTCTCGACCTCAATACCACGACTGAGGTGCCCTTGAGCAAGGCAACGAACCCCCAACTGCTCCCCGGGCGCCGCAGCATAAATGGGCTGCCCACTGCTCGGGTGTGTGTGTGTGTTCACTGCTGTGTGTGTGCACGTTGGATGGGTAAATGCAGAGCACAAATTCGAGTATGGGTCACCATACTTGGCCGTATGTCACCACTCACTTTTCACTTAAAAAAAAAAAACAACTGGGTGGATTTTTGTCATTATACACAAAAATGTACACACACTTCCAACACACATTTATGTTCAAACAAACTTGTAAGTGAATTTTGCATCCGATGTCCCCTTTAAAAAAAAGTGTAACCGAATAATGTATATTTCTTGTGGTCTAAAATTCAGAGATGGAAACTTGAGTCTGCGACTGGACTCGAGTCGCACTTAAGTCGCATAAATAAAGACTTGGTACTTGACTTGGACTCCTGACTCGAGACTCGTAAAAAAACGCGAGTCATTGGTATAGGAGTTTATATGATGTATCTCTGAGGGGAACTGGCTGTCTATAGAAAAGTTTAGATGGTATTTCTTTCATCTTGCCTCTATATAATGTATATTAAAGTAGAGTTCATAGCGCTGCTTGGTTTACAGCGGAAACCAAGGAAAACGAGTTAATTGCTGTTCAAGCACCACCTGCTGGCAGAGAGTGAATTTGCTTTCTAATTCAGCCGTCTGCTGTTTGTTCGTGCAGATGTTTTATGTAGAATAGTTTCACAGAACTAAAGTCAGACCATTTTGTTTTTGCTTCAAATTTCAAAATTATACAATCCAATTTAGATTAAAACTGCTCATGCTGTATGTATGCAGCCTCTTT
>JAJUBA010000165.1:0-143217 GCA_029620275.1 Acrossocheilus wenchowensis
AATACGAGATGTTGTTTGATGGACAATTCAACAGGGCTCAGCACTTCACGCGCGGATGTGTGTGTGCTCCCGTTCGATCAAACCGGCCGTCTTTCTTCAGACCTTTGATTTTTCTTTTGTCTCTTCCTCTCTTGAAGCACTTTGATGTGAATGGACTCGATTGTTCTGTTACCGGTACCAGAAAAAAATCCGAAGCAGCTCTGACCATATTAACTCTTCTTTTGTCATTCGAAGTTTAAGGAAGTTGTTTTTTTTTTTTGTTTTTTTTTCTTTCTCTGAGTGCGATTGCTCTCCCTCGCAAACAGAACGTTGGACGGGAAATTGGAGGCCCTTTGTGAGTTTAAGGCAAAGCCGATTACTTTCACTTCCCAATAAACAGCATTTGAGACCGGCCTAAATTTGCATTTTTATGCGCGACCAAGTGAAAAGATTCCCTGCTTTGCATAGTTGCCTATTCCATCGTATTTTCAGAGCCACGCTCAAGTACAATGTATTTTCATAATCATTCGGCAGATTCTTGGACTTCCTGATCCACTAAATAATCCCGTAAGGGTTATTAAAAAAGATCCACATGAGTTATTCTTGTTTATTGCGTGCAATAACTGCAACTTTTAGCCCGCTTTCAGAAATCTGAAAGGAAATACAACTGCATTTTATGGCATAATGTGCAGTATATAGCCTTTTTTAAAACAAAAAGCATGTTTAATAATAATAAATATTTATTTTGTATTATTTAATGTAATATTTTTTTGAATGTTTTTGTTACTTTTGTTGGTCTTTTTTAATATATATATTAAAAATCATTGCTTTGTGGGCATGTTTTTTCTGAAATGATCCGACAATAATTTCACAGAATCATGCAGGGTCTCTTTTTCTCTCATTTGTATGCGGCGGTTGATGGGAGGTGATATTTCATCTTCACTATGTCAGAGGGAAATGGTAACGCTGGAGTCTCGGCCAAGAGGTCAGATGGTGATCGTGCATGTTGTGCTGACATGACCCCTGCTGCTCATCGAGCCCATAACCTGCTGCACACACACACACACACACTTGCATTTACTC
This sequence comes from Acrossocheilus wenchowensis, assembly GCA_029620275.1. Classification (NCBI taxonomy): domain Eukaryota; kingdom Metazoa; phylum Chordata; class Actinopteri; order Cypriniformes; family Cyprinidae; genus Acrossocheilus; species Acrossocheilus wenchowensis. The sequence continues at coordinate 1,063 of JAJUBA010000165.1, forward strand.
ATCACACATGGTTGAATTACAGATTTGAGCAGGTGAGGATTGATATCATTGGCCAGTCTGAGGCTAATTTGTGTTTTTATGATAACGATCTCCTTCAGCAAAGCAGATCCAATCAGAAAGAAATTATATGCAGTTATAATTAATGAATATATATTGGCAAACAGCTCAGATGTATTAGAGCCGCCGAGGCTCGTGCCACTCAATATGTTTGAACGTTACAACAGAGGCCTGTAATTAAGATCAATTTCTATAGTGAATAATTTGTGTTCATTTGTACTGTACGTTTAGCTTGAAGTGAAACTTAATTATTCCAATAGGAAGACATCAGGTCCATTTCAAAACCTAGTGAGCAATGGTATTTTAATATTTAGATACTGTCATAGTAATACTTTTGGATTGGCTATTTTTAATTTTAGTTTTAGTAATTGTGTTTGTATTTTTTTAAATGCTTATGATTACACATACGCGACTCTTCATTTAAAATAATAAATATATAATCTTTTTTTTGTCAAAATTAGGTTTATTTATTTTTTTTAGTTAATGCATTGCATATCACGCAAATAGAGCTTGCCGTTAGCATGTGATTCCTCTAATCATACACCAAAATAATCAAAATAGTTGATTTTAGACCGATTTTTATTTTTATTTTATTTTTATCAATTTTAGGCAAAATTAGTATGTTTACAACATTTCTCTTCTGCCATCTTAGAATGTGGCTATAAGAATGTACAAGGTTTTGAACCCGATTGATGGTTTGCTTGATAATCACAGAAAATACGTACGTTATAAGATCAGTTTAGAATCTGATTGGTGTAGGAAATCACATGACTGGATATAGATAGTATAATACAGAGCTGTGTTCATGTGCATTTCCCAAAACCATCGTCGGCTAACTATGGCCGTTAGTTCCATTGAACTCTGTTGGTGAACTTGCCACCATAGTTGCTTTTGGGAAATGCATCCCTTGTTGGCAACTAATTCGTTCTCAGATGTTACTTTGCCCACCAGGCACTTTGATGCATCTGATTGGTTAAGCCCTCCCCTCACAGTTTGTAGCCCCGCCCACTCATGCTTACCACCTGAGGTTACTGTTATCGAGCCAGCCAATCCATTCCTCAATGTCTGTCTCCACAGGACTCCAGGAACATTGATAATGGGCATGAATCAATGAAATCTATTGGCTAGACACCTGCTGCCACATGGGCTTCAGATTGTGTCTGGCTGTCTAACTGCTTGAAATTGTATCCAGAATGCACCAGAAACATTTGCTTGCTTTAGGCCCGCGTCGCTAAGCGCATTAGCTGAAGTTCACAAGCTCTTGAAGTTCTCCGTGGCGTTCTGTGTCTTTAAACCCCTCCGGTGTTTCATTCTCATTCAGGGCTCATCTGAGACCTCGCGTTATGATTCCCACAACCCCTTTCCAGGCCAGATCAATCAATTCTCCATTACTGTAGTGATCAATTAGATCATGGCTGGTGAATTATAAATGCAGTGCTAATGAGGAACAGGGTCGTTAGGGGAAAAGAGGGTCTAATGCTTTACATATGGGTCCTCGGTGAGGTCTAAGTTGGTAGTGACCGCTGTGAAACTTTGCCTGGAAAAGAAGCTCAGGTAGTGCTCGTTCTCATCTCAGTCGTTTCACTTTAGTATCAGATGTTAAAGTCTTTTGGAAATTTACATTTAAATGAATGCGGAGAACAGCTTGGATGAGGAACTTGAGAAATTAAATTATATTGAGATCTTTAACTTTGGTGTGTTGGGAACTTCTCCATTTATAATTTTAGAGAAACTATTGAGATATTAAACATTTCATGTGTGGCTTTTCTTTCTTAATGGTGGTTGCGTCTTGTTAGTTTTGAGAGATTGATTCGTTAAGTCTCAAGTTGAGCAGATTCGATATTTCTCTATGAAGGCATTGGAGCTCAATAGGGTGCAAAACATTTTATTAGTGTCTAATTATGTGTGATGATCACTTAATAGATTCAGTTTAACAAAGTTAAATTGTCAACCCAAAAGGTTCATGGGATATTGACTGAATTATATATCCTGTGTGATTTCAAGTGACTGCCATGACTTGAAGCTTGGCTGATTTTTTGTAATTGCTTTTAATAGATTGTGATTTGTTGACGCGTGAAGTACCACCACTGAATTTTATATTATGTTTTAGTCAATTAGCGGGATTGCAATCTGAATTGAATGTCACAAGAATGCAAATCAATATGATTAAAAAGGATCTATATAGAAAGTGATTTTTTTTTCTGTTTTTCACGTTAAAACAAATATACTGCTTGATTTATGAATGAATAAATTGTAAGATGGTTCTTTTTTTAACAAATCAGTCTAAAAGTACTATGACTCAGTTATTGGTTGGAATCAATTAGGATCCTTTGAATCATGATGAAATAATTATGCGTCTTTCATGACTATTTCTGCAGGTTGCATCATTAACTGGCAACAGTTTACTGTATTTATAAGTGAGTCATTTGATTCATCCACTTAATTAGTTCAAAAAGTGTTTAATTTAATGACAGATAAAGTGATGGATTAATTCAACTGACTCAAAGACATTCAGCTCTGAGTCAAACACTTTTCAATGAGTTGTATTTATTCAAATGATATGTTCAGCAACATACTTATTTGTGTAAAAACACAGTGATTTATTTTGGAATGAATCAAGTGACTGCCTTTGAGTGAGTCAATGCATGATTTACTAATTTGTTCAGGAATAAAATGAATGTCTGTTATGAGTGAGTCATTAAATAATCCAATAAACTGGTTTGTTCAAAAACTCATTTGTGACTCATTCACTCAAAGGATTTGTTCAGAAACACCAATTCATTCAAAAACTAATCAAATGACTGTCTTTATGAATGAATCATTGAATCATCCATTTAACCGATTTGTTTGATTTGTTCTTTCTGGAATGAATCAAGTAATTTATTTAATTCTGAGTAAATGACTCATTCACTTGAACAATTAGTTCAGGAACAGTGATTCATTCAAAAAGTAATCAAATGAATGAGTCATTGAATCATCTGTTCATCAGATTTGTTTAAACACTAATTCATTCAGGAACAAAATTAGCGACTGTTTTTGTGTTAGTCATTAAATTATTAAATTAATTGGTTCGATATGAGTGAGACGTTCAGTTGTTCACTCAAATGATTTGTTCAAACACACCAGTTCGTTCAGGAGCAAATCAAGTGACTGTCTCGTATAAATGAGCCATTTATTTTGTTCATCTGATTTGTTAAACCACTAATTAAATCAAGGGACTGTCATTACGAGTCAGTCCTTGAATTATGCATTCAAATGATGTGTTAAAAAACCAACTCCTTCAGGAACTAAACAAAATGAAGTGAGTCAAGTGAGTTTTGAAAGGCAGACGCTTGTCATTTCATCGCATTGCATTCAGATATTTCAGCCTCTGAAACGACTTTTGTTTTCATCTGTCATAAAGAACCATTTTCACCATTTAGTTTAGTAACCATATAGTGCTAACCAAGGAAACCTTTACACCTATTTTCAGATGTGGTCTTTTCTTCAGGCCGCCCATCACGATTGTGGTAGGAGGTGGTTCGTAGGCTGAAGGTTCGCGTATTTCTGGCACGCTAACAAACATAATAAAGTGTACATCTGCCATCACCAGATGCCACCTGTATCGGGCCTCGATACGATCCGTATGGTCCAGACTGATTTTTCCAAGATGGTTTTCCCCAGTGGGAAGGAGATAAACCCGGTCTATGCTCGCCTTTTAAATGTTGCCAGATCCCTCCTGCGTTACTTACAACTCGCTGACATTTTTAATTACGCCAAAAACCGGGTGATTCAAAGACAAATTCGATCTAAGGAATCCGTTTAAAGCCGTAAGTAAGGACTTCAGTGGCCGCTGGCTCTCAAAACTCTTGGTTTTTCAATGAAAACGAAGAGAGTTTGGGAATATGAAATGATCCTGAGCAGCTTATCCCTTAAAGAATCAATTATGAACGCTTTGGAGAAGATCAGAAGCGTTCACCCGGCTTTTCAGAGACAGGAAGTGTGTGCTTAAAATAAGGAAGCTGATGCGTGTGCCAGGAACTTATCATCATTGCTTTGGGGGGAGAGAGAGGGGGGGGGGGGGGGTCGGGAGAACATCCCTTGCATGATAAACAGTAATAATCCTCGCCATCTAAACCCAAAACCTGTCAGCAAACTCTAGGTCTTCTGGTCTGGTGTTCAGAGGTGTTTGTTTTCTAATTGAGAGGATGATTATCCCCGCGTGATTCGTTAGTCAGGACAGCATTCGTAGCTGTTAGCATGCACAAAAGCGATTAGTCGGTGGGTCGTCTTGTGACTAGACAGTGATACATCACCTGATTTCTGAAGTCTGGAAAACTCTTGACATTTATTGTTCATGGTAAAGTGATGCTTTGAGCGGAAGTGCTTTAAAGAGGATGGGTTTGACAACATCTTTAGAATCTTGCAAATGTTGTTTTAAACAAGTTGTTTTACTCTTAACATGTTTACACAATATATTCTTGGAATTTACTAACTTTAATCAATGCTTTTGATTCAATTATAACGTAGATTTTTTAAATAGAAAAATTACATGTTAACATTATTTCATTTGTATATTATTATTATTATTATTTATTTTATATTATTTGTTATTAAGTAATTGTATCTTTTGTTGTTATTTAATATTATTAAACAGAATTATTTGTATTTGAATTAGTGCTGGGCAATGATCCATTGTGATTAATCACATCCAAAATAAGTGTGTGTGTGTGTGTGTGTGTGTGTGTGTGTGTGTGTGTGTGTGTGTGTGTATATATATCTATATCTATATCTATATCTATATATAGATATAGATATATATAAGAAGAGTTTCTGAAGCAAAAGCCTCTAAGTGCCATCTGAAATTTTATTCTAAAATTAGCATTTTTCTCAGGCTCCTGTGTTTATGTTCTGTTATTTCACTTTAATGGCAAAGAAAAGAATCTATTCATTGCCTTTAAAGCGAAATTATAATATATATACACACACACATTATGTTCTCAAAAATGTTTATTTTGGATGCAATTAATCGCGAATAATCATTGCCCAGCAATAATTTAAATAACAATTATTGAATATAATTTACTGTTATTAATTCTAATAATTAATATCCTAATGTATATGTAATTTCAAACTGTTGTTTACAAGTAATCTTTTAGTTAGAACATACTTTGGTGTGAATACATAATTTCTTATTGTTGTAGTTTCTTATTTATATTATTGTAATTACAGTAGTTGTTTTTTAGGAAATTAATAATTTTATTCAGCAAGGGTGCAATAAATTGATTAAAATTGACAAAAAATAAAGACATTTATAATGTCTGTTTAAAATAAGTACTGTTCTTTTGAAATTTCTATTTTTAAATTTTGATTTCCCCAAACATGAAGCACCACAACTGTTTTAAATAATAATAATAATAATAATAATAATAATGTTTTTTGAGCAGCAAAACAGTATATTAGAATGATTTCTGAAGGATCATGTGACACAGACAGCAATGATGCAGAAAATTAAGCTTTGATCAGATGAATAAATTATATTTTAACACATATTAACAAAGAAAATGGTTATTTTAAATTGTAATATTTCACAATATTGCTATATAATTTTTCTGTGCTTTTTGATCAAATAAACTTATTTTAAACACATTAAAAAATCTTTATTTCCATTTAATACTATACAAACCTCATCCAGTAATCTCTAAACATCCTGTATATTGTGATTTATTACAGTTTTTCTCAGTTCTGTTAGTATTCACTGCTTGAACGTTATAGTCAGTGATATAAGCTCAAGTTTTTCAGATCTGCACAGATTTGCGAAGAGTCTGGCTTTGCTCCTAATGATGGTGATAGTTTGTTCTCTCAAGTTTGTTTGGCTTGTGTCCCTTTTTCCCTTCCTCCTGTCTAAAACACTCTCGCGTCTTTCAGCCGTTTCCTCTTGTTCTGAGAGCAAACTTTACACATCGCACTCTGTGGGTGGTTTGAATAACCTTTGCTCAAGTGCTCTGCGCCAGAAAGGTTTTTGGCAACCGTGAAAGGACGTCTCAAGGCTGTATGTTTAGTGTGTAACACCTTTATTGTGCGTCTTTCAAAGTCTGTGAACAACAGTCTATTCTTATATTTCTGAAATGATAAACTAATGGAGCAGAATTAAATGGATTGAATTCAATCTCGAAGATGTCACGGAGTGCAAAGGCCGTGAAGTTGTGTTCATTTGGTCATTTTGACTCATTCAGTTCTTAAACTTCTTGAAACATTGTATGACAGGAATCAGCGTTTCGTGCACATCCGTGCTCGTATTCTCACATTTCTCTCGGCTACAGGCCGCTGCTTGTGTCGGATACAGTGTGGCGGTTCTGGCTCACAGTGCTGCTAATGGATCGGCCCCCCGCCGTCCTGCAGGCCTTGATCCAGTGGCGCAACCCCGGACCGCCTGCTGCGCTCGGGCCACCGCTAGAGATCTCTGACTTTAGTTGCAGGAAACAGCGCTCGCTCATCCAGAACCACACGACCGCTGCTGATAGAATATGACTGACGTCAGGCAGGATTTGATTCAGTCTCGACTTGTACTGAACAACATGCATGTTATAAACACTGCTGTTGAGCTGCTGTTTACATGCTGAAAAACACTTTGAATAGCAGTAGAAATAAAAATGACTAAATTTTATTACTATAAATGAATTTATTACATTTATATTTAAGTTGTCATAATTACTGAATATTTTTATTTTATTTTATTTTAAGATGTAATATTTTATCCTGATATCATTGTATCGTATCACATTTATCATATATGAATTTCATATAAATGAATTAAAAAAATTATACACATAATGGGTTTTATTTTACAGATTTTTTTACTCTGAAAAATTTTAAGCAAATGTAATATTTTATCCTGATGTCATTGTATCATATCGCATTTAGAATATATTAATATCATGTAAATGCCTTCAAAAACGATACACATTAAATATTTTATTTTATTCATTTTACAGTTTGAAAGAACAATTTCATTCTTATTAAATATATAAGAACAAATATTTAAGACATATTTTGGAACATTTTGAGCACAACAAAAATTTGATTTTATTTAAATATATTTATCAGTTGTCTATAAATAATGGTAGACATTCTCTTTTCCTTTGTTTTATAGATTATTTATAGATTTTATAGTATATTAGTAATATATTACTATAATATAATATTTATTATATTATTAAATACTAACAAATTGTATGTTAACACTGTGTAATGGTTCATAATTGTTTCATAGATTATTTTGTGTTTTTATACATTTTCACACTTTCAAAGAGTAGTTTGTATTTATGATTTATTTTTAACAAAATAAAAAGTCACTATATTTATATAATATACTGCTACTATATATTTTTATCTGCTATAGACATTTTATTTAATTTTAAAATTTTTTACTCCTTTTAATATTTAAGATTTAAGTTCAATTTCAGTTTCCTGAGTCTAGTTTTTTGTGTCTTTTCCACTATTCTGTCAAAAAAGTGCACTAATAATATAAAGCAGAACAGAGACGCTAGCGAACTTACTCACTAGTAAGTTCCACTATGGCAGTACAGCTCTGTAGCTTTGTTAAAGTTCAAATCCACCGCTATTGCTCCACATTAGCGCTTTACTGAATGTACCTGCAGTTAAAAGCGCTGGGAGCTTTACTCTCGTGGATCGCTGGAGCGGCTCCGCTCCGAACAGACACCAGGCTACTAATTAGGGCCCGAACGTGGTTGCCATAGCACCTCGTTGCCATGGCGGCACAGAGGGATGGCTCTGTAATGACAGTGCTTTCTGATGTACGGCACCGTGATGCAATGGAAATATCAAAACTGATCAGAACCAAACGGCACTTAAAAGCTGCATGTCACACGACGAGAGAAATGCCTGCTAATTGACTCTTGAGACGGACACTAGAGGCAGTTATTAAGCTCATGGAGTCGCCTTTTGAAGAAATGAATAACATGGGATTGGCTTTGTCCCGCAGGACGGGGAAGCCTGCAATAGTGCTTTCTGCTTTCTTGCATCCCTGAACTACTGTTGTTTTTTGTTGTTGTTATTAAAGTGATCCAGCAATTATGGATCCAGTATCTGAAGTGAAACTTCATCAGCAGTTGGACCTCAAATGCATTTACATGCATGATTTTATTGTGAATTTTGCTAAACAGTAAATTTTTGCCGGTCATCTCAATGGCAATAAGTGTCCAAATTTACCTAAATGCACTCTACTATTTTTGCATCATACTGTATTTTGACTTTTAGCAGCATTGACGTCAAAATTGTAGCAAAACATTGTAGTTTCAAGTCTGTAAGCGCAAGATTTCTTTACATGGTTGTTTTTATCTTCACCATATTTTACACTCAATAACACTATAGACGTTTATTTCGCTTATTCGGCTTAGATCATGAAGTATTTTTATTATTTGTAATGTAGTTTTTTTTCTGCATAGTAAGTTCATAGTTATATATAAGTGTGTATGTATACAGCTTATTCTGCGTAGGAAGATCATCATTTTCTGATTTTTTTTTTTCATAATTTGTTTTTTTTTCATTTAGTTATTGTGCTTATAAGGTTAAAAATATTTTATTTAACTTCTGCTTAGGACGTTGTTATTGTTGTTATTATTATTAGTATTCTTATTATTATTATTTTATTATTCTTCTTTTTTTTTTTCATTTGGTTATTATGCATATTATTCAGAGCAAGAGTATATTTTTTTGCATAGCAAGTTTAGAAAATAAACACTATTTACTTACTCAGCATTGGAAGTTTACAATGTGTAAATTGTATTTTATTCAACTTATTCTGCTTAGTATTTTATTATTATTATTATTATTATTATTATTATTTAGCTTATGGGCCTTTTATAAAGTGTATTTACCTTATTCTGTATCGAAAGTTAAAGGTTTTTTTTTTTTTTTTTTGATATAATAAATTTTAGTACTCTATAGGAAATTCATATGGTGGTTTTTTTATTATTATTTATTTATTATTTGTATATATTATCATTATCATTATATTATTATTATTTAATTATTTATTTTATTATTTTTATTTATTTATTTATTTTATTTATAGTCTAGATCACAATTGTCTTTAGTGTTCCTCTTTTGCCCACCCATCCCTCCATGTGATGGTCTTGATATGCTACTCAATCTAGTGCTTAAGACGTGAAACAAATGACAGCGGCCTTAAACAAATTATGCCGGCGTCATCGCGTCTCTGATGCCTGTCACCTACTCCACTAGTGGCAAAATTGCTTTCTGCTTGACTAATTTAAATAAACGAGATGCGTTACATCTGTACCTTGAGTGTCACACTTGCTATAAACGACACACATAGCCAAAGGCTAGAAGCTAATTAGCTAAAGCATTTAATTTAAAACATATAATTTGTTTTATGGTAACCATCAAATTGAAACATCTTTACGAAACATCAAATACGCTTTCTCGGTTTTTTACTTAAAATGTTACATTATGGTAACAAAAGTCGCAAACAGCCATTTTGTCGTACATGGCCTGAATTATAAAGCTAACATGCTAGTTCTTATTCTAACTGGTTTCTCCTCCAATTCACACACTTTTGTCCTCTCGGAAGTCACATTTCTGGCTAATCAATTAATGTTTGTAGTGATAAAGCGTCTTTATTCGACCTCCGCTACTCTGCGACTCTCTCACCCCGCGAAGCTGAGCGCCTGTGTCTCTTCGGCTTTCTTCTGCTCTTATCTCTGCTCTCCACGGATATTGTGAACGCAGAGCGAGGACAGAAATGTAAAGACCCCAGAAATCACTTAAGTGCACGCTTTCATACATGCCGCTCTTTATTTGGGGACACAGTTTGTGGTGACTCTGGTCCCGGAGTCGCGTGAATGACTTTATTACCATCGGTGCAATTGTGCGACAGAAATGAAAATGTAATATGCTGGGCAGGAAGAAAAGCGCTGACCTGCTGCTAACTCAGGACTGAAGCGCTCCGCTTTCTGCTGTCTCTGCCCATCCCCTCACTATTTCTAGGTTTATTAGCCTGTGAGGGTAAATAGCCTGTTTAGTCCGTTCAGTTCAGGCTAAATTAGCAATTTCTGAGAGGCTAATAAGTTGTTTCATGTGTTCTCAACCCTGAAGTGCTCTGTTGTGAATACGTTGTTTGTAGAACAAAGCAGCACATTAGTTTTTATTAGCAGGGGCAAACTGTCCAAACGTCAGCACCAAACAACACTAACTTTTTCTCATTTTCTTTTAATTAAAAATACTGTTTATTGCAATAAAACTCGTAGACTTTGGAGGTGCATCTTTAACTCATGAACCAACAAGAGAGTAGTGAAACTGATTAAAGTTGTAAATTAGCATTCTTAAGATTGATTTCACAGTGTGTAATTTATAGTAATAATATTTCAATATAATTATATAATATTATACACCGAACAATAGTAAACTTTTCTAACTTTTCTTTTATTTCACTAAAACTCATAGATTTTGTATGTGTGTTTTTAACTCATGATAACCAACGGTATTTGAACTGATTTGTTGTAAATTAGTGTTTGTAACATGCTTTCAAAAAGTCAACACTGTTTAATTTATAATGATGATCATTTAATTTAATAGTTTTATAGTTCATACATCATTTTGTACAATGTGTTAAATGTTTATACACCATTGTAATATATATGTTTGAATTAAATTAAATTTAAGCTGAAAATAATTATAAATAAAGATATTTTAATAATCTACATCATTGTATTAAATCTAAGCTAAAATATTATTTTAATATAACTTGTAGTACGTTTGTATGAATTAAATTTAAGCTATGAATGAATGAATAACAAATGAATAAACAAATAAATAAATTATAATTTATACATTTTAGTATGTTGTATTGTAAATTTAAGCTGAAAATAATTATAAATATTTTTACTATAACCGTATATTATAGTCTATACATAGCATGTTGTATTGAATGTATAATAAATAATAATAATAATAAACTACTAATAATAATAATAATAATAAAATAATATAATAATTAAAAACAAATGTATTATTATTATTATTATTATTATTTATATTAAATAATTTAATATAACTGATATTCTAGTTTCTACATCATTGTAGTATGTTGTACTGATTTAATTTAGGCTGAAATAATACTGCATTTGGACAGTTTGATTTTTGGTCTAAAAAGGCATTAATGTTCAATCTAATCTAATTTTGCTTGATTTAGAGTGATGATGAACTCTAAAACGCAGTTGGAATGGCAGAAGATGTTGAGGCTTGAGCATCCATCACAGCTGACGTATATTTAGTCGAACAGCTGTGCTTAACAGTTTTAACCAAATGTATTCGTCACTGATGTCAGTCAGTTTGATTTCTCATCATTTTATCAAATAAACACGACTTTCATCATAGAGCATGGCTTTTATGCATAACACAGGTGTTTGTACCGAACATCCCCTTTATGTTTGCGATGGAGGCCAGATATTTGATCTTTCGCTGCTCTCAGCAGCTCTGCGAGCGGAGGACGAGTGTTGACTCTCCACAGCAGGTGCCGGTGACGTTATTTGCATCTCTGCCGGAAACGAGCGTGTGAAGTTTGCCGCGGGCGGCCGTCTCGCGGTGAGAGACTGACTACTCAACCGCAGCCAAGGACGAAGCTCCCATTGTATTGAGGAAAGCTTGCGGTGTGTATTGAGTCAACATGCGGCCTCTTGTTTAAAATGCTACAAAGGTTTTAAACCATGTCAATTCCACCTCGTTCTTTAAAGAGCTGCTTTAAATGTGACACCTGGTTGAACCTCAAAGACGGACGTTTTGTGACAGTGCTGCTCCAGAATATTGGTTTTTCAAGCACATTACTTCAAGAAAACTGAAATGGGGTTAGAGGTTATATTAGCAATGAAATCAGAAAAAAATATTGGATGTATTTGATGTTTAAAAGGGTAAATTTGACAAAAACAGTCACACACATGTCTGGGTGACACAAAACGTATAACCGATAAATACCTAATAAAAAAGTGAAACTTTTTTTTTTTTTTTTTTTTAGAATTAAGCACATTTGTCCCTCATATTCTCATTACTGTAATGCAATCAATCATATAAATCAAATCATATATTTAAATGGTAAAGAAACAGATGTTGAGTGGACTTCGGACCAATGGAATTTCACTGTGGGCGGAGCTAACTTGAGTGACATGCCATAAATGATCCAAAATATGGCCAAAATAAAACATCAGTTGCTCATATGCAGTGAACGTCTCCATTTCATTTCGCCTCAAAGCAATCGCATTGATTTCCTCATCCGTGACTGCTGATTTGCACTCTGACCTCGGCAGAGCAGAATAAGAACCCAGACTGCATATAAGACCAGATGAAATGATGCCAAGACACATATTTAGTCCACTTCACCAGCACGCCTGTGTTTTTACACACTCGCCTCAAAGCAATCGCATTGATTCCTCATCCGTGACTGCTGATTTGCACTCTGACCTCGGCAGAGCGAATAAGAACCCAGACTGCATATAAGACCAGATGAAATGATGCCAAGACACATATTTAGTCCACTTCACCAGCACGCCTGTGTTTTACACACAGAACATCAAACAATCAGAGTCGTGACCTTCCAGACCCGTATCTGCAGTAGTGATAAGGGAAACGCGTGAATGTGTCACAGGCTCATTTGGAGATCATGAATATATTTGCATATGAATTCAGATGAGTCGTGATCATCTGGAGGAGTCAGAATTTCAGCTGCATATCGAACACAGCTAATTAAACTCAACAACGTCGTGATAAATGAACCTCCATAGTAGAGGAGTATACGTTGATTTGATGTTATGTGAACGTTGACGTCAGAGGAATACTTAGATTAAATATGCACGTCATGCAGCCGTTTAGAGGCGCAATATTTATGGGCCGGATGATGGGTTGCCCTGACAGGCATGAAGACGGGAAATGAGGCCATTTGAGCGGACAGGCAAGGGCACATCGATGACAGATCGGTGTTCTCTGGCACAGGTTTTCTTCAGGGTATTTAAAATCAAATTTAAGACTTTTAAAGACCTTTTTAAAGGGGCTGTTCAATCAGAAATGAAAATTTGCTGTTAATTTACTCACCCTCAGGCCATCAAAGATGTAGGTTACTTTTTTTTTTTCTTCTGTAGAAAAGTTATGAAGCTGAAACCGTGGTCCTTGGTGATTCATAAAATGCAAGTCAATGGCTACCGTCGCTTTGGGAGTCAAAATAGAGCATATCAGGCAAAACTAAATGAATACCCGCAAACAACTGATGATATATTGCGGTCTTATGAAGTGAAAAAATCAGTCTGTGCAATAAAATGAACAACATTATTACCTTATTAGTAACTAGACAGTAATGTCTAGTTTACGAAAGAATCATTCTTTCGAACCGGTTCTTTTTGGTGAACTACTTGGATCAGTTCACTAAATCGAACTGAACCGCTGAAACAGTTCGTGGCTCAAGCTGCACAGATCTACAAGTACCACAATGAAGCTCACTTTGGATGCCTGACAGTCACTCTGACTCAAAAGGAGCCAAAATAGCCAAGGTGTAGGATCCTTGATGAACAAACTCATTCAGCGCTCCAGTTCCTCCAACAGTCACTGAAACTGAGGAAACCGTTTCGACTCGGACCGAAGACCGATGAGCGCTGGTATGCATGCATGAGCTCAGCAACTTGAATGAGGCACTTTATGGTTCTCATGGTTTGTGAAAAGGTGAGTGGTACTTTAATAATACAATTGTGTATACTTTACAAACTGGTGAATTGGATATTTGAAGCAGTTCATTGAAATGAACTGTCCGAAAGAACCTATTCGCATAAAATAATCAGATTTCCTCATTGCTTGAGGCTCTGGATTACCGGTAATAATGCTGTAAATGTTCAGTTTCTTGCACAGATCGATCGTTTTACTTCATAAGTCCTCAATTATATCGTCAGGAGCCATGGGTATTCATTTTGACTTGCCTGTATATGCTTTTTTGACTTAAGTGCCGGTATAGTTGCTGACTTGCATTTTATGAATTTCCAAGGACCACAGTTTCATAAAAATCATCGTACTGTTCTACTGAAGAAAAAAGTCACTTATGCTCAGAGTCCTGAGGATAAGTAAACGTGAAGTTTTCATTTTTGGTTGAACCAGCTTTAAAAATGCAATGGAAGACAATGGCTACCATCAACTGTTTGCTTACCCATATTCGTCAAAATACCTATTTTGTGTTCAAGAATAAAGTACTCAGACAGTTTTCATTTTTGGTTGAACTGTCCTTTTAAAAAGACTTTTATTATACTTTAAGACTTTTATGACCTTAAATTTGATCAAACCAAATTCAAGATTTTAAAGACTTTATGGAGAAGCAGACACCCTGCTGGCAATACTTGCATTTCAAGATAAACGTTCAGGTGTACCTTGTGTTTCTACTCAGGCTGTTCCACAAAAGTAAGTTGTAAGGTCAACACGAATTTGCAATCCTTATGTGCTGCTGCAAACGAACCAAACCATTTCATCCTCCATTTCTATCCGAAAGAGCAAAGAGCAGATCCAGGCTGTTCCTGCGGCATTCCGACTCACTCCTGAGGCGTCACACTTTGTTGTAAACACAGATAAAGTGAACTCGCCACAATCCCTCTGCATCAGCAGCGCTAACACCTCCTGTGGGACACATTCACTGCAGGAATATCTGCTCTCAGAGAGGCTATATTCCAGCACAGAGCATCTGAGAGATGATGAGCAGACTCTTGTGTCATAACTGACACGTAAAGTTGCGCTAACAGCAGGAACGTAGGCCAAAACAACTGAAGTAACATTAACTAATGTGCTCAGCAAGATTCGTCAAACTCATCATTCGGCCATGACAGTAGTGTTTCCTAAAATTTGTATCCTACTTTACAGGTACAAAATCACCCACACACACACACACACACACCCACACACACACACACAGAACACACACGCACACACTTATATGTATATGTATGTGTATTATATATATATATATACATACATACATAATACAGCACCCTGCCAAATTAATCCTTTTGATCTTTATTTAAAAAAATCACAAAATGAAATTCTTATGAGTAAAATATCTCTGAAGTATATTCCCATTCATATTCACAATTTTGAGAACTCCAGGGTGATTATGAACATGAAATTATCCAGCCATGGCTTCCTGTTTCACAGAAATATAAATAGGAGGGAAAACAAAGCCCAAATTCCCTTAATCATGCATCACAATGAGAAAAACCAAAGAATATATGTCTGATGTGCAGCAAAAGATAATTGAGCTTCACAAATTAGTAAAGTGGCTTCAAGAAAAGAGCTAGAGCAGTGAAAATTCCCATTTCCACCATCAGGGCAATAATTAAGAATTTCCAATCAACATAAAATGTTAGGAATCTGCCTGAAAGAGGACGTGTGTATATCGTCCTAATGCACGGTGAGAAGGAGAGTTTGAGTGGCTAAAGACTCTCCAAGGACCACAGCTGGAGAATTGCAGAAAATAGTTGAGTCTCGGGGTCAGAAAATTAATGTTGAGGGCCTATATTTCTGCTGGAGGTCCTGGACATCTTGTTTAGACACATGGCATCATGGATTCTATCAAATACCAACAGATAAAAAATTAATAAGTGACTGACTCTGTTAGAAATCTTATAATGACCCATGTTTGGATCTTCCAGCCGTACAATAATCCAAACAAACCTCAAAAACAACACAAAGATGGTTCACTGAGCACAAAACCAAGCTTCTGCTGGCCATTCCAGTCCTCTGAACTGAATAGAAGAAGCACCAACATGGAGCTGTGAATCTAAAGGGTCTGGAGTGATTCTGGATGAAGGAATGGTCTCTGATCTCTTGTCAGGTGTCTCTAACCTCATCAGGCATCATAGGAGAACATTTAGAGCTGTTAAACTGGCAATGGAGGTTTAAAAAAGTATTGAATAAAAGGGTGCCGTTAATTGTGGCCAATGTGTATTAGAGAAAAACATTTATTTCATAAAGATATTTCCCCCAATTTAAATTATTATTATCCAATGAAAGGTTAGATTTTTGTGAATTAACAATGCATTCATTTTCACAGCCTTCTGTGATCATATTTACTAAGGGTGCCGATATTTTTGGCCATGATTGTATGTGTATCTGTGTGTGTGTATGTGTGTATATGTGTGTATATATATATATATATATATATATATATATATATATATATATATATATTCATAGTGCATAAGTAAAAAAGCTGTTTATTTCCACAAAATATTCTGATTCTGGAGTAAACAGATACAAAAACACACACTGCACTGCTTCGCCCTTGAATTAACTATTGTCTCCATTTCCAGCCGTTTTGTTTTTTCTGCAACTTTTTCCACCGACAATACAGATTCCTCACTTCTGAGATAAGCTCATACCGAAATAAACCTGTCAGACCATCATCATCTGCTTTCCATAGATAAACAAATACCCATATTGTCATTAGAAGTGGTGTCGGAGCGATATGTGAGAAACCAACGAGAAGCAGAAGTCATTTTATTTGAGAGCGCGGCTCTGTGCCGCCCACTCTCTCGCAGTGATTTGTAACCTCGCTGAGGAACATCTATTGTGACTGTCAGGCCAACTTTAATACAGCATTAATTTCCTATATTAGAAAAAACCGCGCACACACACAAAGTCAGAGCTGCTGCTGCTCTGGTTCAAGCATGAAAATACAGCCTATCAGCCATCCGTCTGTAGAGAAAGACAGAGCGCAGATAACCAGATAAACTTTCTATTTTATAATCAAGATACATTTATGGAAGAAAAACATCTTATATTGTGAGCTTGTGAATTGTATTGACGAGAAAAGTGCACCATGACAATTATATATCAACATGTCTTTTATAGTATTCCATGAAAACGAAGGTAGCACAAAATGTTGTCCAAATTGCCAAAAAGTTGCTCAACAGTTTGGCTTGTTTTTAATGAATCGGCTGAACTGACTCAATTGAATCAAACACTGGAGTCATTGATCGAAATCAAGGACTGATTCAGTCACTAATTTACTTCATTGAATCACTCACACTTAATCACTCCAATGAATGTTGCCGTTAATGATCGGCCATGAGGGGGTCGATTGCGGTTTCACTGCGAGAGCCACCCGCACCGATCTACCATGACACGTTTGATTATTGATCGGGGATGGCTAGAGGAATCATGGTTTACTTCATTGAATCACTCACTTACAGAATTGGTTATCAACTACAATGTCATATATATGTGTGTGTGTATATATATATATATATATATATATATATGAAGAGTTTATTTGCAAAAACGGATAACTCCGTTTTTTAATTTTCAAAAATCATGTTTTTAATGTTTTAGTTAGCTAGTATTTTTGTTATTTACCTAATAAAAATATCCTAACTGCAGTTTTATTGAGAATAATTGGAATGCACTATGAAGAAACATGATTTTTGAAAATTGTTAAAAACGGAGTTATCCGTTTTTGCAAATGAACTCTTCATATATATATATATATATATATATATGTATGTGTGTAGAATAAAAATAAATAATATATAATTCAAAATGTTATTATTTATATTTTTCCAAAATTTTATTTATTTAGCAGTTCAGTCTCACTTCGGTACTGATTTTTTATTGTTATATTGTCATGTGTATTTATAGTCTCTCAGTTGCGTGGAAGTACACGGGGAAGGTTTGCAGTTAAGTGCTGCTGGTGTTGGATGGATATCGCAGGGATTTCAGGGTTTAACTGGTTGAGATTATAATAATTTTCTGTGTATGTTATGACTGTAAATGCAGTGAAGGCAAAAAGTCCTGAAGTGGAACGTGAGATTAGCGCGACTGAAAACAGCCTGACTGAGCGCAGTAATGGTGACTGACCTGTGATAAACAACCTGGAGTTTGTTTGGGATAATGCAACAAACTTCATTTAGTTGCTCCCCAAGAAATTAGAATGCGATTTTGTTTATTTATACCAGGTGAAAGATAATTCAGACAAATTATTATAGCGATAGAGATGCTGTGGGACACAACGCAATCCTAACTAAGATGAAATGAGACTACTTCTTGTTTACATTCTGTCTTACGATGGTGGGATTGCTAAATGTTATGGAATTGTTAATGTCTCTTTTACCGTCAAAGGCCAACTTAATCCGGTTAAGCGACATGTCCTATTTTTCACTTCAAATGGTGGTTAGCTTCACTTTGCCATTGTAATGTTTGGTTGTACTTCCGAGAGTTAATGCTGTTTGGTTTCTATTTTCTATGATTGAATTTTGTTTGTTTTTATTGATTTGTATCTTTCATTTTCGTACGATTATTATGTATTTATTTATTAACTTTTTTTTTTACATTTATTTTATGCAATTAGTATTTTTTTCAATTTCATTAATCCTTTTATTTATTTATTTATTTACACTGTTTTCTATTTTACGAGCATTGCTGGATTTTCTGTATTGCTTATAATCCAAAAAAAAAAAAAAGTTTCAGCAATAGTTAATGGTACAAGTAAGCATCTAAAATCCATGGTAAAATCACTGTAACACAATATGTATTTATTTTACAATGATAAAAAGTTAACCACCATTCAAACTGAGAAACCTGGGTTAAAGTTGGCCTTAACCTAATAAAAAAATCGTTAATCCAGAGTTTTGTATAATGTGACCCAAATGTCATTTTTTCATGCTAATTTACATCTGATGCCTCCAGTCCTTTTTTAAAATTCTCTCAGTGTTCGTTTTTTCCGTTCTTCTCTTCAAGCCCTGCCAAATGACACAGCGATAAAAGTTTGACGGCGTAATAAAGGCCATCAAAAGTGAGGCCAGAAGCAGAAGCTGTGCGGTCGCACATTCAAATCATGTTTTTAATGCTCGATGGCAAAAGACATTTAAAAGCCGTCAATGTCAAATTAGTGGTGATGGAAAACATCCGTGCCCATGTTGGGTGCCATATCCTTGTGAAATTACCCCAAAACCCCTGAACCAGCCATATCTTTGACTCTGATGTCGACTAGTCTCATCTACAGTACGCCCATGATTGGCAGATTAGTTTGTGGGAATATTACTGTCTTGTTTCTGGCAGTGATGGGATGTGGGTAAAGCCCTGCACACCGGGGGATGATTAATACACAGGCAGCTGCCGAAGATATCGAATGAAAGAGCGATCCACCCGGCATTGTGCACCCAATACCCGAGTCGATAGCACATCCTCAAAGCACTCGTGGGACATGACTCTCTTCCTCGTGGCAGACACGCAATGGAAGGCAATTAAACACCTCGGATAGTGCTGGCAAAACAAGAGCATTTCCAATGAATGTTGCTGTTAATGATCGGCCATGTGAGGGGTCGATTGCGGTTTCACTGCGAGAGCCACCCGCACCGATCTACCATGACACGTTTGATTATTGATCGGGGATGGCTAGAGGAATGGTATCCCTCTTTAAGAATTAATGACTTAATGGCCGCTCTACAAATCCACTGCTTACGGTGCCATTTCTGTTAGATTGCTCTCTTGTCTTGTGGCTAAATAATATTATCGAAACCTCAGCCTGAGGGATTAGCCCTTCACCTGCTGAAGCTTCACTGACTTTAGAGCAGACTGTGTTTGTGAATAATCAATGATGGAGGGCATTTCTCTTTTGCATGTAGATTACAACATTTTCTTTTCGAATGGAAATGACATTGAAATCACATGGTTGTTGGATCACTGGCTCAGAGTACTTGTGCTATTGCACCCTGTCCATCAATGCACACTATGTTTGGATAAGCCTGATATTTTTAATATCTTTGTAAAACTAAGCAGTTCTGCTTTAGGTGTTTGTTGCATAATGCTACTATTTACATATATGGTACATCAGAGTTTTTCCTAACCCAGGTGGTTCCATCTATTGTAGGACTCGTGGATGGTGGGATGGCTTGAGTTTAGAGGGTTCACACTTCACTTTGGTTTGCTTTTCCTGGTAATGAGCTCCACCACTGTATCTGAAGCCCATCCAGCACCATGAACCCAGACGAGAAGGTGCAGCTTCCATCAACCAGAGTGTATCATTACTGCAAAATTACACGACATCTTCTCTGTACGACCGTTTCCCACGCGGCGGCTCTGTTTGTTCTGAAGGCTTTTGATGTTAACAATCTTCATTCACAAGACCGGAGAAACTGGGTCGGCGTGTAATCGCGGCAGATCTGCACTCGTCTCTTGTATTCAAGTGTCTCTTTGTACTCGTTCCGCACCTGACGTGAGAACCACGCCAATCGCATTCAGGTGGTGGCCAGATTTTCTTTTAATCAATCAAAGCAGTAGGTTCCTCACAATGAGCTGTAGTTCATTCCACATTAAGTGTGACAGATCTTCAGGGAGCCTGAATCCTTTGGTTATTATGGCGTACATTGCGGGTCTACTCTTCAAGTGTCCCGATTAAAGGTCAAGCTATATTTAAACTAAAAGACTTCAGACTTATACCTGCCGCTTGCTCATAAGTGTGGAGTATTAATACAGCTAGCTTCGCAGCAGTCAATGTCATGATGAGGTGAGAATTAGCACGCTAGTTTGCCTCCCTATGAGTTTTTATCACTTCCGAATGATAATTATACGCAGCCGAGACTTCAAGAACCGAGACCGACCCAACTTCCTTTTCCCCCCAGCGTGATACTATCTACGGCTCTCCGCATGCACATCGCTGGCCTTACAATGTCCTTTTGTGTCACACGGGCCAGACGGGCGTAGAGATAGAGGTCTGCTGCCCCGGTGTTAATTAATCAGAGCAACGAGATGACCGAAAGTGGCGCATGTATTTACGACGTTCATATTCACTCCACCCCAATTCCCTCTTTAATACGGATAGAGGGATTTAGAGAAAGTTTCACGGCCCTCGAGTTGATGAGCACTCGCAAGGAGATAAAACACGCGGCGGTACATAAATTAGAGCCGCTGACTCCCTGCTAAGCCTCCGGCTTTGCCCCTCCTAAATCAGAGAGCAGCTGAGGACCTTCGGCGCTTGATCATGCGCGAGATGCGTCCGCAATAATATCCAGCCTATCAGTCTTATTCTGCCGACCTCATTATTGCCAAAGGGCCCTCTGATGTCTTAGTTGTCCGTCAAGCAGGCGCTTTGATATTCTTGCATCGGGAGCGATTGGCATGCGGCGGATGGTGCCAGGTTTAGGTCCTTCGTTCTCATTTAGCTTGGGCCGACTGCTAACCTCCTTCGTCCACCTTGGTACCTCTCGGATGGGGTGGTGAGACTGATAATTATTCCTTTCATGTCGACCTGGTGAGAAGGTGCTTGACTTTCTACTTTCATCCGCACAAGTGCCTTGCACAAACAACTGGCATTCCTCCCATTTTAGTCTGGCTTTTTGTGGCCGACGAGGTCTTTTGTTTGAGTTTGAAATGCTGGCGATGTAGGCACATGCCTTGTAAATCCAGAGAGGGTCCTGCACTGAAAGCCATGTGGAGATTCCAGATGCATGAGCAATGCTAACAAAGTCTTCTTTGAAGTTCTGTTGTCTTTGCTGAAAGCTTAAAACTATGCAGGGTAGAAGAAATGTGACTTTGATGACATTAACATAAATACAGTTTTATCACGTTGCTATAGTATTCTGGGTTGGATTGCAAAGGGCATTAATATTTCTGGTAAATTTCCTGGAATTTTCCATGTTTTCCAAAATCTTCCAAATCCTGGAAAGATTACAAAATTTCTGGAATGTTTCCAGAAATTTTCTGCCACTTGGCAACCCTAATTCTGTGTGGTTCCTAATGTGGTCTGAGTGTTTTTTTTTTTTTTTTTAACATTGCCAGAGGTCACTTGTTGCTTGGAGGTCACTAGGGTATTTGGGGTGGTTGCTAGGCTGCTATGCAGGTTTTAATTTTCAGTGTTTTTTTTTTTCTTTTCAGCCTTTCCTGTTTCTAGGGTCTTTGGATGGTTGATTGGGTCATTTTTTTTTTTTTTTTGTGGTTGCTAGGGTGCTATAAAAGTTACATTTTAGCATGTCGCTAGAGTGTCCCCTTGTTGTTGCTAGTATATTTTGGGGGGTTGCCAGGCTTAATGTGTTCAAAGTATTTAACATGTTTCTAGGTGTTCTGGGTCTCTGTGAAATCAGTCATCTTAATTGCATTTATGCATTAGTTTAGGTTCAGAAGGGCAGCATTTTGTTCCAAGGAAACTTTTTTGTTTTTTTCTATCCCCAGGTCCTGGGCTGTTGTCACCCAGAGTTCCTGATTTACTTCGTTTGGCTGCTGAGTGAACGCTAGTCTGTGGATGTGAGAGGGTTCTGCCCTGCTCAACACCACGGGAGAGTCTGTGTTCATAAACCATACAGCCGACTTCTGCTGAGGAAATGAAGAAGGCCTTACTCTGTCTTACACAGCCTCTGGCTGCTGGTTTAAAGACGTGGAGATATAATTAAAAATGTATTAAACCAAAAATAGTACCCATCATTAGCATTCACAATTTTAGCTTCCATAATAAGATACATTTCTGAGTGAATGAGTCCTACTGACTGTATAAATATTGAGTAAAGCATTATGGGTGTTGTAGTTCCAGCTGATGTACTACAATGAGAAGCCAGGGTGGTTTAATTAAATGAGGTTTTTTTTGGTTGTGAGTGATAGTTTTGCAGACTGCTTTTGTGATTTATGTTGCCGGGACTGGATTGAATTTCACACATGACTTTACTGGGGCACACGGGGCGTAATTACTCACCTAATCGCCTGTGAACGTGCAAAGCGGTAGCAGGAAAAACTGCAAACGGCTGAAAATGTGGTGAACATGCGAGTTCTGCCATCCCAGAGGACTCTGGGAATACAGACTGGTAACTAGTGTGTGAGAGAAAATGAGTTATACAGATAGAAGGGTAATGATGGCTTCAGTGTGGCTGAAGCGTCTATTTCCAGGGAAAGTGTGTTGGCTGAGGACATGCTCAGCTGAAATGGGGATTCAGTGTCTCCGGGAATTGTACAAAGCTTCAGATCCTTCCAAACCGATAATCAGACTGAATGTGTCAGTCAATTGGCCAGCCCAGACACATTTTTTTTGATTGTTTCTAAAGGACGCAGAACAATTTTTGAACATTGAGACTTCAGAGATTGTCAATACATATTATAATATACAAAAACACTACATATATCATTTTTATTTTTTGCTAAAAAAGTATGTAAGGAATAATTGACGATGGGCACACCCGTGATGCAGCCACGACGCATTTTTTTGCGGCCACGATGAGTTGTTTTTCTAATAATTCAACAAACGAAGTCAGTTATTCGCTTATACTAGTTGCCACACCTCAAGACATCGATCAGATGATATATTTCAAGGCATTTGTCTGGTTTTCTACTTAAATCGCTATTGGAGTAGGATTATTTCTTCCGCATCTCATCCAACGCCTCCGTTGCTAATAAACCTAGTAACGGAGGCTTGAGTCGTTGATAGCAGACTAATGCAGTTAATACAGTTAATAAGTAAGTTCTAAGAGCGATAGAAAGAGATTAACATTACCCTCTGTGGTCTGTGTGTCTCTCAATAGCATTCGGCAGCAATGTCTCAAGTATAGTGAAACTTTAAGTTTATTTTCTTCACAAAACAGCGCCGTTGTGCTTGCTAAAAAGTATGTAAGGAATAATTGACGATGGGCACACCCGTGATGCAGCCACGACGCATTATTTTTGCGGCCACGATGAGTTGTTTTTCTAATAATTCAACAAACCGAAGTCAGTTATTCGCTTATACTAGTTGCCACACCTCAAGACATCGATCAGATGATATATTTCAAGGCATTTGTCTGGTTTTTCTACTTAAATCGCTATTGTGAGTAGGATTATTTCTTCCGCATCTCATCCAACGCCTCCGTTGCTAATAAACCTAGTAACGGAGGCTTGAGTCGTTGATAGCAGACTAATGCAGTTAATACAGTTAATAAGTAAGTTCTAAGAGCGATAGAAAGAGATTAACATTACCTCTGTGAGTCTGTGTGTCTCTCAATAGCATTCGGCAGCAATGTCTCAAGTTATAGTGAAACTTTAAGTTTATTTTCTTCACAAACAGCGCCGTTGTTGCTACCTCGCTTGTGAGAAGTCATGTAGTTTTTAAGTTGTTAAACAACATTAGCGCTTATGTTAACGTGTGTGCAAACTGTCTGTGAGGGAGAGAGAGTGTGAGATATAGTGTACTTCCCGTACATAATCAAATTTTATTTTATGGCAATAACATGGACATGATCTGTCGTTTTTATCCTTTTGTTTACTATATTTATTTGTTTGGCCAGTGTTGTTGTGGGTTTTGGTTCTTTTACTGTAAGGACCTTTGAAATAACTCAAATATAATGAAGACCTGCCTGGAACTACGTTCGCTGTGCGTTTCCCTGAAAATAGTTGCACACCTTAAAATGTTCGTCAGCCAATCAGATTCAAGCATTCAACGGCCCCGTAGAATAAATCTGTTTAAAATTGCCACCACAATGCTAAAATGTATGAGTGTTTTTTTTTTTTTTTAACATGTTGATATCCAGTTGTTTGGGTGTTTTGAGTTCGCCGAGGTTTTTTACGATTTATTTTTGGCAATTTTTTTTTTTTAATTATTAATTTTTTTTTACTTTAGTATATTATAGGAGAATGTCGAAGTAGTCTCAGCCTCAGATGAGCCTATTGTAATACCAGCGTCAGGTAAAATTATTCGCGCTAATTTCTGCACTCCCTTACATAATGTTTTAATTACATGTACCTTTATGAAAATTAAACACGGGTTTACTACAAATAAATAACTAAAGTAAAAGTAAAGTAACCACACATTAACATGGTTTTGCTATACTAGCCATTTAGCTTCACCATGGTTTTTGTGTGATTATGGTAATCAATCTGAATGAATATACGCAATGCACACATACAGAGCACGTGATCTCTGAAACGCCCAGATGTCCAAAACAGACCCTCCCACCTCTGTAATAAACACAGAGATGTTAGTCCCGTCCGAATTGGTACATGAAAATTGCAGACGTCATGTGATAAGAATCAAAACTCAAACTAGTTTAGAAAACTAGTCCCGTCCGAATAGGGCTATTGCTGTGATGTTGAGAGTGGTTACCAGGCTGCTTTGCGGTTGCTGTGGTGTGTTGAGTGGTTTTTAGCAGTTGCTAGGCAATTACTAGGATGTTAGCAGGCCATTATGGGGTGTTTTTGGTGTTTTTAGCTTGTAATGTAGTTTTAGTTGCTATGTAGTTGTTATGCTGTTTTGAGTGGTATGCAGGCAGCTATGCAATTGCTGTGATTTTAGCAATGTTTTTAGCACATTGCTATTCTTAATGTTTGCTTTGAGACAATCAAATTCATAACCAGAAGTCGGGTACAGTAAACAAAGGTGTATTTCATTTCAACAGTACCATAGAGAAAGTGCATTTCATGTTTATTGTCCCATACTTTCAGTGCCCTGATATTAGCTACGATATTGTCTTCATAATGGCCCTGAAAAAGATTGGTCATTACCATCTGAGCACCGAGGCTCATTAAAATGAGAGAGCGGGACGATGATGGCATCACTGAGGGTCTTCAAGAAACACAATCACGACTCGTTCAGCTCCTCGTCCCTGCTGATGGTAATTGAAGTGACCTATGATGGCATGGAGATAGTGCTCTCTTCACTGAGGGTTTGTGTAGATGGGATCGTATTTGTGTCTTCTCAAGCGCTAGTCTGAAGGGTGGACCGCACCACTTCTGGCTCTTATTTCAGCTGTAATTTTTCAGTGAAACCCCCATCTTTGCCATAATAGCGTCTGTGTTTTTCTTGCCTAGCTGATGATTGCGGAAGAACAAGGCCATTTGTGCAGATCCAAATTGACTCTGGGTTACATGATTTTGATGGAAAAAATACTGGGATGAAGTTTAAATTATGATGAATGTGTTTATAGGACCTCAAAGAGATTTGCTACTCAAGCTTTGTTGTTATCTATGGCGGTTTGTTTCTCGGCCAAAACAGATGGATGTGTTTGTGTTTATTACGTTTGAATATGGACACAATAAATGACTCACAAGCGTCAGTCTTCAATTCAGTATGTCAAATCGACAACTGTTACCTTGTTGTGAACATATGGCCCATGAAATTTATTCATGACAACATGTAGGTGGTCAGCGTTGCTCATTCAACCGATTTCTTTCATTTAATGGAGTTTAATGTAAACAAAAAATTAAGTATTATTTAAGATATACTAAACTGTAAATGTTAAAATTCTAAACATTGACTTAAACCTTTTGATTATTATTATTATTATTATTATTATTATAGAATTGTAAAGATTAAACCATTAATAAAATTTGCTATGTTTGCTAGAGTGTTTTGTAGTCACTAGGTGGTTACTAGGGTGTAATAGGTGGTTGCCAGTCTTCTATGTATTAAGAGCACATAATTATTGAAAATACTTGATTATAATACAAATATTATTTGTATTAATAATGTGATTATTTAAAAATATTGAATATTAAATATAAAAATTAATCAATTATTTAAAATGTGTTTAAAAATTACTACACATTTTGTTTTGTGAGGTTGCTAGGGTGTACTGGGAGGTTGCTATGTAGTAATTAAACTGTTCTGTGTGGTTACTTGGTGGTTGTTAGAGTATTCTGGGTGTTTTTCAGGCTGCTGTGCGGTTTCTAGGGTGCTCACTGTGGTTGTTGGGAGTGTTCTGTGTTGTTGCTAGGTGGTTGTCAATGTATTCTTGGTGGTTGCTAGGGTATTCTGGGTGGTTTTCAGGTTGCTACATGGTTTATTGAGTACTACTGTTAGTAGGTGGTTGTTATGGTATTATGGGTGGTTGTTAGGCTGCTATGTGGTTTCCAGGGTATTCTGTTGTTACTAAGTGGTTGTTAGGGTATTCTGGAAGGTTGTCAGGCTAGTATGCAGTTACTGTTGTGTTGTCTGTTGTTACTAGGTGGTTGTTAGGAGTGTTCTGTTGTTACAAAGGTGTTTTGACTGGTCGACAGGCTATTATGTGGTTTCCAGAGTATTCTGTTGTTACTAAGTGGTTGTTAGGGTATTCTGGATGGTTGTCAGGCTAATATGCAGTTACTATTGTGTTGTCTGTCATTACTAAGTGGTTGTTAGGAGTGTTCTGTTGTTGCAAAGGTGTTTTGGGTGGTTGTCAGGCTATTATGTGGTTTCCAGAGTATTCTGTTGTTACCAGGTGTTTTTTAGAAGTGTTTAGTCATTGCTAAGGTGTTTTGGGTGGTTGTCAGGTTACAATATGGCTTTTATAGCATTCTCTGTTTTTTACTTGGTGGTTGTTACGAGTGTTTGTGTCATTAGTTGATTTTAAATGGTGTCAGGCTGCTTTGTGGTTTCACTGGTGTTATGTTACTAGGTGCTTGTTAGGGTTTCTGGGTTGGTTGTCAGGCTGCTATGTGGTTTCTAGGGTGTTCTCTGTTGTTACTAGGTGCTTGTTAGGGTTTTCTGGGTTGGTTGTCAGGCTGCTATGTGGTTTCTAGGGTGTCCTGTTGTTACTAGGTGATTGTTAGGGTATTATGGGTTGGTCGTCAGGTTGTTATGTGGTTTCTAGTTTATTCTCTGTTGTTACTAGGTGGTTGTTAGGGTATTCTGGGTTGGATGTCATGCTGCTATGTGGTTTCTAGGGTGTTCTCTGTTGCTACTAGGTGGTTGTTAGGGTATTCTGGGTTGGTTGTCAGGCTGCTATGTGGTTTCTAGTGTATCTCTGCTGTTACTAGGTGGTTGTTAGGATGTCTATGTGGTTGTCAGTCTGCTATGGGCGGTATGCTTCCCTGCAGTAGAAATGGAATGTTTTAGTTCATCAGTGTTCAGTGGGGTAAACTCATATGTCCCATGTGACTGTGTTTGATCTGTCAGGACAGTGAGCGAATAACATCACAGGCCTTTCAGGAAGTGACATCAGCCGATAATGACCCACAAATGGCTCTGGAAGTGCAGTGTCATGTTGCTGAGACATGCTGACCGTAAGCGCTACACTTTTATTCGCAGGCATATTACTATGTGGTTTCTAGGGTGTTCTGTTGCTACTAGGTGGTTGTTAGGGTATTATGGGTTGGTTGTCAGGCTGCTATGTGGTTTCTAGTGTATTCTCTGCTGTTACTAGGTGGTTGTTAGGAGTGTTCTATGTGGTTGTCAGTCTGCTATGAGGCGGTATGCTTCCCCTGCAGTAGAAATGGAATGTTTTAGTTCATCAGTGTTCAGTGGGTAAACTCATATGTCCCATGTGACTGTGTTTGATCTGTCAGGACAGTGAGCGAATAACATCACAGGCCTTTCAGGAAGTGACATCAGCCGATAATGACCCACAAATGGCTCTGGAAGTGCAGTGTCATGTTGCTGAGACATGCTGACCGT
Organism: Acrossocheilus wenchowensis; assembly: GCA_029620275.1. NCBI lineage: Eukaryota > Metazoa > Chordata > Actinopteri > Cypriniformes > Cyprinidae > Acrossocheilus > Acrossocheilus wenchowensis. Next base: position 29,477 of record JAJUBA010000165.1, read on the forward strand.
AAGCGCTTACACCTTTTATTCGCAGGCATATTAAAGTGATATCGATCTGACAGATATTTAATATATTGAAATATGACAGAGAGGCTGTCCTGCTCAGACCGGTGAGGAAACTGTCTCTGTTTGGTGGATTCAACTGGGACAGAGTTGGCATAACCTGTAGGAGCTCTAAACGCTGACCGCAGCACTTTAAACTAGATTTACGAGCGTCTTTAGAGTGCGCTAACGTCGTTAGCATGCGCGGGACTCTTCCCTTGTGGAGGAGCTTTAGAAACCGCAGATTAGATGCAAAAAAATCACTCTCCGTCTGTCAGATGTTATTTACACGGAGATAAAAACAAGAAGAGACACTCTATGCAGAACAATAGCGCTAAAGTCCCGCGCGAACGACACAATGCACAGAACGCAGCGCGCGGTCTTTCTCTCTGGTTCAATTGTGATCCTTGTGCCGTTTGACTCTCCATGGGAAGGAAAGTTGTCAGCTTGACCTTTACTAGCAGCAGTCGTTATGCTACAGCTGAGTGATGGCGCGGTGGTTTCAGCACACTTGTTAAGCGAACACTTCTGTGTTGTTAATGGTGTTAGTGGTGTACTGACTGTGAGTGAAGGTCATTTTCATAATGAAGGATAAATAAAAACTTGCCCAGCAGAGCTATGAACAATAACTCACTGTGCATCAGTTGCTATTTTTAGCATCGTTAAAATTCATTAATTATATAAAAAAAAGATATTAGCTGCTGCTCAGTGAGTTGTATTTAAAGAAGGAAATAGGGGAGAGGGGGGCACAAAGTAACACTTTTTGACTTTCTCAAATTGTGTAAATCCACATGGGGTTCAGAGTATAATTTTTTTATCCACAGTAATTTCACACTTGTCTAGTACAAATATGTCGCTTTCATAATTACAGTGTATACATTTGTCTTTATTTACCCTCAAAAATTGGAAGTGAAATGCCCCATAGGTGGGGTACATTAGGGCCTTTCGCACCGCAGGAACCTTTTCATAGTACCCAAACTAATTGTGGAACTACCCACTTTTTGGCGTGTTCGCACCGCGGGAACTAGGAACTGTTTTAGTTCCCGGAACTCCGTTTGAGGGAACTAATTAGCTTCTATTTCAGAGTAGGGTCTAAAACAGTTCCATAGGAACTATCGTGACGTAAGTGTATGCTGATTGGCTAAACGCGTATGAAAACGCCCTCACCCGCCATGATACACATACTGTGTAAACATCGCATCAACTTATATTTCGCAAGAATGGAGAACAGCGATAAATGGACGGACGCTGAAGTGCAGGCACTTTTGAACATTTTGAACTCCTTTCCAATCTTTCAATCGCTTGACGTATAAGTTACGTCGACATTCCATGTCCATTATTGTGAACCCCGCAAAACACAATAAAACACAGCTCCGATCACAGCGTTCTCCATCCTCCTGTTGTTAACGTTGTTCTTTCTTTTCGTTGTTGAACGCCGCGCACAAATGACGTCGCTGTCGACCGGCTTACGTCACTTCTTAGTACCCGCTGTCGGTGCGAATGCAACCCTTTAAATGGTACTGGGAAATAGTTCGCGCAAAATCATCCCAGTACTTTAGTACTGTACTTTTAGTTGTAACATGACCATATGACAGCTTAAAATGTTATCTGATCTCATGGCAAAAATTTACAAGACAAACTAAAATATTTTGTCAATAAAACAAAATAATTATTTATTTCATATAAAATAATGGCGATTTTTAAGAATTAAAAATAATCAGATTTTTGAGTTTGACAATGAACACTTTGCAACCATGCTTGGGATGGCCCACATAAATGAGCCAAAATGCTTTACATGTCTTACATTAAACATTGACTGTCAGCCTTTATTCACATGTTTCTCGTCGTTTCTCATTAAAATGTATTAAAGTAAATAGTGTGAATTACATCGCTAATGTCATAGAATAGCACACGGCAGGGCACTGCGCAACTGGAATTTAAAACTGGTTAATGTCTTCTGCTAGTTATTGAAGCATTAAAAAATAATTTAAACTGATAAATAACAGATTGGAGATTAAAATAATAGCAGATTTGTCTAATTTTAAATGAGTAGTAAAAACTGAGATGAAAAATTTACTTAAGCCAGAAATATAATTTTACTATAGTAAAAAATATCCGCGATATATCAAAATACTTTTTAATTTTGGCTCACTTTTTTTTATATATATATATATATATATATATATATATTGAATTTATGTTTCTTTGTTTAATTGCATTTGTGCATTATAATTACGATTCATTATTGATGATAAATCAACACATTTAATGTGAGATTGCCACTAAGACAGACAAAACATGCATTTGATATATTTTCATAATTGTGTATTTTATATGTATATATTACATATAACATGTCCAAGATTTCCAAGAAATCCCAGATTTGAAAAAAAGTGGAATATTAGATTATTAATTTAAATAATATAATAATTTTGAATATTATTAACTTAAATCATTTTATTTAGAGTATTAATTTGAAATGTCAAAGTTATCTTTTCACAAAATTGTGAATGATAATAGCAGTAAATTCATTATTTAATATAAAATATTAAATATGTAAACATAAACTGTAGCTGTACCAAATTGGTTTACCCTCGAACATAAAATTATTATTGACCTCTATTTTATTCTTCTAAACTTATGTCATTCTCAAAGTAATGGCAACTGTTTTTGTTTAGCTAGAATGTTTAATATTTTTTAAATATAAATATATATATATATATATATATATATATATATATATAATATATATATATATATAAAATTATCTTCATTTCATTTCACCTAATGATTTTAATAATTTTATTTAATGATAAGCCTGTGACCGGTTGTATAAACGTCTTAGACTTTTATAGAAGCCATTAACATTGAGCTTTGTTCTGTTCTGTTCTATTCTATTTATTCTATTCTATTCTATTCTATTCTATTCTATTCTATTCTATTCTATTCTTCTATTCTATTATGTTCTGTTCTATTGCATTCTGTTATGTTCTATTCTATTCTGTTCTACCAATTCTGTTCTGTTCTATTCCATTCTGTTTTATTCTGTTCTATTCCATTCTATTCCATTCTATTCTATTGTATTCTGTTCTATTCTGTTCTGTTCTGTTGTGTTGTGTTGTGTGCTGTCTCTCTGGAGATGTGGTGTGTGTTTGTCAGTGATGGATGACGCTGAGGCGTCTGCTTGTTTGCAGTGTGGGGGTCAGTGATCTGCAGAAGGTTCTAGATCAGCAGTCTGGATCTGTATTTCCGTTCTCTGAGGGTCTGGTGGGTCTGTGTGGGTTTGGTCATTGCTTCCATCATCTTTCCCTGTAGTCCTTTTTTTTGTGTGTGTATTCAGTGTGTGTCCTTTGGGATAAATCCTTGTGGGCATTTTACATTAAAGTACGGTAGATTGCACCAGCCCGCTGCACGCACACCCCTGCATCATCTATTTCTTGCCTTCGCGCCTTCCTTCCTGTCAAAACGCAGCGTCCCACGGGGCAAAGAAGAGAAAGATTAACAGAGTGAGGAATAATTGAGAAAAAAAAGAAGGAGGTGCGGGAGAAAGAAATAGTGGAAGTTATTATATTAAACATGAGAAAGAAATAGTGGAAGTTATATTAAAACATGAAAGGGAAATGAAAAAAGGGGAAGCGCCGAATTCTGGAGTGAATTTCACAACCGGGCCGGACTGATCATCTTGAGAACTTCATTCAGAGACACACATGTGAAATACTCACATTTAACAGCCATAATGTGAGGAACACTAAGATTTCAAAACAAAGCTCAAAACTAGCACTTATTTAGCACAAATATGCTAGAAAAAATAGCTAAATCTTGTTATATGGACAAAAAAAAGAATAATAGAAATAATTAATCCAGCATTTGCAGGTGTTCCAGTCAATTCAGTGTTATTTTTTTGTATTTATAGCCAATGATGGGTTCTAGTAATATATTAGTTTTTTTCACTATTTATTTATTCATTTCGATTTTAGAAAAATATTATTATTATTATTATTATTGTTATTGTTGCTGTTGTGTTTTCAGTTTTACAGTTATTTTTAGTGCTTAAAACCTAAACCTATTTTTTAGATGCCACATTTATGGCAACATTTTATCATATTGTTTAGATATATATATATATATATATATATATATATATATATATATATAATACTTGAATTTGAGCTATATTTCATTAAACAAAACATTTCTAATAGTTTTGTTAATGATAATTAACCTCTGGCTGGTTGCATAAACGTCTTAAGACTAGTTACTCGTCTCTACAGTGTTTTATTTTATTTAAATAACAAATGTTCTTTTTGTTACCTTAAAATAAATAACTGTTAACTGAAATATAATAAATCATAAGCATTAATTTGATTTCAGCTACTTGCCAAGGCAACATTTTTTTTTAGATTAACCTGATTTACTAAAACAATAAAAGAAAAAAAAAAAATGATTTCTGTAATACAATTCTCTCTCTCTCTCTCTCTCTCTCTCTCTCTCTCTCTCTTCTCTCTCTTCTCTATATATATGTATATATATATATATATATATTATATTATTAATAAATTGTTAATAATAATAATGACAAACAAGAAAATTACACTTACATTGCACTTTTAATAATAACACTTATTACATTTGAAAACTATAATAGGATCTCAGTGATGCAAATATAACACTGCAGACTAGTTTTTATGACAGTTTTTTTTTTTTTCTGCAACTGGATCCTGGTTTAATTATCCTAGAATGACTCTGCTTTGCTTAAGGCCTCTTGAAATTTTTACCATTAGAGACTACCGCGGTACAACAAAACGCCAGATTCCCGCACAAGAACCGAACAGTGTCAGTGTTTAAACGTGGAATTGCTTGTTCAGCCTGAAGTGACATCAAAGTCCCATTTAAATAGGTCAAAGTTCAAGGTCCAGGATCTTAAAGCACTCTTATGCCGTTCATTATGACATTGTGTTTGGTTTTAGTTTGTGTACAAAACCGAGAAAACGGAAAACAAACAGACCTGCAAGGAAAGCAAGAAGGCAGGATTCACTGGCGGTCTCCTCTCAATGAAGTGTAATTGTCCCTGAGTGCCCTGAAATCACACGCTCATGTCTAAACTGTTATTTTCATTTGGTCCTTTCGAGACGCAGAGTGTCTTAGACTCTCATCACCGCCTGAACTTCATAATTATGGTCAGCTCGGATAATTGTGTCCGTACTGACCTCCGGCCCATCTCACCCACAAATCAAATTACATTTCTACACAGAAATCTAGAAATTCTGAACTGCATCAAGACGAGCAGAGGCGAAACTAAAAGACGAGTGAGTCTGACACATTTTACTTCTGGAAAAGTGGCGTGAAACAGGATATTAGGAAATGTTAATTTTACCTTCTTCCTAACGTTCTTGTTAGAAGTTGTCCACACATACTAATAGTTAAAAGCTTGAAATAATTTTTCTTTTTTCTATGAATCGTTCTTTTTCATTTGTATTTAACAAGATTATACATAATGTCGGTATTATTATTTAAACAACAACAATAATAATAATAATTACAGATCCTCTTAATTTAAACCCTCACACTGAAAGAAACATATAAAAACATATAAAAATAAATGCACACACCCTATATTCAACTGAGAGGGAGAAAAAAAATAATATTTAAAAATAAATAAATTAACAAACATTCCTTTCGCTAAATATGTAGCTTAAATAATTAATATTTTCAGTGTTTTTATGAAAGGTTTTTGCTCACCAAGGCTCCATTTATTTCATAAATACATTTAAAACAGTAATACAATTCTACAATTACAATTTGAAATAAAATATCACTACTATATTACAATTTTCTATTGTAATATTTTCATCCAGTCTTAAGTGTCACATGATCCTTCAGAAATTAATCTAGAAATTCTAATATAATGATTTGCTGCTAAATAATTTTTTATTTTTTTTTATCAATATTTAAACATGAATGAATGAATGAATTAATATTTTATTACTGGAAAATATTACAATTTAGAATAAAATATTACTATGATTATATTAGACATTTCTATTGTAATAAATATTTCGCTCCAGTCCTTAGTGTCACATGATTATGATCAGAAATGATTGTAATATGATGATTTTCTGCTCAAGAAACATTTTTATCAATGTTGAAACAAACAAACAAACAAATGAATGAATAGATGAATATTTTGATCAATTTTATGCATCCTTGAATAATAGCAGTGTTTTTTTTTTATTTGTTTTTTTTTTTTGTTTTCATTTCAAATAAATGCTGTTCTTAAAATTTACAATAATCAGAAATGTTTCTGGAGCAGCAAATCAACATATTAGAAAGATTTCTGAAGGGTCATGCGATCTGAAGACTAGAGTAATGATGCTGAAAATTTAACATCACAGAATTACATTTTACAATATATTCAATCAGAAACAGTTATTTTAAATTTGAATAATATTTCTTAATTTGACAGTATTTTTGATCAAGTAAATGCAGACATGGTGAGCATAAGAGACTTCTTTAAAGTGGTCATATGATGCGATTTCAAGTTTTCCTTTCTCTTTGGAGTGTTACAAGCTGTTTGTGTATAGATAAGATCCCTGAAGTTGCAAAGACTAAAGTCTCAAAACCAAAGAGATGTTCTTTATAAAAGTTAAGACTCGTCCATGCCCCCTAAAACGGCTCATTCAAACACACCCCCACATGTCTACGTCACAGTGTGGGGAGATTTGCAAAACACTGCCCAAATGCATACGCAAAGAAAGAGGTCGGGACTTTTATTCTCGCTGTAGTGTTGTTGCTGCCGCCGACACCATGTCCTGGAGACGCTGTGTTTCATTGTGAAAGTGAAACTACTTTGTTTGGCTTCCAAAAGAGGACACAACTAGAAATCAGTGGTTAAGTTGTATTTACAACACTGTTCCAGAACAGTTCAACCCAAATATCAGAGTGTGTACACTGTGCAGAGTACCGTGCAGAGGACTATTTCCTGAACCTGGGAGTAGCCAGCTATTCTCAAAGACTGTTTCTATAAAGTGGGGCAATTCCAACTTTGCAAGGATCTGGTGCTTCTGACTCACAGCCTGTAAGTATGTTTTCATATTTAAAGAATTTGCCACTGACCATTCAAACTCGAGTTTTGAGCAGTGTAGAGTAGTGCTTGTTGTGTTTTCTTTCTCCAATCACAAACACAGACATGATAATGTTTAGGTGGCGCAATGCGATGCGTAAAAAGACAGTATAAGTCATTATAATCAGTAACTATGTCCCTACTGGCCTCGTTTTGTAATGGGTTTTATTGTTTTGTGCGTCGCGCTGGGACACGGCATCACAATACGATAAGGGGCGTAACATTTCCATCTCACACACTTGAAGTATTCGGCCAATCACAATGCACTGGATAGCTGACCAATCAGTGTACACCTCGCTTTTTGGAACGATGAGCTTTGTAAAAATTGACGCATTTCAGAAAGGCGAGGCATAGAGGAGCAACAATAATGTACAGGATGTGGAAAATAATGTTTTTTTTTAACCTTAAACCGCGTAAACACATTGCATTACACCAAATACACAAAATAATTTTCTTTTTAGCAATGTCATATGACCCCTTTAATAACATGAAAAAAAAAAAAACTGTCATTCCGACATTTGGCCCATAGTGTATTTGTATTTGGCTTGTCCACGAACAATCGCTCTATATTTTGCGTCTGATATTCTGGATTGCAGCGTTCGCAGCCCGAGCAATCCATTCAAGAGCTCATCTAAAGCCTCGCAAGGTCCTTTTTCATTTCCCAACAAGAGCAATACCCGAGTCCTCGTTCAAAGGCCCGAGAAGTCAAAGCTCTGTTCAATAACCTCATATTCTCAAACAAGCGGATTACACGCGACAGCGGCTTCTTTACCCGCTACAGATACATCTTCATTTCCAGCTTCCAGCTATTTTACCCATCCTCAGCTCTCGCTTATGCCCTCGCCGTTGGATCCCTGTACAATTACTCTCGTCTGAAGGATTGTGGCCGTGGCTTATTGCTTTTTAAGCATTGAGGAATGTGCAGGGATGATGCTCCGTGCGGGAATAGAGGTCTAGACGGAGGCCTCACCTCTCATATTGCATACTTATATTGCCATCTGTGCCTCGCGTTATCAAACGCCAACAAGAAAGACTTCAGCGACCCGAGTGGAAGTACGGCGTATTTAATTTGAGGAGATAAAACAAGACCGTGGGGGGCGGAAGACCGTGCAGTTTGTTCAATATGCTGGACTATTTAAGGTCCTGAGGACCATTTGAAATCAGGATTTTGTGTATGTAATGAGGACTTCTTTATCTTCCCTTTAATGGACAAAGGTGTTTTGAATCGGCAGATGTGAAAATAAAGTTACCCTGGAGTCCTTAGCATACGTTGCCTTGTTTTGCAGCATTTTGTTATGGTACTTGTTGTTACTACTTGGGTATCAAACACACTTTCCTAAAATGTTCCTGTTGGGAGGTCTAGTTCATTTTAGGGAATCAGTTCATTCGGTTTGTGGGTAGTTTAAATAAATTATTCAATGACTTGAATCAAGTTAATGGTGTGCAAATTAAATAAATGGTTCAAGAATCAAATTAATAATTTTCAAATCAAATAATGGTTCACTGATTTGTTTCATTTTCTAATTGTATTTCTGTTAATCAAACACGCTTTCCTAAAAAGTTCTGGTCGACTAGCTTTGGGAAATCTGAATGGTTTTAGGGAATCGGTTCGGTTCGTTTTGTGGGTTGTATATATATATATAAATGAATTGAATGTCTTGATTTTTGAATCACTTATTTGATTTTCAGAACATTAAGTTGATTCAAATATTTGCAAATCAAAATTATTAATTTATCAATCAGTGACGCATCTACGGTCCGTGTACATTTTGATAATTTAATTTCTTATTTGGAATGGAATAACGAGAAAATGAGAAGACGGCTCGTTTGTTCATATTTTTGTTTAATTTAACAAATGGAAAACGAGATTTGGCTTGATTTCTCATGTTTCATTTGCGCTTCACAAATCGGTTTATAGCTTCGATATTTCAGTTAGGATGCGTGGTGGAAGGGTTCAGAGGCAAAACAGATGCATATCAGATGAAATAAGGGCTTCCACTCTCAAACGACTGGATATGCTTCTAACAGTGCGCATTTATATACAGTAGGTTAAACAGTTAAACTAACATATGCTTCAGTGGCGCCTGCAGGTGTACAGCTGTACTCACTGTGCGTACCATGAGTGCTCGGGTGACCTGAGATCTTCCCCGTAAACATTCAGCAGTGAATTATAGGCTTGTGATGTCCTGCCTTCCTTCCATTAATTTGCACGGCAAATTCAATTACTGTGTATAAACATTACTCCAAATAGAAACAAAAAAACCGTGCTATATACACACTTTCATGAGATCTATAGACTACAACAATTAATTTGTAGCATATTTTACAAATGGGAATACAGCGAATTCATGACAATGTTTTACATTCAAGCTACCCATAAAATTCCTAGTGAAAAGTTATTTAAAGGATCTGGAACGCAATAAAATTTTAAAGCGGTATTTAAATCATTTGCTGCATGGAATAAAAAGGCTAATAAATAGCCTGATTCCCATATCAGAGAAAACTGCGTTGCAGCAAATTCTTTACATTTTAAGGTATTCAGAACAGAGCAACATGAAACCAGAAAAAAAGCGGCTATACAATTAATTACTGGACAAAGTTTTACATATCCTACCATTATAATTTGTGTTTTATTTTTAAATTTTATACAATTATAAAATAAAAACGAACATTATAATCAGGCCTGTTTTAGGCTTTTCCTTATTTTATTTAGACAGTGATGAAAAAAATTACTTGCCATCTCCTCATTGGACATGCCTTTAGAGAGAAATGCATCTTTACGGTTACATAATGTTTTCGATTTGAATGATTTCGTTTTAAAATAGTAATTTAAAGCTTTCTGTATATATGTTTATCTCATCTGTGAGTCAATTCGCTGAGTTTCGGTTCATAATTGTGAAGTGCTCTTGTTGAAGACAGAAAGCGCATAGGCCTACTCTGTTTTCCTGTTAATTTTATAAAAGCACAATTTTGTTGATATTATGAATGTAAGCCTATTTAACGAATAAAGGTAGACCCTTTACAGCTCAGAATTATATTATTATTCCTTACCTTTATGAGCAAAATTAAGGTGTATTTTAAGTTGTTTCTACTGTAAGAAAAAAATGCAAGTGACCGTGCTGGCACGCCTCCATGTCATATAAAAGCATGCTTTAGCTCATCTCCGCACAAATTGTCTAACAGCGCATGTATATGGGTTAAACATTTAAACTACGTTGTGATATGCTTGAAATGTTTTATATCTATAGATTTATGTTGATTTGAGAAGGCTAAATTGATCAAACGTAGGCTGTGATCAACTGTTGGCCCCTTGGTCGCTACTAAAAAAAAAAATTAGGCCTACATTTAACGAACAAAAAATGCTCCAAACGATTTTCTAAATTAACTTTATAAAAAAATTAAACAAAATATAATAGGCTAAATAATAATAATAATTAATAACTTTTCCATTACATGCAAAACTGAACTATTTTAATAGCTAAAATAACAGTAGGCTATAAGCTGTACCCCGCCTCCTGCAGGTGCCCCTGCTCTTCTAGACACGAGCGTGTTTTTGTATGTGCTTCATAACCGTGCAGCTCAGGGGGCCTGTCGTTATAGCCTGCACTGGGGTCCGTCATTACCAAGTTACGCCACTGGTTAATAATAATGTTTAAATGTATGTTGGCTTTCTAAAGTAAAATGATGGTACTTTAACTACTTTCATTTCTGAGTAGCTTGTAGCTTGGTAAACAAGAGACTGTGAGTACTTCCCAACACGGGTTTGTGCTCGAACGGCTCGAATCCTCAGTGACGTGATGCCTGGAGGACTTTAAGAGTCGTTTAGGAGAAGAGGAGGTGCACGTTAATGAATGAAGATGTATTTTAATTAGCTTATTTCGCAGCTCAGGGCTGAAAAGGAGAGGTACGTTTCTGTTCCCGAGAGCCCTCAGACAGAGCCGCTGTGAATCCTGGGCCAGGCGATGGACGCTCTCGACGAGCGACGCGCCAGATCTCTCTGTCCTCGCCATCCGTGCTTCTGGCGAGCTTTATCTCCCTTCTCTGGAGCGGTGAGGAGGGAACGTCACGAGATGGACGAGGGCCAGAGAGAAAATGTGGCTTGAACAAATGGAAGTGAGCAGGAAGAGTGGCTGCGGACAATGGGATGTTTTCTCCTTCAGTTTGTCTTCTGCTGTCCTCTGTGTCTCTCGCGCTCCATTCATCCATCAAGACTGGGGGAGAAAAATGGATGCAATCTCTTCTTACTCTATTTCTCAACACTTCTCTCCATCAACTTCACAGATCTGACAGAACGCTCATCTCACATCTACAGAAACCAGGGAAAAAAAACAAAAAAAAAACAAACAAACTGTGATCCACTATCGTCTAGCTGAACTGAACGTTCCAGTGACCCTGTCTTACATTTTACACATTCTTTATTGCACTAAATACACTGTTAAATAAATATTCAGTTGCATTTATAAAAGATAAAACTCAATACATTATATTATATTATATTATTATATTATTATATTATTATATTATATTATATTATATACTTAATAATAGTAGTAATAATAATAATATTTAATATATTAATATATATATATATATTTATATTTATATAGTATGTATGTATGTATATGTGTATAATTATATATATATATATATATATATATATAATATATATATATATATGTGTGTGTGTGTGTGTGTGTGTGTGTGTGTGTGTTATTGTATTGTTAAGGATAATAATAATAATAATAATAATAATACATAAACTTATAATAACTTATATAAGGTAAAAATTAAATGAACTATTAGATTTATTAATAATAATACATGCATACATAAAACACTTATAACTGTATTATGCAGGTTAAAACATTTAATGGACTATTATATTTAATACAATATAATAATATTTTTAATACTATACGAATATAACTGATATAACTATATTATAAATACCATAAAATGTACCAAAATATTAAAAATATATATATAATATATATATATATATATATATATATATATATATATATATATATATATATATTATATATATTATATATATATATATAATATATATTAATAATAATAAAATAATAATAATAATAATAATAATAATACATAAACTTATAATAACTATTACAGATTACAAATTAAATGAGCTATTATATTTAATATATAATAATTAAAGCAATGATATAAACAACAACAAGAATAATAATAATAAACTATTATTATTATTATTATATTATATTATTATTATTATTATTATATTATTATTATTATTATTATATACACTACACTAATATAACTATACTGTATGTAGACTATGCCATAAAATGTACTAATATATATATATTTAATATTATTTAATTATATTAGTAGCGTAATATAAATTACATAATATTATTTAATGTTTTATATATATTACATAAATGCTGTTATTACTAATTGAATGTTCTTGGTTTATCAGCTTTTTATTTATTATTAATTTTGTTTATTGCAGTGCAGTTGCTAGGGTGTTCAGGATGGTTGCCGGCATTAATGTTGTAGATACTGAGGTATTCTGGGTGTTTGTTGCTATGGGTTATAGTGTTCTGGTGGTTGATAGGGCATGGCTATGAGGTTGCTAGGGTGTTGCTGAATGTTTTAGTTTGCGTTTGCACTAAACTGTATCATGCAGGCAGCATGAGTTTCACGCTGAGCATCGGCAGCGTTTAAGTGGAGGATAGTACTGGTGTTCATAGAGACTGATCAAACAGCTAATGAGCGCTAGTAGAAGAGATGTTTGATTTAACAAACACTTACGCTCTGTGATACTGAAACTGAAAAAAGTTTTGACTTTACATCTGTCAAAATCTAATTCAAAGCGACTGGTTGAAAATCTCCCGCTCGGGTCGTGTACATTTTTAACCAGATGGCTGATGAAATGTGATGAAAAATTGGCCACTTCATTTTCCACTTAATGCGGTTTGACATGGATGACGCTGCCCCGTGTGGGCAACTTTGAAGATCATGTCAATGTCTTGAGAAAACTTTCTCCTTTCTTCATAATCATCTGCTTTATTCCCTTCAGTCTCTTTACATTCTTTGAAAATGAATGAAAAGGGTTTCTCTTCTGATCAGGTTGAAAATGAAGATTTCACTGTCTAAAATCCAGTTTAAAATACAATATAACCGTACACCGGTACACTGGACATCAGACTAATGAACTTAAAATAGGGAATATTTATAACCTTTTAATATTTTGTTAATTGAGAATTATTTAGATTGAAAATGTTTTTATTTGTTTAATAATAATAATAATAATAATAATAATAATAATAATAATAATAATAATATAATAATAATGGTGATGGCGGTAATAATAATAATAATAATAATAATAATAATAATAATAATATAATAATAATATAATAATAATAATAATAATAATATAATAATAATAATAATAATAATAATATATAATTATTATTATTATTATTATTATTATTATTATTAAGGACTTCTTATATTTTACTTTATTTTAATATGCTACTCTTGTTTTATTATTAATTTTGCTATATTTATTAAATTAAACTATATTAAAATATTTAATATATATATATATATATATATATATATATATATATATATATATATATATATATATATATATATATTGATAATTAACAATAATTGTATTGCACATTTTTAAATAGATGGATATTTAAATTTTTAGATTTGAAGTTAATATTTAATTATTTTGAATTTATTTTTATTTTTTTTAATCAGCACACAATAAACATTGGTTATGTTTAACATTTTAATAATTAATAGATGATTTATTTATTTTATATTTTGAAGTTAATATTTAATTTATTTTGAATTTATTTATTTTTTTTAAATCAGCACATTGAAAAAAAATCTATTATTATAATATGTTATAATAATATTATTAGTAGAAGTAATTGTCTGTTATATTTTGGTCTTGAATATTGATATTTATTACAAATATCATATTGTAATTTTAATTGTAAACTTTAATTATTCTATAATATTATTTACACACAAACATGTTAATTGTCAATAATACTGTAATAGTTATCAATTGAACTGGAGTTTCATGCAATTTTCATGCAGAACTCATACGCATACAGTATTTCACGCATAATGTGGCGTATTTCTCTTGCTTGAGCTGCTGGAGTGAGGGACACACACACAACACACACACACACACACACACACACACACACACACACAGGATTGTGTGAAGTATTTTTCATTTCATTTGATGGCAGCAGATGGACATATTTCAGGCGCAGCGGCTGTAACCTGTTCCTCGCACCCGCTGCGCCTCAGTGCTCCTCTGATGATCTGCCGCTTTCAACTGAGAGAGGGGAACTTTATGAACGGCTGGAAGGAGGGATGAATAGTCCAGACACTCCGTAATTCTCAACTCCATCAGCCTTTCCTTATCACACCTGGAAAGAGTGCTCACACTCACACACCTGTGCGGCGAGGCCGGTTTTAATGGAGTCTTAGTGGGACGGTGCGCGCAGCTGTGTTAAAGCGATAACAGGATGCTGACCCCGACATAGTCCATCTAACCCAGACCAGTCATTCACAAAGACCCTGAAAGAGAGACTGAGGACAAGAGGGTCAAACACGGATGTGGAGCGATTCAACTTAAAGACGTAGTTCATGTACAAGTTGTTCCTTTTTCTTTCGTACAACTCAAAAGGAGATATTTTGACTATTGTTCATGCTGCTCTTTTCCATACAGTTTAGTTGGCAAACTATTACTGATACGACTACTAATTACATTTATTAATAACAACAACAACAATAATAATAATAATAATAGTAATAATAATAATTTTTAATATATTGTTTGTCTTTAAAACTGTATGTCTATATAGTATTTATACTTTTTCCCCGTTAGTTTAGTACATTGTTACGCAAAATAAACACCAAAGCAACATTGCTCATGTTTATTTAAAGCAATATTATTGCTCTTAGTCTTATAGTTTTTAATTATTAAAGTGCATTATTGTTATTATTTATAATAATAATAATAATAATAATAATAGGTTTTTTTTGTATTTGTTGTTTTATTAGTTTGATTTAATACTGTACGTCTATATAGTTTATTTGTTTTATTGTATTTATTTTAACATTAAACTTTTTTTTCATGTAGGGTTATTGTTAACTAAAAATTAATTTAATGAAAAAAAAAAAGCTTTTAGCTAGTTGCCTAAGTAACATTCCCATTTGTTTTAAGTTGACGTACTAAAATAATTACACACAAAGTTACAATCTAAAACTTAAATGACAGAAACACAACAAAATAACTTTATCATTAAAATGAAAACAGAAAATATTAAACTAAAATCTAATTCAAAATATTAAACAAAACTAGTTGTATATCAGTAATACTAAAATGAAACTTCATTTATATATTTTTTTCTTTTAAAAAAGAAGATAAAAAAAGTCATACGAATTTTGCACAATATAATGGGTGATGAAATGTTGCGTTAAATGTTTATGAATCTACTTAATTATATATATATATATATATATATATATATATATATTATATTATATTATATAACCCATATGCTGATCTCTAAGAAGTACAACCATAAAAGAAAGTAGTAAGAGTTTGGGATGATATAATGGGTGATGAAATATTGCGTTAACCGTGTTTATGAATGTGATAAGGGAAGCATGGCTCCTGTGGTTCAGACTGAAGTCCTGTAGGCAGGAAAGGCCAGCGCGGCTAATAACGCTAATTGCTCCGTCGCCCCAGCTGTCATTCTGAAGACAGATGAGTTCATTCATCAGCGTTCATAACAGAGTTAGCTGCAGCAGTGAGCGAGTGTGTGAGAAACACAGAGCTGGAGACATCTGGCAACACACACACACACACACACACACACACACACACACACACACACACACACACACACATTGCTGAGCGGATCTTCAGATGCTGCTCTGAACATGTGCTTCATACCGATGGTTTTGATGCTTGACTTCTTTTAAGCTTCTTGCGCCACGATTGCTGCATTTTCAAGATGTTTCAAAAATGTGTTTGTTGTTTTATTCTGTTACTTTCACTTGTGCTTCTGTTCATTCATCCATGTTACTTTCATTCATTCTTTTTCATTCATCCTTTCATTTGTTCTTTTAGTCTTTTTTTTCTTTCTTTCTTTCATTCTTTGTTTATTCATTCTTTCTTTTTCTTCCTTTCGTTAATTCTCTTGTTTGTCATTCTTTTCGTTCTTTCTTCTGATTGGTCATCTATTTTCATTTTAGTTCTTTTTATTTTGCTCTTTTGTCTTTATTCTTAGTCCATTTTATTTGTTTTAATTAGTTCTTCCATCTTTTGGTTTTACTTTGCTTCTTTCATTCCTCTGTGAATTGCCTTTTTTTGTTTAACCTTTTTCTTAATTAGTTTTGTTGTTTTTTTGCATTTTCCTTTGCTTGCTTTTTCTTTCTGTCTTTCGTTCCTTTTTCTCGTTTAATTTTTTTCTTAATTAGTTTTTGGTGTTTCTTTTGCGCCGACTTTTGCTTGCTTTTTATTCCCTCTCTTTTTTCAGTTGTTTGTTCATTTATTCTACTTTCTTTTGTTCACTCTTCTCTATTTCTTTTATCTCTTACTGTCAAACATTATTTTCATCCTTTGTTAGTTCCTTCTTTCTTTATTTTTCTCTCTTTCCTTCTTCACAATAACAATAGTGTCAATCAATAGAAGAGCAAACATCTCATTGTGTTTGGTTCACTCTGTTCGTTTGCCCTTTGCTGACTCATCCGCTTCCAGATAGTGAGGGAGTGAAAAGAAAGGAAGAGAGGAGGATGAAGAGGAGAGAAGTGCCAGCAGGTCAGTGCTAGGCTCGTTAAAAACAGGCTAAGTTTCCTAACGTGTACAGATGACAGTGAGAAGAGCGAGACGGCCAGTGGCACAGCCCCCAATCATCACGATAAATAACAACAACAACAGCAGAGGGAAACGGGTGAGGAAACAACACTGAAAAATTGGCCAAACTTGATCAAAGGTGTGTGTGTGTGAGAGAGAGAGCCACAGTGTTTGCGCACAGCTTTCCTGCGATCACGCCTCGCGGCGCTCGGGGAACAGCGCTGCTGTGGCTGATGGATGCTGCTCTTACCTGATTCACTTCAACAGGCTGAAGATCACAGTGCAGTAAACACTTCAGTACACACGCAAACACGGCTCTCGACACACACACAGTGTGCAGTGCTGCACTTCAGCGTCTGTGGGATTCCATCAGGTCATCTGATTAGCATCAGTCCTTAGATCTGTGTAAGTCAGTCATCACTAGTACTGCTGTTCACTGTGAGCTGATTAAACACCTGAGTGTTAAACAGCAGTGAGGCACTTGTTCTGATGGACTCTATTGACCCAGAACACCCTAGCAACTGCATAGCGACCACCCAGAATATCTTAGTAACTGCATAGAAACTCTTGAGCAGCCACCTAGTATGCCTTAGTAGCTGCATAGCAACCAGGCAAAATCCCTATTAGCCTAATTTTTTTTTTTTTGTTCAATTGTTTTGTTGTTGATGTGTCGGTTATTGCATTATTATTTCAGTCAAACCTATAAAACCTTTTGTTACCCCAAACTACACAGGCCTATAAAAGCCTGATCAGTGACATAAAAGTCATCAGAATGCAGCAGCTAGTAGTTCTTTTATTACTCACTGACGCGTGAACTTCCCCTTTAAATAGCGTGACGGTCTGTCCTCTATATGTATGACGCTACTCCTTTTAAACGCTGCTGGAAGCGAATTAATTTTTTATTTATTCTTTTGAAAGCGAATGAATTGATTCAGCATTTCGACACTTCTGTCAGGATGCGTTAAATTTGACAAAGCGGTTTAATAAAGTATGTATTGATCTTAATTGTATTGAGTTTAATTGGCTGTAAAAGTTTTATATGTAAATATTACACATCTGTTACGGGGCTGACGAGACGTGAGACGTGCGTATCCAAGTGCAAGATTTTATTAACAGGCATGGTCATAAATACAGGCAGGGTCGAGCAATGGCTAACAGGTATGGCAAGGACAAGACAAAGAGTAATCCTAGGGCAAGCGAAGGTCGACGATCGGCAAATATCCAGTGGGCAAGGCAGAGAGATAATCCAGGGAACACGGGCTAGAATCCAGTAGGGGTGCAAACAGTGTCCAAATGGCAAGGCAAGGGTTAATCCAGGAAACACGGGTTAGAAATAAACACGGAAAGCACAATCCAAAACAGGCTGGGGAAAACAAGGAAAACTGACAGGGGCTCTGTAGAGTTGCTACGGCTAGGGGAGCGGTAAACGCATACAATACTCGGCAACGAGGGAGAGAATGTCCAGAGTTGAAATAGTGTGTGTGATTAGTGATGTTGTGTGATCAGTGCCTACAGCTGTGTGTGCAATCAGTGCAATGAATGATGGGAAATGAAGTCCAGTGTTATGTATGGTGAAAGTCAATATGAGTGACTTCTGGTGGTGAATGAACAGAAGTGCACAGATAGGATTCATGATACAACACACTGAACCTTTAACAATGCATTGGCGCAAAAACGCACACCTTTTAGACCAGTTTCACATGAAACATGATTTCTCAACTGCCACATACTGCCTAAACAAACTAATTTTGTGCACTTTTTTTGTAGCCTACCGATATTGGCCTTTTGAACTTGCACGGCAAAAAAAGCCTTACCTTGCCAAAACATGGACAGAACCCATTGATTTAATGGCATTGTTGAGCGCTCCCAAATCCAAACGCAAACTTTGCATGCAACAATCAGAGGTAGCATTGACAGCGCTCTGATCCAATGGCATACAGGCATCGTCAGAATGACAGTCCTCTAACCCAATGATGTTGGGGGATCCAGTGGGGACGGCAATCATATTTCAGGGTGTCCGTGCCACTCTTGATCAACTCTGTTAAATGTAGCGGCAGTATGTGCGCTCATTGGCGCCCCCTCCAGCTGGTGGCACTCTAGGCGACCGCCTAGCTTGCCTATGCCTAGAAACGGTACTGATAGCAACCACCAAGAACATCTTAGTAACTGTACAACAACCTCTTAGAACACCTTTATAACTGCACAGCAACAACTGAGAATGCCTTAGTAACTACATAGAATCCACCCAGAACTCCACAGAAACAGCATAGCAACTAATCAAAACACACTAGCAACTACATAACAACCACCCAGAACATCTTAGTAACTGCATAGCAACTGTAAAGCAACCTTCTAAAACACCTTAACTGCATAGAAACCACCCAGAACACCATAGCAATTCTGTAGAAATCACCTATAGAGAACACCCTAGCAACTGTATGGCAGCCACCTAGAATGCCTTAGTAGCTGCATAGCAACCACGCAGAACTCCATAGCAAGTACATAACAATACCCTAGCAACTGTATAGCAACCACCTAGATTGCCTTAGTAGCTGCATACAGTAGCAACCACCCAGAACTAGATAGCAACTACATAACACCCTAGCAACTGTATAGCAACCACCTAGATTGCCTTAGTAGCTGCATACAGTACCAACCACCCAGAACTCCACAGCAAGTCCATAAAAACACCCTAGCAACTGTATGGCAGCCACCTAGAATGTCTTAGTAGCTGCATAACAACCACCCAGAACTAGATAGCAACTACATAACAACACCCTAGCAACTGTAGGCCTATAGCAACCACCTGGAATTCTTAGGTGTTCTGACTGGTCGCTGTGCAATTACTACTGTAAGTAACTCCATAGAAACCCTTAGCAACCCTTAGCAACCACACAGAACACCCTAGCAGCTGCTTAGCAACAACCTATTAACCATCTAGAATGCCCAGTCAACGGCCTAGCAACTATTTAAATCGGCCTAGCAACTATTTAAATAGCCCTAGCACCTTTATACCCCTGCATAGAAACCACCCAGTATGCCATGGCAACCACCTAGAATATCCAATAAACTGCATAGCAACCACCCAGAACACCCTAGCAACCAGGGTTGTGTGCCATTCACAGTTAAACTGAGAATGCATTTTACATACCAATTCACTACAATATAAATTCCCTGAAATAGAATTAAGATATAGCAAACAACTTGCTTGCAGAATAGAAATTAAATGCAAGGAAGTATAATTAAAATTATTTGAAATTCAAGCATGTTTATTCAACTGGATTTTTCAGTTAGAAAGCAATTTTTTAAGTAGAATTGACAGTCAAACTGGTAACGCCATAACATCATGTATAGCATCTGTAAAATTCAGAGCACACATTTTGAGAATGGAACACATTGTACTTGGTCACATGTCACTGTCACTTTCACTTTTTAATAAAATAGTTATGCTTTATAGTTGTTTTTGTAGCTTCATATCCATTTTATCGCAATTTTCCAGCTGTTTTATAATCATAGTTTTAAGGCAGCTATAGTGAAACTAAAATGATGAATCAAACATCTTTGGTAGATACAACATTTTTGATTGGTATTATCACGCAGCACTGGGGGAGATTTGACTTTATTGCTCTGCTAAGCTCAACTCGTCCTAATGAGAGTTAAAAAAAGGAAAGTGCGAGACACGGATGCAGCTTTTATCTGCAGCTCGGCAAACGATTGGAAATTTGCTCATTATGCATCTCCGCGAATAAGGAAGTGGAACGTGTAGCTGTAATTATACATGGGAGAGGGACGGCGAGTCATTACCTCGGCTGCGTGAAATAACGCCGATGTTTCTAATCTCAGAGATTTTCCATCTTCATTGTCAGGCGGACTGGTGGCAGAGTGTTGACGGCTTGACAAATCAAGCTGCCGGAAAACTGTTGATTAAGAGCTTATGTCTGTTTGGACAGAATTTAATTGACAAACTCGTTTATCTTCAGTTCTTTGTTTTAATGGTTTTGCTTATGTTGTGTCAAACTCTTTTTTCACACTTTTCTGTTTTGCTTCATATCTCTTGTTTTCCATCCTGGCCCTCAGGAAGGAGTTCATAGCTGCTAACACACTACAGCGAAATAAAATTAACCAATTTTTTCGCAATCAGCAAGACATGGACAGGAACATTGGTTGACATTACAGCGGATCTGATTAAGGCCACGAGGCAGGACCATCTAATGGTCTCATCAGCGCTAACACCTCCCTACAATCCTAAAAGCATATTACCTTCTAGAAAACATAACGGTGTCTGTCTTACCCGATCAATGCGCTCTGGGAAACATAGCAGTCGATGACAATAACATCACAGGAAATGAGCGTGAGAGCGTTGTCTAGTCTTACAGCTCAGCGGGCGATGAATGTAGAGCGTCTGAATTGAACAGTGGCTCATTTGCCTCATGACACACTTGTTAGGTTAGATGATGGCTAATATTCCCTGACGTTTTCCAAACATGCATGCGTTTGCCTCCAGAGGCCCACAAGAAACTTTTATTGCTCAGATCTTTCTCGTTCATCCCTCAGGAAACTCAAAGTTTTGTTACCAAGTAATAACTTTGTCTCTGATGTTTCTCTTGATAGTTCTGTTTTTAGCATACCTTTCTGTAACAGGTAATTTGGTTTAAGAAATTTTGGAGCTCATATCAAGATCTCCGAGAGGACACCTCACAATTAAACCTTTAGCAGTAAACTAGCAATTAGAACACCTTAGCAACTACCCAGCTCTTCCATAATATCTGCATAGAAACTATTCAGAGCACCCTAGTAACTGCATAGCAACTAGCAACCGCCTAGTGTACTCTATAAACTAGACACAACTACTTATGAGATTTATTTTCTTTCAAAAGTAGAGAACTTTTAATAAAGTCTCTATTTGTTGAGACTTCAGTTGAGATCTTTCTATAGGCATGTGCGAGTTCGGACTTGAAAACTGCTTGTGTCTGTAAGTGCATAGTGATTCTTTACAAAGTGGCATCGCCACCTATTGGTCTGGAATAAGTATTAAGGGGGGAGTCGTGGCCTAATGGATAGAGAGTCGGACTTGTAACCTGAAGGTCGCGGGTTCGAGTCGCAGGTCCGGCAGGAATTGTCGGTGGGGGGAGTGAATAAACCCTTGAGCAAGGCATTGAACCCCCAACTGCTCCCGGGCTGCCCACTGCTCCGGGTGTGTGTTCACGGTGTGTGTGTTCACTGCTGTGTGTGTGTGTGCACTTGGATGGGTTAAATGCAGAGCACAAATTCCGAGTATGGGTCACCATACTTGGCCACACGTCACTTCGCTTTAATCACTTTACTCTGCCGATGTATTACAGTTTTGTTTGTTTTCAAAAAGTTTAAAGACCTTTTAATAAATCTTTATTTAGTCTCGGTTTAATCTCACTGCTGTTTGTGGGAAACATTTGAAACCGTAGAGATCTCATCTGAGACTTTTCTGTCCTACAAGATGACGCCACTCCCAGAATGAGACTCTGACACCACAAACAAACTACTACTTGAACACCCTAGCAACTGCAAAGCAACCACCTGTGAGGTTTTGTTTGTTTGTTTTAAAGTAAACAAAGTATCCATTTAATCTCACTGCTGTCTTGGAGGAACATATGTGCATTTTAATTTCAACAGGTGTACATCACACCCCGTTTTAGACTGTAGCGCATCAGACATAAACAACAAGCTAGCAACCTCAGCCAAACTGTTGCTCTTTCATAATGTCCAGTTCATCTCAATGTTTCTCGTGTTTTTCTCCATCCGTCTTTTAAGACCCTCATGTGCCGCATTTGTCCGTCTGGTCCATTTTAATCTGAAGGCAGCAGGCAGCCTGATAAAATGTCTAGTAATTACCATCAGCCGCCCAGAGCATGTGTCGCCAGCTTATCTGAGGCTCTCACGCTCCGCTGCCGCTTCGGTCCATTCTCCAGAACCCCATCAGATATCCCGGGATGCTGGACGATGCCATGCCATGGATAATGACCCCTGAGACTGGACGGATTCAGCTGTCCCGCCTCCGCTCTTGTCTGTGAGTTACGGCTTCTATTGCTAACACTATCTCCAGTCTCCGTCAACGTCCGATTTCTTTTGCCATCCATCGAGCGAAACAAAGTTGGATTAAGGAGAGCACCGTATGAATTCGCCGGAGGTTTCCACAGCACAAGACCTTGATTAGCCTCAATCTATGATTTAATTGCTCACTGCCCCGTGCAACTACAAACCATTAAGAGAAAATTAAGACCTTGTTATTAAACAGTCACTAGTCTCTGTCCTTTTTCCTCATAGATTTTCCCATAATGCTTTGAGGTGAAATTAACTGCATTCTTTTTTCCACATTAAAAGGAAGTGCTCGCCTCAAAAGAATACCCCCGCCCCCCCCTCCTCCATTTTTATTCATGGTATTCATGTTGTCCCAAACCATTTCTTTGGTCAAAAACACAGAAAGAAAGTGTGAAACGTGCACCATGTTTCAAGTCTTCAAGTATCAGTTTGACTTCAGTAGTTGAAGCTGCATGGCATAAGTCACATGACTAATGAAAAGCACACAGCATCGCATGACTTCAGATGCTTTGGAATACAGTGCACCAGTCATGTGAACTTAAATTGAACCAATTTATCACATTGGCATATTATTGTTATACAGTTAAGAATAATTATCAGAATTTTTTTTAATGTATTTATTTATGTTTTTTTTTTTTAAGAGCTGGCGATCGGTGACTGGTTGTTCATGACCACATGTAAAGATTTGTCAGTATTAATTTATTTTTTTAAATAATAAAATATTAATATAATATATATATATATATATATATATATATATATATATATATATATATATAATATATATATATATATATATATATATATATATATAATTTAATAATTAATTTAATTAACTTTCATTATTAGTTATTATTTATTTATTACATTTATTAAATCTCATTTAGCAATGTAACGGCTTTTTTCCTTTATTATTATTATTATTAATAAATACATTTTTATTAGAAATCATGCGTTTTATTAACATTTAAATACTTAAAAACATTTAAATGTTTTAATTTATTTTATTTTTAGATAATTTAGCATATTTATTTTTTTATTAACATTAATACACAAAGTAAAAAAAATATATTTGTACGTTTTCTTGCTATTTAATTAAGTTATTATTATTAATTTATTTATTATATAATGAAAATGAACTAACAGATTACGCTTATCTAAAAAAACAGTAATTTTTATTCATTTATTCATAGGTAGAGAGAGCGATAGAGCACAATGGAATTGCATTTTTCCCAGATGTTTACCATTAATGGAGCTTGTAATGAACTCGAACAGTTACCCTGTCCTATCTAATGCGATGATGCATTGCGGTCACTGTGTGCTATATGGTCACGGTAACATTGTTCAAAACGTCTCCTTTTGTGTTCCACAGAATAAAGTTAATCATACATCTTTAGAACGACATATTTCACTGTATTCAGGTGCTCAAACACCTCAAGAGTATTTGAGAAGCTGCTCAAGCGCTCGGAACAAATTTTCCATCATCTCGAGGCTGAAATTAACACATCTCAGACGCACACGCATAATTCGTCACCGCTGATCTGTGACAAAGCGTTTAACACGACTGCAAATGTTTGAAATAATTTGACTGTGACACTTTCTAAAACAAGAAATATCCTCAGAGCTCTCAGGAAAAGCGCTTATAATTATAGAGACATAACAACAGCGATCGCAGCATGAAGTTTGCATAAAAAGTCCAACTGAAAAGCCCATTTAATTTGTGGAATGGAGGCGGAGAAACCCATGCGGTATTTAAAGCGCTAAATGTCAATTACATGGATCCTTAACATTTATGATGTGCTGGCCTTTCTAATACTGGAGTTTCCTGCCCCGAACGCCTCCTCGCATCTATACATAGTAACCTTTCACTCAAGCACCGTTACACTGGAAACAAGTCTGTTTGAAAACAGGAACCGCAGGTATTAAGTGCAATATGCAGAGCAAAACTGAAAGCCTTCCCTTTAGTAAACCAGCAGGGAAGGTTGTTAAAACCTCTCTGGAAGTGTATTCGCTTGTGTCGTAGCTAATCCGGACTGACTCGCGGTGTTAGCGCCTACTGTACACCCGGTCGGACCGGTCGCTGGAGGTCGTCTCATGTCAAATGTGTTGATGGATCAAAGCGCTGATGGTGCAGAGCTGGAGAGGACAGCAGGACAACTGACTGACACAGACATTGAGGATGAGCTGAGACATATGGAAAGATGCTAATGCTAAATTCACTCTTGAACAGATGCAAAATTTGAATAAAAATATAATAATATTATTTATTATTATATGTTTTATTAATTAGATCCACAGGTTTTTATGAGTGAGTCAGTGAATAATTTGCTCTTGACTCATTCGTCTCATTTGCACTAATTTATTCAGGGCAATAAGTCCTTTATATTCACTAATTTGTGTACGTATCTGATTCGATTTGTACTGAAACGCCATTATTTTGCTGTGGTTTTGTATTTTTAATGGTGGAGCAAAAACAGAAAGACAATGTTGTTTAAAAATGTTATTTAATATTACCTTTTTATATCAAATGTATATTATCAAAATATATAAATTTCACCTTAATTTATTTATTATGATTGCACAGTTTTTAGATTTGACAGGAAGCAAAGTTGGAGAGAGAGAGAGAGGGGGGCAGGATTAGGAAACGACTTTGAGCTGGGATTCGAACTCGGGACGCCCGCAGCGCAACGGCGCTGTATGTCGGCTGCCCATGAGGCTATCGGTGCCGACAAATCTTGGCTTACTTTTAAGAGGTCTCTAATCTGCTAAATAATTTTCTTTGGTCGTATCCAGTGTTAGTGTTAGTTATAGTTACTAGTTACTTCTTACAAATAGTAACTGAGTTAGTAACTGAGTTACATCATTATAAAAGTAACTAATTACCAGGGAAAGTAACTATTGGGTTACTTTTTTTTTCCTTTTTTTAATTTTCAAATATGTCAAATAACCCCAATATTAAATATGGACACTAAATAAAAGAAATTATTATTATAACACATTGTACATTAATCTATACTATTTTAATGTTGCTGTGGGACATTGTGAGAGACACCTATCAAATTCAATATATTATTGTAAATATTATCAATCATCTACAGACACCTTGGCAATAGAATCGCCATTGGCTAGTAATTTTTTTTTTTATTTACTCACCAGACTAATATCAATTATCTGATATACTATATATATTTATAAAGCTTATGTTTGTAAAATGGCACAGTTTTTTAAATATATGACTTTAGTAATTATAATAACCATGTATGAATGCATATTTGTCATGTTGACTGAACTTAGGACTGGAGGTGGTGCTTAAAATATTCTTTGTCATTTAGTGTTTCTATAAATAAAAAGAAAAACTTAAAAATAATATTGATAAGATAACAAAACTACTACGGATTGTACTTCTAATAACAATATAAAATGCACTAAGGATTAATGAGCTGCTGGGTTCATGAATATTAATCACATTGTCTGCGTTCGTTCGAATTGATTTGCTAAAATCAAAACAGGGACGATAATAGGTGAGTGCCAACCAATGAGATTTTCATTTAAGCATTAGTTCCGCCCACTACCAGAGACCCCGGCAGTTCTTAAAAGCTGAAGAATTCAAAAGGAACTCTGTTATTTTGACAGGAAAATACAACAAAGAATATCGTTTACATGTAGTGCTTCAATACTGCATGTTATGTAAGACTCTCTCACTCTGTTTCTTTCTTTACGCGTGTGAGACAAAGCAATGGCGAGTCGTGCTCCTTCACACTAGAGTTTACGGTACGTCAAATACAGGTACACTGCGCATACATTCAGATGAACAGAAAAATACAATTCTAATAATATTATAATAAATTATAGTAACACCGCATTTTATTGTCAGTAACGGTATTGGCATTGTAACAGGGGAAACAGTAATTTGTTTGATTACTCGTTACTGAAAAAAATAACGCCGTTAGTAATGCCGTTTATATATAATGCCGTTATTCCCATCACTGCTTATAAATTGTAGTGTGTTACTGATTTCAGATTACATAACAAAAATTGTAATTAGTAACGTAATCCATTACATTACACATTTTAAGTAATATAATCAGACTACTTTTTGATTACTTTTAGATTACTTGTGACCTAACATGTTTATCGCTTTGATTTAAATCAGATAATATTGTACCATATTGATGTAAACAGAAATGAGAATGAAAATATATTCAATTTGTTTTTGTAATTAACAGCATAAAGTGTATTAAACATTGCATTAAGGTTTCTTAAACTGAGGTTTATGAAGCAACTGCAGGGGGTGTGTGAGTTTAATGAAAAGCTAATAATTAAATCATAAAAATATACAAAAATTATGTTTACCTGTAACATGTTTGGAAAAATTCCTGATGAAGGTCATGCGACCGAAACGTCGTTAATAAATATTTTGATACAGATATTTTTTGCATAAATAGTGTGCGGGATTTGTTCCTTTTTTTTCAGTTTTTGACCTGGCTGGTCTTTGTTTCCTACGCACCTATTTATTGCCGTCAGGTGTGCGGAGGTTTTGTTAATTAAATTGTTTACCTGTAAGCCATGTGACCATTAACACCAACATCAAGAGGAATCCAGATTAAATGCAATCAGTTACTACAACATTATTGGTCGCATCTGACAAAATTAATTCATATTGTAAGATAGTAGTATTTTAATTTTAAAATCATGTTTTATATATTTTTTTGAATCAGCTCCACCTATTATGTGATAGAAAGTTGTATAGGCCTGGCAAATTTTCTTTGGAGTGTCTATTTACACTAAGTGCAAATAACCCACCTTGTTGGCAGAGGCTATTTACACTAACTCTGCCCACCATGGTGTGATTGGGATAGTCAACACTACAAAAGACAACCATCAGTCATCAGCTCCAGTGGTGTAGATGTTAAAGTGTGTACCGTATACTTTTTTACACAGTTGACTCCAGTTCAAATCCACCTTTTGCTGAACTTTTTTTTTCTCCATTTTTAAATTTCATATCACATCGCAAAGGCATTTATTTTCAATAAGAATGAAGTAAATAATCAAAAAGTTAAAGTATAAAGTAATAAAGTATCGGGCAGGGTTTGGGTAGGTATAGGGACAGTTTATTCTCCCAAAAAGGTGGCATCCATTTAATATTTTGAATTAACATTATAATTTACACTCAATATGTTATTATTGCATACTGTTTTATAATGTACTACAATACTAAGGTGCAGATAATTGCCACTATTTGCAACAAATGGTATAAATAGCAGAAAATCCTGCTATTTTAAAGGTGCTGTATGTAGGATTGACACCTAGCGGTTGAACTAGGTATTGCAGTCCAAATTCAAAATATTGGAGACGTTTTTTTTCACTGGGCCCCTCCTCCTCAGACTTGACGCACACGCAGGTTGCCAGATTAACCACACCAACAGAAACGAGCGCACATGATGATGAATGAAATTAAATGCACTGTGTTTTCCGAAAACTGGCAACCCGGGGGTGCCGAAATACAATCGGTAAACTGGCAGTGGGCGGGTTTCACAAACCATAACAAACACAGACATCCCGGGCCGGAATGCACATTTTCAAAGGAGAATAACTGACTGTAGCATTGCTTTTCAGATAAACCAAGTATGTTAACTTAGCATGTTTCTTAAATATTTGCAAACATATTATGGTATTTGTATGCATTAGAAGAGTCAAAATCCTACATATAGCACCTTTAACATACTATAAATATAATCTATAGCTATTTGCACTTAGTGTGAATAGCATATCGCTAAAAATTCGGTTATTTTCACTTAGTGTAAATAGAATCCATTGCTATTTGCACTTAAGAAAATGTGCTATTTGCATTTAGTGTAAATAGCATCTAGTTGCTGTTTACACTTGGTACAAATAGCCACTGCCAATTTTCATTTGGTCTTGATGTAAAAACTGTCTGTGTTTCCCACTTTCAGTGTGAAGAGTCTTTTAAAATTATCCCTAGTTTCACATGTGATGTAATGCTACTAAATCCATTAGAAATCGGTGTGTAACATGTATCCGCATGTGTGTTTCTGTACAGCTGAGTTAGCGGGGGCTGATGGCTACGCTAGCCGCACCATCTGGCTGATGTACTTCTTATACACTGTGGTGCTATGCGGGCAGGAAGTGTGGAAAATACACATGCTAATATGCTAATATTGATACACAAACAGGCGGTAGACGGGGCCACTCACATTAACTACAGACAAGGTTTGAGCCGCTCTTTCATTCCTCATGTGACGGTAGCGGGGTACTAGCATATCTAGTGTTAATTAACGGCGGGATCTGTGACTTCACTCTGATTGGCTGTGGCACTGAGAGGAAGCCAGCCAAAACCTCCTAAACCTGGATACTCCAGTGAGCCCCGCGAGACTAATTGTGTGAAAGATGTGAGAGTCGAGATGAAATGGAAAAGTGTATGTGTGTGCGCATATTTGTGCATTGAAGAGTTTGGAAATGAAAAGAGACTAGGGATGTGCTGGCAGATTCTTTTGCAAAAATAGAGGTATAGAGCAATGGTTTGTAACTTTTTAATTTCACTTGTGGCCTTAAAATCACGATGCCTGTGGTGGGACACTCAAACATATAGCATAAGATGTGTTTAATAGGGTATAAATGTAAACTTTTCCAAAATGATTTGGCATTTTTAACAACTGTCTAACAGCTAATAAACTAGTTAAATTTACTAAATGCCTAGTTTGCTGTTGGAATACTAGTTGACTATTGTAAACTATCTGATAAACAGCAGTGAAAAGTAAATAGACAATTATGGATGGAAAATTTAAGTGAAAGTTTGGAGTAACCCTTATTTTATTTGTTTATTTTTAGATAACATTCTTCTTATTCATCATCATCTTTTTCTTCTTGCATCATATTATATATTATACGTTTTATATGCAAAATTATTTAAACTTGTTTTTAGATCATTTATTATTAGTAGTAGTAGTATTATTATTCAAACTATTATTATAGTTCATACATTTTATTAACATTTAAGGGCTTATTTTTTTTTTTTATAAAGTTAATAAATAAAAACGTAAACATAACAATACAATGAAGAGTATTTGTATAATAATAATAATAATAATAATAATAATAATAATATAAAGTTATAATAGATTATATATTTATTATTATTATTATTATTATTATTATTATTATTATTATCATTATTATTGAAGAAAAATGGGGGGTGTATTTATAGTTTATTATTTATCAACATTAAAACAAATGAACAAAATCAAAGCTTATTTGTATATTTAATTATTGTCGTTCTATTTAAGTTATTATATTATAGATCATTGTATTATATTTATTAACATTTAAATAGTAACTCATTTCAATAATTAACTGTTTCATTATTATTATTATTATTATAATATTTAGATTAGTTTATCATTATGGATCTTTTTTAGTTTTATTACTATTATTATTATTATTGTTATATTTAGATTAGATCGCCATTTATGTATAGTTTTAATTTAATTTATTTTGAGTTTTAATTTATTTTGTTGTTTATGGTTTTATCGTATTTTATTTTACTTTTAATTACCTGTACATTTAGTACCTTTATTTTTATTAGGATTTTTTCAAAACAGTCATGCCAATGTAGTACTTGAAAACGTGAATCCAAGAGAGTGACACAAGTCTAAAATAAGCAACTCGTCACAATAATACAGCTCTTTCACAGCGAGCTTTCAAAAGGAACAGTAAAAATCCTCCTCGTGTGTTTGACTGTCCCACTTTTCCCCAGAGAGCCGCTGA
The DNA here is from genome assembly GCA_029620275.1 of Acrossocheilus wenchowensis. Taxonomy (NCBI): domain Eukaryota; kingdom Metazoa; phylum Chordata; class Actinopteri; order Cypriniformes; family Cyprinidae; genus Acrossocheilus; species Acrossocheilus wenchowensis. The sequence continues at coordinate 60,382 of JAJUBA010000165.1, forward strand.
ACTCCGCGAGCGCGTCAGCTGAGCGCCGGATCCGTCAATCTGTTATCTCGCAGGCATCAGTCAGCGCAGTTAATGGCCGCCAGTTTCCTTACATCTGCACAACCGCCAGAGTTTCTATCTGACAACACCGACCATCTCCTGTCACATCTGCCAAACGCAGCCGTCTCATTTACATGCGTCCAACAGCCACTTACCATTTGAGCGCGGACGCGGAGGTGAATTACTGTGACGTGATTTACAATGACTTCTCAATTAGAGAGCAAACTGTGAATGTGACCAATGTGAGAGCAGCAGATGTTGATTCCTGTGATGTGGGAGTCAAATCTCAAGCGTCTCCGTGAGCATCTGCTGCGACACACCTGAGCTCGATGTGAACATCATTCCCATCAGTGCTGTAGGAGAGAAACGACTCGCAGATTTGTGGGTGACAAGAACTCAAGTACTGCACTGTATGCTAATCTGAGTGGCCTTTTCTAGTTCGTGTGCGGAGTTACACGTCAGTTGAGTAAAGTAGTGCACTCTGGTTCTGATTCACCTAATGATTCTGATTCATTAATGAATCTGTCTTTTAGCACGTTTTAGGAAGCGTCAGTTCTAATCATATACTAAATCTTTAGTAATTTGTGCTTAATTTTAAATAAAGGCTTCAGATGAATCAAATCGAGGACTATTATGTGATTCAAACCAATAACTCATATGCGAGTCATCTGAACCAGCTCATAAGAGACATTTATTGGTGAATCAGACTCATTGTGCTCTGTTTGTTTTATTGCAGTAATAATATCACAATAATCAACACAATGTTATGAAATTGTGATCGACAAAATGAATGAAAAATAATTACCTTTATGTTAGTTTCTAAATTAATAGTGAGCAAATTTAATTATTTTTGTTGGTGCTGTACAACATTACAATGACTAAAACTAAATAAGTATAAAAAATAAAAATACTGAATTTTAAAAATTCAGGTAAATCGAGAAACTTAAAAAAAAAAAACAATTATTCAAACCAATAACTCATCATAAGTGAGTCTTTTTGACTGATTCATTTAACAGAACTGGCTCATCAGATTAATCCCTTGGCGAATCAGACTACTCATATTGTGCCGTTTGTTTTTGGGTGTCAAAAATGAAGTTAAAATAGTAGTAGGTAATATTGATATCATAATATTCCTAATTTTGATTGATTTACACATTTGTATGAAACTGCAATTGGCAAAACGACTGAAAATAACCAATAACCAATATGTAAGTATTTTGATTCACCTTACTGAACCAACTCATAAAAGTCACGAGTCATTATTGGTGAATCAGACTGCAGTTGTTTATTGTCTTTATGACAGTTTATAAATTAATAGAGTAAATGAAATGTTTTTTTTTTTTTTTTAACTGAACATTACAATGACTAAAACTAAATAAGTATTAATAATTAAGAAAAATACTGTATTTTACCTTTTTTTATTCAAACCGATAACTCATAATTGAGTCTTTTGACTGGTACATTTTAAAGAACTGGCTCGTAAGATTGTTACGAAATGCTGTTTGGTTTTGCATGTCACAAATTACGCGAAATTAGTAGTAGGCAATATTGATATCATAATATTCGTAATTTTGACTGATTTACACAGTTTTATGAAACTGCGATTGGCAAAACGACTGAAAATAACCAATAACTTATATGTAAATCTTTTGATTCACCCAACTGAACCAACTCATAAAAGTCACTATTGTAGTAATATCACGATAATCTTATTTTTGAATGATTTACACAATTTGATGAAATTGTGATCAACAAAACGAGTGAAAAATAACAATCTTTATGACAGTTTATAAATTAATAGAGTAAATTTAATGTTTTTTTTTTTTTTAACTGAACATTACAATGACTAAAACTAAATAAGTATTAATAATTAAGAAAAATACTGTATTTTACCTTTTTTTATTCAAACCGATAACTCATAAGTGAGTCTTTTGATTGATTCATTTTAAAGAACTAGCTCGTAAGATAGTTACGAAACGCTATTTGGTTTTGCGTGTCAAAAATTACACCAAATTAGTAGTAGGCAATATTGATATCATAATATTCGTGATTTTGATTGATTTACACAGTTTTATGAAACTGCGATTGGCAAAACGACTGAAAATGAAAATCTGTGCATCTTTAGATTCACTTAACAAATATATACTGTATATTGTCAGAAATAAAGCTTTTTAGTTCTAAGAGCATTTTCTTTGGTTATAAAGCCAAACAATTTACCAAATTTCACATTTTGGATAGCCTCGTGTGACATAGATATATACTTATTTTAAATTGTAATATTTTTTGGCATATTTTAAATTATCAAATAATTTTAAATTAAATTTGAATAATTTCATAAATATTTACAATTATTTTTCATTATTTTAAAATAAAATGTAAAACTAAACAGCAGTGCAGGAAGCCTGAAATAGTATGAAGTATTGAAGTATTTCAGTGTTTGAATAAGTGGACGAATCCAGATGCTCAGTTAGCATTGAAAAAAAGAAAAATTAATTTGTTTCAGTTTTCTTTTTTAAATGGAACTGATTAAAATCTCGTTCACAGTTCCCATTGCTGCGATCGTCTGCCGTCAAACAGCTGCATATGCACGTGCTGCCCTTTAATGGTGATGGTAATGAAATCTTAGATCTCTTGTGGGCCGGTCCGGTGAGACTGCTGTACGCCGAACAATAGAGAGTAATGAAAAATCAATGATGGAATAAGTGGGAGATAAACAGTCTAAATTATTTAGCGCTGGTCCGTTTAATATCCAGCGCTCTTCAGGATGATAAAACGCCGTTTGTCGTCGAGCCCGTGATCCTGAGGCAGAAGCTCCTGTTGGAAGATTTATTTCCACAAACCAAACTGCCAGATAACTAGCTAACACAAGTGGCTGACTCAGTAATGTTAACCTGGAAGACAAACGCTTTGACCGCAGTAAAGTAGTAGCTGTTTACAAGTTCTTCTTTCTGAAAGGTCAACATGAATCCGGCCTCATGTCGTTTATGTTAGCCTGTGAGTATTAGACGGGTCAAGGACGCTAAAGCACATTTCACAAACACGCTCGGCTCTATTTTCAGCACACGGTGCAGGAGAAATCGTGTTTACCGGCGTTTGTTAAACAATCAGGCATTGGGAAACGAACATACCGATGTTGTCAGCAAACAGCGTGTTTACTCAAGGGTACATATGAGTGTGTGTCTGAGACGTGATTTTAAATAGAAGATACACTCTCATAACATAAGATCATTGGCTTCATTTTTGTTTTATCCTCTCAATATGAAGGAAGGAAGGTGGAGAACAGGCGAAAGTGAGAGAAAACTTTATCGATTTTATAAGAGCGGTTAGGTTTTGATCATGGAGTAGAGTTTACTGAATTAAATAAAGCAACTTACAGCTAACGATATAACTGGTTTTATTAGATGCATTAAAGGACTGGAAGTGTTTTTGATAGATTCGTTGAAAAGATTCAGTTCAGATGAATCATTTATTTGTGAATCGGGATAGTTGCTATGTCTGTTTGTTGTTACTAAAAATTATACATGATATTATTAACTTCTTGTAATTACCTTACTCTCTCTCCTATGAGAAAAAAAATCTTCATAACATTTACCAATTTATATATTTTTTTGTTCTTTTGAACAGTAATGTGCATAATAGGTGTATCGAGGTAGTGGAAGATTGTCTTTCTGATAGATTCACTGAAAAGATTCAGTTCAGAAGAGTCATTTATTAATGAAACTGACTATATTTGTCACGTTATTGTTAAAATAATAATAATAATTTGATATTCTTAATTTTTGAAGTTTTAATAGATGCACTATATAACAAATTTGATTAGTTTTTTTGTCATTAACATTGGAATAAAACAACTTTATTTGTTAAAGAATAATTTATATATAAATTATATTTATTATATATTAAAATGTGAGCAAATATCGATAAGCAAATGTTTTTGTATTATTAATTTTATTGTTTTATTTTTATTTTCCTATTTTGTATTATGTTTAGCAATTATAATGGTAAATATTTGAACAATTTATATTTATTCAAATATAATTGCTTTTATTGAATTTTTTTCATTTTAATGTAACCATTTATTATATAAATATTAAAGCATTTATTACCTATTAAATAAATGAATTTTATTGACAAGGAAAACAAATGTTTTTATTAATTTATTAATAATAACTGTAGTATTAATTTTAGTATACTATTTAATAATATAATTAAAATTAATATGTTTTTATTCTATAATTATTAATGCATTTAAATGTTAAATTTAAACAGTTTTAAATAATATTTTGGACTGTGTTGGCTCAGCATTTGATGTTTTGAATCACTGGCACTTTTTTTTTTTAAAGCAGTGGCTGTTTTTTTTGTTTGACTAAGAAAAGCAGAAGAGCATCACGATAAACAACTTCAAAAACAACCGTTCTCCCAGACCTTTCCCACACCACTCTCCACGAGTCGCTGCCGTCCATGTCAATATCTCAGTGTGAGGAAGCTAGTGGGTGAAAGGTTTTGTCTGTTTGAACGATGACGCAGCAGCTGGGACGGGTCAGCTGGCGGGGGCTCGTCCTGTCAGCAGGTAGAACAAGATGGTGCTCTAGATGCATCTTACAGGACGGATGGAAATACATATTTATACTATATACTCTATGTGCTCAGTGCACATTCATAAATGATGCAGAACTCTAATCTTAGCATTACTGTCATTACTGTGTGTGTGTGTTTACAAGAACACATTTTGGTTTTAGGTTTTAAGACAACTTTGATGAAAGGTTTTGATCCACTTCAAATGTGGACTAGTGTATATCCAAGTAGTGTGAATTCAGATTTCTTGTGTTTATTTATCATGTACACCTTTAGCTAAAATAATATAAAATTATGGATAAACGGTGGGTGCAAAAATTGAATGGGTGCAAAATATTACTCAAATCAAACAAAAACTTCCAACACAAATTAGAATCATAAATGTATATCCAATTAATTATCATTCAGATTCCCTGAGCTTCTTACTCTTAATTGGAGTTGTCCACAATGTCTAATCACACCTCATTGCTCATATAAATAAACGACCTACAAAATGTGTCATCATCCTCGCTGTAACACAAGACTCATTGTGTTGAATTGAATTAATCTGCAGCCGCATTGATTATTAGCGCGTGTGTTCTGACGCACCCGACTGGGACTTCAGCGGAATATAAAACGCCCTCAGATGGAGCGACTCGCTAATAAGAAGCTAAAGGAAAGCAATTTATTCCAGAAGGTGACCCTACTTAGCTGTGCTTACTGCTACAGTAATAAGCGTTTCTCAGAAAGGTGAAGGTGTCCGTGTCCGTGCCCGCTGACCGTTTACCCAGTTTGGCCCCAATTATACTCACGCGGCACGACTCGTAAATTCCATCTCACGCATCGCTCGCATAATCTCCGCGCGCTGCTTTTATTCCCCTCTCGTTCTCCGAACTCAGCAGATTATGTAATTTGTTTTACTTCAGACGGCCCACGGATATTTGCAGAGACGGACGCGGAGCAGCGGATTCCAGTCGCGGAGACTAATGGTCATTAGTTAGCAGAAAATAACCCAATCAAAGCGGGCTGCCCGCTGGCTGTGTTTGATGAATATTAGATCCACTCAGAGCACTAGTGCCATAATCATCCTAGAGACGCTCCCGCGTAACCCATGTCGTTCATCTCGTCTCTCTCTCTTCTGTTATTCAACGTATGTTCGGGTTATGACAAAATATTACATAGTAATGTATTATCTGAGTCACATTTATTAGTGTGCAGGGCCGCAGCACTGTGGCTAATAAGGCGCGGTCACTTTTAGAGACAATGCATCCAATATTATGATACACATCCAATTTCTTTCTCAACTGTTTACGTTCGCTTAAGACATAACCAGCGTTTTTTTTCCAAGGATAAGACACCAAGACGAGCATTTCAATATAATTTTGTATGTATTTGTCGGTTCGAGAGAAAGAAGAGGCAAAACTCAGTTCAGTGTTCAAGGGTTGTGAGACACGGCTTTCTGTAATTACATTTTTGTGATGTAATTACATTTAATTCTATTTTACAGAGCCTTAGGATTTTTTACACCAGTTCAGTATACAATATTGTCAGTAACAGTGTCAGAGGAGTATGTATTGTCTTTGAATAAATCAGTGTGTAGGTATGAATCAGTTGAGTTAATGATTCTTGGCTTACTTATAATAGGCCTAAATATAGTAGCTTTTGTTGCTGAATGAATCAGTGTGTTTGAATGAATCAATTGGACTGAATGAACAAATTATTTGTCTCGCTCGTAAAGACAGTCACTTGTTTTGTTCTTGAATGAATCGGTATGTTTGAATGAATTGGTTGAGTGACTGAATTGGTGTGTAATCAAATCAGATGAGTGAATGATTCATTGACTCACTCATATAGGAAGTCAGTTGTTTTGTTCCTGAATGAATTAGTGTGTTTAAATTAGTTTTGAATTAATGAATTAGTGTGTTTAAATGTAGTCAGTATTTCATCATATGTAATATTTTTTATCCAGTTTACTCCGGATATAATGACATCTAATTTTAGAAAAAGTGTGGGAAAATGTAGTGTTAACTACTGGTGGGAAGTTTCTTCAAGATTTAGAAAAAAATAATAATAGTTTTCCTTGTTTTAGAGATTCTTAGAATATAATACAACTCAGTGACTCACTTATAGAGTCATGTTTTGTTTCTAAAATGAATCAGTGTGGTTGAATTTAAAGATTCAGTTACTCGGTCATAAAAGCAATGACTTGTTTGTTCCTGAAATGAATCACTGTTTGAATGAATAATTCAGTGACTCATTCATATAATCAAATCAAATGAATCATTCAAATTACTGCTTCATGTAATATGCAGAATGTGTTTTATATATTACTCTTCTAAAAACATTTGAACATTTTACATTATTACTTGTCATGTTTTTGTGTTCATAATTGTATAATTAGCAAGATCAAAAAAATTTTTTTGCCAATAGACAGTTTGGCAATAACTCATTGGTGAGGGTTAGCCTAACATTAGCAGAAATGGCACAGTCGATGGAGTGAGTTCAGAATGGGACTGTTGTGAGAAATCTAGCCATTTCTAACAGTGTTATAGCAGTCGCTATGACCCTGATCTCAGGAAAAACACATGTCTCTTCTAGCAAGTCAGCGTTCATCCCCTGCAGACAGTTAATTAAGGCGAGTGGGTTAGCGTAAACAGCCACGAGTCTCTTTAATGACACTGTTGCTCTACCATTTGAGGTCTTGGGTTGAAGGTATCTATTTTTCCATTAGAAAGCCATCTTCACCCAACAGCTGCACACATGAGCTCTTTGAAGTTGGCAACAAACCTATTTTCAAACCTAACCTTTAGCTTTGTGCTTTGCTAGCGCTCCCTTTTGGCTATAATTTGAGGGTTTGAAGAGGTAGATTACAGGACTGTGTATGTGTGTGGGTTCAGACACAGGATTTACGGTTTGCTAAAGAAGCATTTAGCATGGTAATTTTTTAAGCCACTAAGCATAGCATCACTATCTCTGGAGTTAATTAGCAACAGTTTATTAGCAGTGGCATCTAATGGATAACCTGTGTCTTAATAGTAATGTTTACTTTACGTTATCATGTCACTGTAAACTAATAGTTTAAAGTGCTGTTGTCAGTTCTTATGCCACTCTTTAGCTTTATTCCAAAACCTAATGAGGTTAGCGTATTGCTAAGCTAATGACTAAACTCTCATTTGATCCCAATTGAGGTTGTTGCTTGCACCTGGCCAGCGAATGACTTGACTCAAAGTTTCCTATAGAATAATAGGACACAACATAACATAAAGCTTCATAATCTTATGTAATTTCTAAAAATATTTTTATAATTGAAATATATTTTTTAATAATTTAGACATTTCTAATATACAGTTGTAATTATTGTATAGTTAAAAATTCATTATATAAATAATGAATTAAAATAGGTAATAATAATAGTAATTACTTGTATCATATGCAGTGGTTCATTTTTAATTGCTATTTCATGAAAGATTGTCGCCCGCCAAGTTGGATTATTTTATTTTAATTTATTTCATTTTTTTTCTTTATTTTTTTTTTCTTTTACTCTTCAGTTTGGTTTAGTTGCAGCTTCAGTTTATTTTTTTATTTCAATTTTAGCATTTTAGGGCTACCAAGGTTAATCTTACAATATTAGTATATAAATAATATTAATAATAATGAGTGATAATTAATTATAATTTAGTTGCAATTTATTTTCTTTATTTATTTGGAGTTTTTTTTATTTATTTCTTTTCAGTTTGTCTTTGTTTTCACTCTATCACTGTCGGTGTGTTGTTGTTGTTTTTTTTTTTGTTGTTTTTTAATTATGGTTTTGTAGTTTTATTTATTTTATTTAATTATTTTTTAAATTTCAGTTAGTATTTTAGGGCTTCCAATGTTAATTAAAAAGTTAATCTTAATATAATATTGTGTTTTTTAAGTGATAAAATAACCATTAAATATTAATAAATAAATATTAATAAATTAATTGCATCATTTGAAATTATTCTGTTTTATCTGCATTTAATGAAACCGTTTCTATCAATGTGCCTGCCATCATGGATTATTTTTTCACTGCAGTTGTCACAATGCATTCTGGGATTGCCTTCTCCATAAAGATCACATGCAATGTTGCTTTCAATTCTGACCAAACTGAGCCATCTTGGAAGGCAGCATGATGTTGCATCTTAAAATGCTGTCTGTGTAGGCAGCTCACTAGGTTTTGGAGCAGAGTTAATATGCTCACTGCTTCTGTGTACGTATGCCGAGGTGTCTGGTCCAATTTGGCTTATCTTGACCTGCGATTCGCAGTGTTGTCAAACATCCCGTAGCACCAGTGAGACCAGCAGCAGCGGTGGACATTCCCTGTACAAAATTACCACAGAGGCCCCTGAGGGCCAAAGCACACCGGCACTTGCATAATGAGCTCTGACAGCAGCGGGAGCACAGTGGTCGGCTCCGGGAGCTTCTCAGAGCCCCACCAAACCAACTTCCCACTCACAGCGAGACGAGCCATGGCAGGAAAGATGGAGAAGTGAGAGAAATGTCAGTTCTGTCAAGGGGACAAGCTGTTGGAGATGCTCAGGCATGAAGCACACACACACACACACTTTCCTCGAAGCTCCCCTGTAGCAATGGCCACATGCTGCACCCAGCTGCCTGATCTCCAGCATTCCTCGCTCTCCTGCAGCCATCAGGACGTGTTCCCAAGTACTGGCTAAAGTCAGCGCACACACATACGGCATGTAACCTTCAATAAGAGCTTGTTTCTTAATGGTGTCTTGCTTAGGTAAAACACAATGAGGCCTCGGGGCGCAAACACACACACACGCACACGCACACGCACGCACACGTACGTGGCGTATCTGGCCGGACGCCTGGAATCTAACAGACACTAATGTTCCTGTTTGCTCATGGATGGTGTGGGCTTATTTTTGAGTTAAAGGAATAGTTCACCTAAAAATGAAATTTCAGTATGGCTTATGTTTCCCTGTGGAACACAAAAGACGATGTTTAGCAGAATGCTCACGCTGCTCTTTTCCATACTATGAAAGCAGACTGTCAGAATGGTTTGTTTATCTCAAAATGTCATATGATTTTATAATAATTGAAATATAGTTGATGACTAATATGGGCTAACACAGTTTTTTAATGGTTATTATGGGTTTAATGTAATTTTAATTGGTTTACTATTTAATTGTATTTATTTTTTTATTTTTTTTCTATTTCATTTTAACTTTGTTTTTATTGAATTTGCCCACTCAATTTTTTTTTTTTAAATCAGGGATAAATAAATAAATAAATTGTATTGCACTATATATATAAAGCTAAAAATAATTGGTAGCTCTTTTTTATTTTTGGTTAGCTGGAGTTTTTTTTCAGTTAACAAATATTTTAATGTTTTTTTTTAAGCAACTATTTTGATGTTTATAATAAAAGTAAATGTTGTCAATTTCAGAAATGACTAAAATGTGAATGTAAATGTGAATTTTCAGTGATATTCTTATACATCTTAGTCTGTTTATCACATTATCACACAACTTCAGAGGACTTTGATGAAGATAACTTACAAGTCAACTTAACTGCCGTTACTATATTTTAATGGTGCTTTTTGTCATTTTTGTTGCCCATTCATTTTGATTTTATAGAAAAGAGCAGCTTGACCATTCAAGTGCCTCTGTTTTTGTTCCATGTAAGACAGTCAGTCAGACAGACATGTTTGGAATGAAACTAAAATTTGAAGTAAATGATGAAAGAACCTTTTTATTTTTGTGTTGGTGTGAACTGTTTCTTTAAGAGGATGAGAGGTGTTGAAAGTACAAGGGCGAATGATCGATGTGTTCTGTGGACTACAGTCGACCGATTAGGATGAGGAGCAGTTCAGGCACAGGTTCAGCGCACTGCACCTGTTCTCCCCGCCAGGTCATGTGATCACAGCCGCTGATGAGGTCATAATGCACAAGATCCCACCTGAGCCGAGGAAACCCTCAGATGTTATTTAAAGCACTTCCTCAATGTCTCTCACTTCTTTTGTGTGTTACTTATAAACTTCCGTCTCTACAGATTCCACCTTTCACTTGTTATTTCACGTCTGATGTTCTTACTCCTACCGAACGCTTTCTTGGCAGTAGCCCGCCGAGGTGTGTCCCAATTTTGAACCATCATGGAGATGTATTGTCTACCACCTGAGCAGATACCCGGCCCTCCGGTGGTCCCCTGGGAGCCCGATTCATCCCCAGAGCCCTGGGATTGTCAGAAAACAGGGTGTAGTAGATGGATGTTGTGTTGATGGAAAAGAAAGCATTATTGGTGCAGAAGGTGGGCTCAGAGGACGTTCTCTGGCTCGCCGTCCTGACAAACGCAATTTTGTATTTGACAGTCGCGTTATTCCCTCAGGTGCTTGGAGGGCTGGAAGTGCGACGTGTTGCGGGAGTTGGAAGTGCACACATTTTCCTCAGAAACCTCCTGCTTTACCTGCCTGGCGAGCCATCTGTTTGGCAAAACACTCGTCTTGAGCTGCAGATGCCGCCGCTTCCTGTTTCCCCCCGTCGTCCTGCTGAAACTTCACTTCTGCAACACGCCGTCTCCGCATGGCTGAACACGCAAATGAGTTGTAAAGTCATCCTAACAAGACGTGACGGTAAAGGTAATGAAATCTTCCATCCTGCGCGCCACACGATTACCCTGCTCCACGCTCTCGTTTGCATAGCCTCCACCCTCGGCGGACATAAGCCCCTTCATACTTACGCCGAACGCTGCCTTACAGCCCTGCCAGCATGTGAATGAACTTTGCAAAAGGCTTTCACTGCAGATCAGGTTTGATACCTCTTGGTCTGCTTCCCAATCCAATCCCAGACTTTGAAAGACTTTTGTTTTTTTTGTTTTTTTTTTTAAGGAAAGAAGCATGGTGTTGGCAGACAAGGGAGGTTCTAGTAAACACTGCAGAAAATATTTCTTTAAATCATTATTTGCCTTGTTTTCCAATAAAAAAAAAAAAATTAAAAAAAATCTCTTAACCTTAAAACAAACATTTGCTAGAATTGAGTGTATTTTTACTTCCCTTATTAGCAAAATAAATGTTAATTAAATTAAAGGGATAGTTCACCCAAAAAATGAAATTCTGTCATTAATTACTCACCCTCATGTCGTTCCAAACCCATAACACCTTCGTTCATCTTCGAAACATAAATTAAGACATTTTTGATGAAATTCGAGAGCTTTCTGACCCTGAATAGATAGCAATTCAACTGACACGGTCAAGGTCCAGAAAGGCAGTAAGGACATTATAAAAATATTCCATGTGACATCAGTGGCTCAACCATAACTTTACAATGCTACAAGAATACTTTTTGTGTGCAAAGAAAACAAAAATAACTTTATTCAACTATTTTTAATTCACGAGAGTACCACGACGTATTTTGAAAGATGTTTCCATCTTATTTTGGTTTATTCTAACAATTTCATGATCCTTTATGATAATGTTTGAAACATTTTGTCCTTTTGTCCTTTTGAATTAAAAGTTCCACAGTTTCTTACAAGTGTTTCAGACAGTCAGTGTTTGTCTTGATAACTTCCTGCAGATGTCATCCGTTATCACCTTTTTTTCCCCCTTTGTTTATGTTTCTATTCGCTAAGACATTATGCAGCTTCTCAGCTTCCGTTATCAGGAACATCATTTTGTTTTGTGCCCCTCTGAAATACGAAATTTCCTTGGAAACATGAAGGAATGTTTCTTTTTCATCAGACTTTGTTTGGATCCAGCGGAAACATCTGTGTTCGTGCCCTTTTGGTACAAGGCCTTTCTTCAATCTTTGGAAAGAACCTGAATTTGTGGCAGGAAAATTTTAAAAAGTACTGTGGTGTAATCCTACGTTTATTGGCGATGATACCATGTATTCTTTAAAACTAATTCTAATTTGAAATGTAATTAACACTTCTGCAAAGAAGTGTGATGCAGTGAGCATTGAGCATTTTTTTTTTAAATTTCATTTCACATTTTGTTGTATTTTTTATAGTGATTTTTGTCATTTGTTTTTAGTGTTGTTGTTTTTCTGAATTACCTCAGAATGCAGCCCTGCAATCATGCTACTGACAGACTAAATAACTTGTGCCACTCCAATTTGAAGTCCAACAGAAATTGTTTATCATAAAAGTAAATGTTTTTGATGGCTGTAGTTTACAGGAAATTAATATAGGCACGTAACATCTCAGAGTTATTGTCAGATTGTTAGCAAGCGCGGTGAAGCACAGCACGCTGTTGACACTTCTCTAAATTGAACCCGCTGACCATCCCGACCCGTCCCTGCTGAATTTTTAACAGTAATAGTACATATTTTGGGCACGTTACACATCCCATTTGAATTCTCCTGAAGGAGGCGATCAATTCTGTACTGTTATGAATTATAAAGAAGCTGAAAGGTGTAAGAGCACGAATATGTTTACTGATGGCTTCATCGGGGCCCAAGAGGAGCCGTATCGGCACTGGAGGAGAGATTTAACGGCTGTGTAATATCACCCACTCACACAAAACAAACAAAACATGCAGAATCATTCCCATGGGATATTTAGCAGATGTACTGAGTTTTTTTTTTTTTTTTTTCCTCTGTATGCTGGCGTTTATCTCGTCAAATGTGATAAAAGCCCATTCGTCACTGTTATTATTTGATAGCTGAAGTCATGCCGCGAGCGCAGATGGATTGATGCTATCAGAGTCCGGCTATCAGCAGCGTTTCCTGAATGTTCTGCCTTTATTTCAGAAAGTAACAATTGCTGAATATTATACAACACTTGAATTGTTACAGGTGAGACTCAGAAGATAAGTATCCAAATGTGGCTCTTTTATAACTCAAGAGAACTAGTTCAAGTATCACCTCTGTCTCAGATGTTTCTCCTAGTAATAACACTTGAAAATTGTTTCCACCTCAGAGTAAAAATATTGCTGTTTTTGTTATATAATTGCTCCTTTAATTTCTCATGATTTTGACTTTATATCTCACGTGAGACGTTACAGTATATTGTATCTCACAATTGCTACTATATTTCTCATATCTGAATGAATGAATGAATGAATGCCTTTTATTGTCATTATACTCACATACAATGAAATTAGAATAGCTTCTCCCCAGCATAATTTACATATATCACGGAGTGCACATTTAACAAACACATGAGTCACAACTTTAACCATGTTACGCACTTACACAATAAAGAGTAAAAAAAAAACAAAAAAAAACACTGCATTACAGTAAGACTGACATTCAAGTGAAGAATGTATGAGGTTAGTGCATATTGGAGTTCATAATGTTTATGGCTCTAGGAAAGAAACTGTCCATAAATCTCTTGGTCCTTGTTTTAAAACATCGGTAGCGCCTGCCTGTTGGCAAGAGCTGAAACAAGTAAAAACCTGGATGTGTTGAGTCCTTTAGTATATTTTTGACCTTATTGAGGGCTCGAGAGTTATATAGGTCCTTCAGTGATGGTAGGGCACTGCCAGCGTTCTTCTCAGCAGTCTTAATGATCCTTTGAAGCCCCTTCTTGTCTGCCTCAGAACAGCTAGCATACCATAATGCAATAATGCAATACGTCAGCACACTCTCAATAGAACAGCGGTAAAAGTTTACCAGCAACTTTCCATTTAGATTGTTTTTCCTAAGAATCCTTAAGAAATGTAGATGCTGCCGTGCCTTCTTGATAACTGCTGAAATATGTGCCTTCCAGGATAGGTCAGCAGAGATGAGGGTGCTCAGAAATTTGAAGCTTTGGACTCTCTCAACACAGTCCCTGTTGATGTATAGAGGGAGCGGATCTGTCTTATGCTTTCTGAAGTCTATAACGAGCTCTTTTGTCTTAGAGATGTTTAAGGTCAGGTTGTTAGCTGAACTCCATGATGTTAGTTGCTGGACCTCCCTTCTATAGTCCATCTCATCTCCTCCATAAGGCCAATCACTGTTGTATCATCCGCAAATTGGATGATGGTGTTACTGCGATGAATTGGGATACAATCATATGTGTAGAGTGAGTCCAGTGACAGGTGAGTGTGGGAAAACCTAGGTTTGTCAGTTTATTGACCAGGATGTCCGGGATAATGGTATTAAATGCTGAACTATAATCAATGAACAGCATCCTAACATAATTTCCATGTTTTTCCAGGTGACTCAGTACAGTGTGTAGAGCTAAAGCTATAGCATCTTCAGTAGATCTATTCGTTTTGTAGGCGAACTGATGCTCATCAGAGGTGGAGGGGAGTCTGGCTTTAATATGATACAAGACCGGCCTCTCGAAGCATTTCCACTGGGCAGTAGTCATTAGCCCCTTTCACATAGTAATACCAGTAAATTGCCGTAAAATTACCAGAACGACTTTACCGGTAAATTCAAAACTGCGCTGTTCACACAGGCAACAGCATTCCGTCATTTTTCCGGTAAAGCACCATTCACACATCGGTTTTAAATTACCGGTAAATTCTGTGACATCATAAAACGGAAAGGACCTCTAAACGGCTGCGCCTCACGGTGTTTGTGTTTGTAAACATGGAGGGGTAAACACGATCAGTGTTTTTGTTGATGTTTTCATTTTTGTGGCAAATGTTCACGTTCGTGATGCTTATTTTGGCCCAGAGACATCGCACGACTTCAAACACAGTGCGGAGTGAATGCGTCATCTGCATCAGAATGTTATGATTGGCCCAGAGCTGTTGAATTTTGAATTTCAACGGCTCTGGATTGGCCCGGAGTAGACGTCTTACGTCACCACGTTCTGAATGCGTACGTGCTCATACCGGTAATTTCCCTTCTGCGTTCACACACAGCAGAATTCCGGCAATTTACTGGTAATGTTACAACTTCTCATACCGGTAAATTGCCGGAACGAATTTACTGGTATTTTTGAAAAGGTCCTGTTCACACATGATCTCTTTACGGCAATTTACCGGTAATTTTCTGCAAAAGTCTGTATGTGTGAAAGGGCTTATTGAGGCTCCTCAGCAAAGATGTTTTGGGGATTGGTATGATGGTAGCTGACTTCAGGCAGTGTGGTATGATGGCTTGTAACAGAGACTGATTGAAGATATTGGTGCAAACCGGGGTCAGTTGGTCAGCACATGCCCCGAGTACCTTCCCTGTTGCCTTTCTCGGGTTCACTGACCTTAGCACCCTTCTCACCACATGCTCCTGTAAGGTGAGTGCAGGGGTGTTACCAGCTGGTATAGGCCGAAGTGAAGGGGCTGTATTTTGCTGGGTTACTTCAAAACATGCAAAGTAGCAGTTCAGCTCCTCCGCCAGTTGGGCAGAGTAATTATTCCCTGCAGTAGTAGCACAGCCCTTGAAATTTGTGATGGCTGTATGCCCTGCCACATCCGCCTTGAGTCATTTCCTGAGAGATGGTCTACTATCCTCTTCCTGTAGACCTCTTTAGCCTCTTTGATCCCTCTCTGCAGCTTAGATCTCGCAGGGCTGTACAGAGCTTTGTCACCTGTCCTGAAGGCAGCATCTCGGTCCCTGACAAGTGTGCGGACCTGACTGTTCATACAGGGCTTCTGGTTGGAAAAGATTTGTATGCATTTATCCACAGTGACATTATCAATACAGAACTTATTGTAGGATAAAACTGTCTCTGTGTATGCAGCCATATCCTGATGTTAAAATAAGCCCCAGTCAGTGTTAGCAAAACAGTCCTGTAGCTGATCAAAGGCCTCCTTAGGCCAAGTTCTAACAGTCGCATTCAATGGTTTGCTCCTTCTTTTGAGAGGGGTGTAAGCTGGGATGAGAAGCAGAGAAAGGTGGCCTGAATGGCCTAGTATACACCTGGTCAAGTGTATTTTCACCCCTAGTCGGGCACTTAACATGCTGGTACACTGTAAAAAATGACTGTGATTTTAACAGTAAAAACCTGTGAAAATGCTACAGTAAAAACCTCTTAAATGGTTAATGGTAAGTTCCTGTAAAATATACGGGGAAAAAACGTGAATTGACGTTCCCAGAATTCCCTGCGTTGCATTTCAAATTTTGTTTGAATTTGACATTTTTTCTTTAAAATAACTATGCTTCTATCAGTTATGTTTATTAGGGTTGTATGTTACATCTAATGTTGTTAAATTAATGTTTTTTTGCATATTTCAGTTTAATGAGTCTCACCATGATGGTGTTTAGTGCTTGTGTGAATGACACTGTGCACTTCTATATGTGTTATTATTTAATAGCCGCTTGTGATGGGCTTTGGTTCATCATGTGACTTTCTCATCACCATCTGCATTTGGTGGTTATCAGTGTATTTCAAAGGTACAAAACATATTTCAGTACTTTAATAGGTTGGTATATCAGTTAATAAAATTACGGTATTTAACTGTAAATTTAAGTTAAATCCGTAAAACCTAAACCTGACTGTATTTTTACGGTTGAATTTTTTTAACGTAAATTTTACGGAATTTTTTTTACAGTGTATAATTTGGGAAGTACAGACTACTTAAGGTTTGCTTTGTTGAAATCCCCGGCTATAATGTGAACACCATCAGGGTGCATACTCTGTTGTTTGTCAATGGCATTTAACAGGAAAGCAAGAGCATTGTTTGTATTGTCATCGGGTGGTATATAAACAGCCGTTATAATCACTACAGTAAGCTCTCTTGGTAGAAAAAAACGGTTGACATTTCACTGACATATATTCCAAGTCAGGAGAGCAGTGATTATCTGTGATTACGCTATTTGTCCATTCATTATGAATATATAAACAAAGTCCACCACCCCTGCTTTTACCCGAGCCCTTGTTTCTGTCCCAGCGATGCATCGTTCGGCCTGCTAACTGTACGGCGGCGTCCGGTATCGACTGGTGCAGCCAAGTTTCAGTTATGATTATTACACAACAATGGATTTTCGACTATATCTGACAAGATACATACTTCATTTATTGTATGTGAGTCTCAGAATCAGACTTTCAGTTGCTACATTATTTCTTATAATCACTACTTTTTCTCGCATTTCACTATATTTCATGATACTTCATATCTTGCAATTGTTACTTTTTCACATAATTGTTACTTTATTTTTCAGACGGTTATATCTCACGATTACTTTATTTTTTGCATTTGTGACTATTTCACAATGAGACTATCTCGTAATTGCTACTTTATTTCTCATAATTTTGACTTTATAGCTCACAATGTGATTGCAATTAATTGCTACTTTATTGTAACTTTACATCTCACAATTGCTAATTTTGTCGTAATTTTTACTTTATTTCTCACATTTGTGACTTGATCAAAGTTACACCTTATATAATTACACTTCGTTTAATTAGTCGTAATTGCTTTATATGTTCATAATTTTAGGTTTATATCCTCCAGTGGATTTCCATCCTTGAAATACTTTCATAATAGTTTGTGAGAAAAATTTGAGCTCATATTAAGATCTCTGAATTTTGCAGATTGTGATGTTTTGAAAATGTTCTCTCCAGTCCAACTTATCTCTGACATGGAGAAACAACTGAGATTTAATTCACAAGTTTTCTTTCCTGCAATGTGTTTGAAGCCGTGTGAATGTACAACTAGTTGTTGGCGAGAGAAACCTGTTGGCTGTGAGAAGCAAATGAAGACACATCAAGGCTGTTACGTTAAATAATGAGCTTCCACGGGGGCCGTTCGCTTAAGAAGCAACAGCTGTAAGACATGCGCTCTCACATTCAGACTCGCAATCTAACCAAAGAGGCATTTTGCAGGTTGAGGTGAACATAGACGCCTGCCTTCCCATCATTCCTCACTCGGGTGTCCCAGGGGCAGCGTCTCGCTCTCCAACGGTCCAGACGTGATTGTGAAGAGCGAGTGTGAAGTCAAATCGACTTAAAGGTAAAAGTTGATTTTCCGTAGATTTGAAGCATTAGAGATGTCAGGCCCGGATAAGCCCAAACATTCCCCCGCGTCTCTGGAGAGCAGGAGCAGCTCATTATCCTGTTTTTCCGTACCTCGGGCCTGTCTGTTTACGCCGATAAGACTCCATTCTCGTCAATCTGGCGGGGGGATCTCCATCAAAAACACTCGGGGAACTGTATTGATGGTTGGGAGAGATTATGGATGCGGCCGCTCCGTTGAACTGACACGTCGTTTTGTACCCAGGGGCCCCTGGCTCGCCGCTCGATGTTTTGTTTTTGATCTGAAAGCATGGATAAGAAATACACAGTTGCAGCGGGAGAATGTTTTTTTTTCTGTCTTTGAAGATTGAGTTGCGATTCAGAGAAACAGAAACTCGCGTCCAGAGAGAGACTTGAACTCGGGGCTCGAGAAACAGAGGTGGGCGTTCAAACCAGACGGTCTTCGGTCCAGCCCTGCAGCACAAATCTCAGACGAATTCATAAATGTACAATTGTCGAGTCTCCATCTTTTGTTAATAAGCAGCCGCTTAAGGGAAACTTTGTTAGCTTGAAACTCCATATGCACGTAGCTTTACTTTATTTAAATATGCTAATTAAGTAAGTACATTTTAAATAAACATGTTTTGGACCACAGAAAGCATTTGTGGTTCAATTTATGGATCAACTGAAGGATTTAAATATTTAGAATTATACTTTCCGGTAATTTGAACAATTGGATGATTTCGATGTTTGAAACATCAGTTTCTTAGAATTCGAAGTCCTGTAAGAAGTTTTATACATTGATCCAATTGAACTGAAAGTTCCTCGATTTCTCAGAAGTGTGTTGTTTAGACAGCTGGTGTTCATCCAGATAATTTCCTGCTGATATCACTCATTTATTTTCTTTTCTTTCTTTCTGCTCTCTAGAACATTATGCAGCTGTTCCATTGTCAATGCCTTCATTCTGCATTTTGCCCCCTTGTAGAAATTCCCTTGGAAACATGAAGGAATGTTTCTTTTTCTCATATACACTAACATCACACCCTGTTTGGGCCCAGTGGAAACATCTGTGTTCATCATGGTACAGGACCTCTTCATTCTGTGGCCATAACCTGAACGTGTTTTGACCTCAGATTAGACTGTACAGTTGGATTTAGACCAAAAATGTAGTGGACAAAAAGTAGTGGGGTTTATTGGCCATGATAACATTCTTTAAAGCTGGTTTTTAATCACTTATCTGCAGCAAATTGTTACAAGACATGCGAGAACCACAGCACACAAGATAGCATCATGTAACCGAATTTACAGTTTACTTTATCAGTTTTTTTTCTCATTTTTTCATTTTTTTTAATTTTATTCTCTGTCTGTCATAATGTCCTTCGTAAAATCACATCAAGATATGCATAGCATCAATCTGTCTTCCATCTCTTTTTGATTTGCGGTCCAACCACTCACATGAAGATGACTTCTGCTAATTGTCCGGTCATCAGCTGCGCACTGAAAGGAAATTGAAATCGCTTGAATGCCGTCAGTTGCTTGACACTTAGAGTTCAGTACATTGGAAAACGTTGATGTGAAAGGGCCTTTAGAAGAAACTTTGCTTTTTGTGGACAGTTGTGTACATGAAAGTCCCAACCAAACGGCTCCAGACTGCATTAGCTAATTTGAAGTATTTTGAAATGCACGTCATTGGCTTGATGGGATGAGTGCACATTTTAGGGGACCGTTTTAAACCATTAAAATAACCCGCCAATAAACCGTTATATAAGAACAGGGTTAAACCGGGTTAATGCTGTGTGTCCCTGTGGATCTGAAGAGCAGTGAGGGTTCGTTTTTGCCGTTAAAGCTGCTAATTGCCTGCCGCTACCTCCAACAGCACTCCACGGCTAGCAGTGGCACAACACAGTTCGTTTTTTCACTCATTTCCCCTCATAGCCTCCCCTGAATTATTTTCCGGGCTCCTTCGCCAGCCGTGGGTGATTTATGTGTTTATGGCCATTACTGACGTTGAGTAATCCATTTTGTTTTTTCCTGCTCTTGCTCTCCTGGCAGCGTCACGTCGCTCCCTGAGGAATATCAATTACCCAGTTCCTTTTAACTCATGGTTTTCCGAGCCCTCACAGAGGACTTACTGAAACGGACAGATGTCAGTAATGGCACGAAAGTATCCAGTGATTTGTGCTCATTTCTAGCCAGGATAATTAGAGACTAACAGACTCAAATATTTGCTTCATTAAGTAGTAAGCTATAGTCATCTTTTAAGGGTGCAAGTGTATTATGTAAAATATGAGAAACAATTTGTGGTGAATTGCTAAATTTATCATCATCTGTTGAAGTTTAAATGTGCATTTCTGAATTTTTGGACTTAATAGGCCAAAAAAATACATTTATATAAATAGGCAGTGTCTCAAAGTAATGGCTAATAGGCCACAAGTGTGGTATGCTGAGTGCATTTGTGTTAAACTTAGATTCATTTTCAGGTTTAATGGAAAGCACCTGCCATGAATCATGTGAAATGTGATTTGTGCATTGTATTTTA
Source organism: Acrossocheilus wenchowensis (assembly GCA_029620275.1). NCBI lineage: Eukaryota > Metazoa > Chordata > Actinopteri > Cypriniformes > Cyprinidae > Acrossocheilus > Acrossocheilus wenchowensis. Next base: position 81,326 of record JAJUBA010000165.1, read on the forward strand.
TGCTGTTTGTTTGGGAAAACAAGATATATTAGCACTTGTGTGCTTAGCAGTATTTTAACATCGTAATCAGATCGTTAAGATTATTTCAAGTCAGCAAATGACTATGATGCTAATGCTGTATATGGTCAATATTCAAATAATGTAATGTAATAAAAAATCTACAGTTTAAAAAATGGATATTAATTTTGAAGTTTGCTAAATATTATTTAATAGTATTGTCAAATTATTAGTTTTAAAGATTAACTGAGTGAGATACTAAGTCACGTTGCATGGCTTCGACCAAAGTGAAATCACTGGTTTATCTAAATAATGTTTTTATTGGTCTGTTTGGGTTTTGAGTTCTGTTGCAAGGGTGTTCTGGGTGATAAATCACAAATTTCCCTATTATTTGTTGTGTTGCTATCATATTAGATGCTAAATTAAATGTATACTGCTGATTTTTTTTGATTTAAGGAACATTTATAAATAGGTAGTGCCATGACTATCTTGCGTTTAGTACCTTCGCCTTAGACTTTACATTAAAGATTCATTTCCAGGTTTAATGGAAAGCGACTACCATAAATCATATGAAATGTGGTTTGTGCAGTGCTTTTTATGCTATCTATGTGGGAAAACGAGATGTATTAGCGCTCTTAGGCTTTGTATACCAATATTTTAACATGGTAATCGGACCATCTAACTCATTGGTAGATTATTTTAAGTCAGTACATGATCTTTAAAAGAGTGGAACATGTGATTTTTTAAATCAGTGAACAACTTTTTACCTGAGCGGGAAGGTTTCAGGGTGTCAACTGTGTTTAGGCCGCGGGGCAATGACATGGTAGTGTCGCATCTCTGCTAAATTGGGCATGGCAGCAAAACACGACTCCGCTTGGATCTGTCAGCGGATCTCCCCGGGACATGTTTTAATGACTGGCGTATGTTTATGACAGTGTTTATGACAACACAAGTCAGCAGCTGGTGTTCAGTGTCAGGCCTGTGTGCAAGGAGCACAAACCTGTAGTTGTAATTTGTAAGGTATGTAAGCACTGAGATGGCAATTTGACCTGTACCTGTGTGATTTAATTTTGTTAGTTTTATTTTCATCTATTCGGTCACATTCACTATAATTCACTACACTTGCACTACAGACTGTTCAATTTCAGTGTTATCAGTTATCAGTGATATGTGCATGTTATGTGTGACAAAGTGGCAAATAAACATATTTCAAGTGTTAAATGTGCTGGAACTGCAAGCATGTGTTTTATCATGCTTGCATAGATGGGTCATTTTTGACCCATGTGTATGAACTTGATGTAGTAACAAAAAACCTATATAAAATATATTAATTTGTGGTCATTGTAAAAATATATTTTTATATTCATGGATCAAGGAATTTATAGACCAGGGAATATTAAATGCTGAAATAAACTGATTTCAAAATAAAAGAAAGAAAAATGCCCAACAAAGTATGAAATAACATAGGAAATGAATACGGGTCATTTTAGACCCATGTTGTGCATTAGAAGGGGTTTTCATAGCTTGTACATCAAAGGGTTAAAATGCTAAGAGAGTTACAAAATTGTAATGTACAATTTAAAAACAGGATATCTTGCTAAAGATTGAACAGTTTTATTAGATATAACATTATTATTAACATTTTAAGTTTTATTAAATGTTTGGATTTTAATGGTTTGTATTACACTTTGTGACTCCACCCCAGGGAAATTTCATTGGTCCAAAATCCAAATAATGTTTTGCCTGGCTCTTTTTGACAAATTGCGGCTGGAAACATAGCAGTGGTTTAGCTATGTTTAGTGGTTTCAAACACCATATTTTTTACTTTAATGTACATCAAACAAGTCAACCACCTATTAGAGAGGCTCCCATTGAGGTTTCCTGCTCAAATGACCTCAGAACAACTTCTACACAGCCTTGATTCTCAGCCAGTGATCATTTTTTCGCTCTCATCTCTCTTTATTGTTCTTGTGTTGACCTTGTTTCCTATATGTTCTCTCACTCAAGATCCTGGGAAACTGATTTTTGAATTGATTTCCCCCCGTCCACTGATGTTTTCTGAAGCTAGCTCACATCTCTGCTAATCTCTTCTTCTTTACAGACTGTTGTATCCTGGATGTTGACAGACAGCTCAAACACTTCAGAGTGTGCTGTAGGCCTCTGAATGAACTGAGTCCAGATTGAGCCAGTGGTGAGATATTTGGGAGTCCGTCCAAATTCTTCTAATTGCTAGTTTTGCAATTGATTTAATCATTTAAGGGGGCACATGATTGTTTCCAATGTTCATCTCTTGTGTGTTTCTGGATGTTTTGGCAGCAAAGACAGAGGTGAATCATTCTGTTCTCTGAAGAGTCATTTGTTGTTCTTTCCGATTATGGAGAATCAAAATTGTTCAGTTTTGTTAATTACAACTGCGCCACTAATTCAGTCTCATTTAGAATTGTAATAAAGGGACATGTCTACAGGGACATCGAGAAGAGTGTGGTGGAAGTCATTAGTGAAATCCATCTTGTGCTATTCTAAATGATTTTGCTGGGGGTACAAAATTGAGCAACACTGTACATATCACAATGATTTTAACGCAGTTTTAATGATTTTAGCCTATATTTACAAGCATCTTGTAGTTGGAATTTGATGAGAGTTTGTCAGTTCAAGAGCAAGTGACTCAGTTACGTCCGTTTGATTGAATCGATTCAGAACTTTGATTCAGTGATTCATTTGTGATATCACTCACTAACTTGTACCTGACAACTTGTTTATATATGTTACATCATTTGTCTTGTAATGTAAAGCAGTGTCGTACTTGTCTGACCTGAGCTGCACTAAAATGAGTATTTACAGTGTGTTCTGCTGAGACCTCATCATTACCCAGCACAGGTGTAAATTAAAGCCCCACTTTCCACTGTGAGCACCTTATGATGAGAATTGATCTGCTTTAAAGACCCAGGTGGAGAGAGAGAGAGAGGGAGGGAAAAGTTGGTGGAGAAGAATTTGATTATCGGCTGTAAAACTTTGTGTGCAATGACAGATTTTAATGGTGTGAGACTTGGATGCGGAGGCCAGACGGCCGTCACTGTGGGACAGATTAGAAAGCGTGCCCAGGTATGCTAAAATGAGTTCGAATGAGCCACAGTTTATGATGTGACACATTTCCTGTCTCCCCTAATTCAAAAATATGATATTATGTACTTTAAAATTACACCTCGTATCCCATAATCATTCCTCAGAACTATTATGAAACTCTCTGGGTTGGGTCTTCTGGAGTGTAGCTAGGGTGTCCTGGCGGTGTATTGATAGGGTGCTCTGGATGGCTGTTGGGTGGTCCTTATGTGGTTTCTGGGGTGTTCTGGGTCATTGCAGAGGGATTCTGGGTAGTTTCCTGTGTGCTTATTTGGGTTGTTTGTTGTGTTTATGCATTCTGAGAATTCTGAGAGGCTGTAGGTAGTTGCTATGTGGTTAATGAGGTGTTCTGAGTGGTTTCTTCTGTTTTGTATTCTGGGTGGCTGTTAAGTGGTTGTTATGTAGTTGCTGAGATGTTCTGGGTGGTTTCTAGGTTTTTTTTGGTTGGTTCTACTATTTATAAGGCATTTTGGGTGGCTGTATATAGTTGCTATATGGTTGATGGAGTGGTCTGGGTTGTTGTTGTGGGGTTCTGGCTGGTTTCTTCGGTTTGGTATTCTGGGTGGTTGCTAAGTGGTTGCTGTGGTGTTCTGGGTCGCCATGCTGTTGATGGGAGTTCTGGGAGATTTCTTTTGTTTAAAGGTTATTATGGGTGGTTGTAGGTGGTTATGCAGTTGCTGGGGTGTTCTAGGTGGTTTCTAGGGGTTTTGGGGTGGTTAAGGTATTTTAGGTGGCTGTACATAGTTGCTGTGAGGTCAATGGGGTGTTCTGGGTCGTTGTAAGGGGATTCTGAGTGGGTTTCTTCGGTGTTAATGGTATTCTAGGTGGTTGCTGTGTTGATATGGTAGTCTGGGTGGCTTGCTGTGTGGTTGATTGGGTGTTCTGGGTGGTTTTTATGCGGGTCTGTGTGGTTTCATCTGTTTGGTATTCTGAGTGGTTGCTAAGTGGTTGTTATGCAGTTGCTGGGGTGTTCTGGGTCATTATACTGTTGATGGGGTGTTCTGGGTGTTTTTTATTCTGTTTAAAGGTTATTCTGGGTGGTTGTAGGTGGTGGCTGTGCAGTTGCTGGGGTGTTCTTAGGGTTTTTGGGGTGTTTCTACTGTTTATATATATATGTCATATATATGTATATACTGTGTATATATTTGGGGTGGCTTTCTTCTGTGTTTATGGTATTCTAGGTGCTTACTGTGTTGATATGATATTCTGGGTGGCTATATCTGGTTGCTTTGTGGTTGAAGGGGTGTTCTGGGTGGTTTCTTCTGTTTGATACTCTGGGTGGTTGTAAGTGGTTGTGTGCAGTTTCTGGGGTGTTCTGGGTGGTTTCTACTGTTTATAAGGTATTCTGGGTGGCTGTAGTTGGTTACTGTGCAGATGCTGGAGTGTTTGTTTCGCTGCCAGAGGGTTCTGGGTGGTTTTGACTGATTATAGGGAATCCTGGGTGGCTGTTAGGTGATTAAAGGAGTCATATGATGCGATTTCAAGTTTTCCTTTCACTTTGGAGTGTTACAAGCTGTTTGTACATAGATAAGATCCCTGAAGTTGCAAAGACTAAAGTCTCAAAACTAAATATTCTTTATAAAAGTTAAGACTCGTCCACGCCCATGTCTACATCACAGTGTGGGGAGATTTGCATAACACCACCCAAATGTATACGCAAAGAAAGAGGGCGGGACTTTTATTCTCGTTGTAGTGTTGTTGCTGCCGCCAGCGCCATGTCCTGGAGACGCTGTGTTTCGTTGTGAAAGTGAAACTACTTTGTTTGGCCTTCCAAAAGAGGACACAACTAGAAATCATTGGTTAAGTTGTATTTACAACACTGTTCCAGAACAGTTCAACCCAAATATTAGAGTGTGTGCAGCGCATTTTACAGAGGACTATTTCCTGAACCTGGGAGAGTAGCCTATAATGCCAGCTGCTCAAAGACTGTTTCTATAAAGTGGGGCAATTCCAACTTTGCAAGGACAGTCTGGCGCTTCTGACTCACAGCCTGTAAGTATGTTTTTATATTTAAAGAATTTTCCACTGACTATTCAAACGCGAATTTTGAGCAAGGTAGAGTAGTGCTTGTTGTTTGTCGTTTCTCCAATCACAAACGCAGACATGGTAATGTTTAGGTGGCGCAATGTGACGCGTAAAAAGACAGTATAAGTCATTATAATCAGTAATTATGTCCCCACTGAATGTAACAAATGCCTCGTTTGTAATGGGTTTTATTGTTTTTGTGTCGTCGCACTGGGATACGGCATCACAATACGGTAAGGGGTGTAACATTTCTGTCTCACGCTTGAAGTATTCGGCCAATCACAACACACTGGATAGCTGGCCAATCAGAGCACGCCTCGCTTCTCAGAACGATGTGCTTTGTAAAAATCGGTGCGTTTCAGAAAGGCGGGGCATAGAGGAGCAACAATAATGTACAGCATGTGGAAAATAATGTAATTATTTTACATTAACGGCTATAAAAAAAAGACTCATATACTTAGCAGCTATCAAAAAAAAGTTTCCCGCTCTGAAAGTCACTGTCTAATTCACACCGTCTATAGTGTTTTCACGGCTGGCTCGCTAGCCGCGACAAAGAAGACAACACGCTGGATCATGATTAAAAAAAGGAATAATATTTATTAAAGTAAGATTAAATTAGGAAAACAGAACGAAAACAGCACGAGGACGGAGGATGAGCAAATCGCAACCGAAGGGAACTGCTTAAACCTGCCGGCATCAGCTCCAACACAGGTGGAAGTCCTCAGCCAATAATGACGTCACTCACCCTAACTCCATCCTGCAAAACAAACAACCAACAAATATGACCCATACTGGGTTCATAACAAGGGGCATTTCGGCACACAGTGTTCGTGAGACCAGAATGGGCTTTATTTACCACACAGATCAAAAGCTCTCCACATTCAGCGTGATCCGTCTGATGTCAGTAGGCGGAACACATTAGCAAATGAGAGCAAATTAATTTGCTGCATGTGAATGGAGTCCCTCAGCTGGCGTTCGCCGGGATAAATCTAGCCGCTCTCGCTAATGTAGTTACCAAACTCTCGCCTGAAGCGCTTGTCATATTATGTGACAAGACAAATAGATTAAACTGAGACTGTCCCTGGAGCCGAGGGGCGGTGGTCACAGAGGAGGCGGAGACAGCAGCCGAATACCTAAACAGCCAAACAGGTGCAGCCTCCTAATAGGATGCGCAACAAGTTAAAGTGGGAGGGGGTCAGTTTTCATTTCACTTAGACTAGTATGTAGCTAACCATCAAGAAACCACCCAGAACACCTTAGCAACCATAAGGCATGACACTGCCTAGCATCAGATAGCGATTATCTAGCAATCAGATAATCAACTAATTTGTTGCAGGTGCAACTCGTTTAGCTAACCATCCTAACGAGCACAATACGTATACAGTATATATGCAGCCTGCTTACCTCTGTCCAATGACAGTTTTCCAGCACCCCTTCTCCACCCCAACTCCTCACCCCTACTCTATTTTTATCCCATATTAGGGATAGGGGGAGTTCTCTAGGTTCGGCCATATTCCGGGCTCGGAGCCCTCCCCCAGGACAGCATGCCAAAATATGCTTACTATTTGCTATCAGATTAGATGTAAGGGTGAACTCGTGAAACTCCTATTAAACGATAATTAGAAAACATTTGATTGAATATTACCGACATAAATTAAAGGTAATTTTTTTTTTCTTTTTCAATAAAAAATTGGAATTTTTTCCAGTTCCACCAAGTTGTTTTTATACATATTCGTAATGATCATTTGTATGCATCTTTCAAAGATTTTACACACAATATTATCGTCCTTAACATTCATCTCTTTTCCGAGTGTCATCATATAGCCATCAGTCAACATTCAGCGCTTTCATGTGCTCCCTCGACTTCCCGTGGAGTCGCAGACATTAGCGGCACAGCTGAACACTGGCAAACGACTTTGACAAACAGCCTTTCTGAAGCATGTGGCGCTGAGCAAATCTCCCAGAGAGATCTTCTCACGCAGCCTCTTCCTTCAGAAGGCGTTTGCTGGTGGGGGAAGGTCTCGTAGGCAAACACACCTCCGTCAGGGGGCATTTGACATGACAGGAGGACATAATGGAGTCACACAGGACATAATCATAGTTTTGGCAGCCCTGCTGCTGAGATGGTGTGAAGGGGAAGAGGTGTAGCATTAACGACAGGTGTGGCGCCCTTCATTTAAATCTCTTACGTCTCTGTGAATGTTGAGCATCTGTTTTCGTAGGAACGTCTCTGGGTTTTTGTTTTGTCCATACAATGAAAATCAGTGGGGTCCAATCAATGTTGTTTTGGGCCCCATTGACTTTTATTGTGTGGACAAAAACAGCATAAGTTCTTCAAAACATAATCTTTTGTGTTCCAAAGAAGAAAGACAGTCATACAGGTTTGGAAAAACATGAGGATGAGTAAATGAAAGAATTTTCCTTTTTGTATAACTTTGCCTTTAAAAAAGTTCAAGTTCTTTATGTCCACATGATTGGATTTTGGAGCTCTAGTTTCTACCAGGTGGCCACTGTGTTGCCATGTAAAAGAGTGTGAAATAGCAGTAACATTGGTGTAAATGTAGCTTTCAAAAATTTGCATGCAAAATTTCAAAATTCCAGTAGGATTCTGCAGGATGCAGATTTTTGGTACGAGGCGAAAGATTTCCCCACACAAATTTTTACTCATTTTCAAGTTGGTTTTGTTTAAAAGTGGTTTCTTTGTGAGCTATGCTTCATATATTGCTACGACAATAGTCGTAGGCTTTTTTGTGTGAAATTGTAGGCATTGTTCTTTGAAATACATTTCATCGCAAACATTTCAACACGTACATAACTGCATAGTGTGTTACAGTTGTGATGTTGTAGAGCTTACATATTATTTGCCCATATTTACACATCTCAACAACTATTCTGCAATTTGGTTTTTCATATGCAAAAAAAGTCCTTTTCATACTTGGGAACAGCAGCAAAATAAGCCTCTGGACTTCTTTTAAGCAGTTCCACCAGGGATTTTTGTTTTTTTGTGTGATTTTCTGCAATCAAAATGTCTAATTTTGTGGGAGATAATTTTCCAGAATTTAATGGAAAATGTTTTTTAGGATGCCACATTTACCATGTTATGAATGACACTAGATATGCAATAGTAATACATAAGAGAAAAATGTAGAAATCTGTTTATTTTGAACTTTTAACTTTATTTTGCGTTTTTGTGAGTATTTTGCACTTAAATGGCAAAATATACTGGATCACAAAAAAGCTTGTTGTGTTCCATGGAAAAACTGGAGGGACTGTTTAAGGGTTGATTTTACCATTTAAAATTGAATTATGACTGTTTTGGGGGCAAGAGATGTTAAGTGGACTTGAAGGGAAAAAAATAAAATGCTACATAACTGTAGAATGTGTCCCCCTCAGCACGGATTTTAAAAAGTTGATTGGATTGAGGTCATTCTGCTGATAAGAGTAAAATGAGGATAAACGCTAGAGCAAGACATTCAGGTGCAGTTTGGTTATCGTCTCTAGCGAAAGAGATAACAGCCTTTTGAAGCGTCCAGACTTCGGCATAATAACCATCGCCGTCATTCTGCTGTGTTAAATAGGCTTCATCCTCGTCCACACAGCCGAAGGCCGGCAGGAAGAAAGTTTAAGCTGTGCTTAGCGAGGCTAATCGAACTAGCTCCTTTACAGCCCTGGCTGCCCTTCCCAGAGCGCTCTGTGTCTAGTCCTTCTTGTTTTTTTTCCCTTCATGTCGCTCCGTGCGAATTGCCCTTTTCAGATGCCCTATTGGAAATCATTGAGCATTATTTTAAGTTCACGACCTACTGTTTGTGTGGATTTGTGTACGTGTGTGTGCAAATAGTCTATAGCCATGAGCTACTTGACGTCCGTGCTAACATGAAATCTTTGTGAGCATGTTCTTTCGCTATTAGTGCCACACAAAAGAGTATAACCCACTAAAAATCCAAGGCTGTGCTTCAAAAACACTTGGCCATCAAATGCAAACACTAGTTAGCTGCCTCTCTGTCTGCTGTCTACACATAAAGCGCTAGTTAGCTAATCGCCTAAAGCTAAAGCGTTTGAAAGGCTAATGGCTCGTTTGCAGAGATCAATGTGTGCACGCCTCTGGGAAAACTGGGATTCCCATATCCGGTCATACTTGTTCCTGCTTTCATGTTTTTTTTCTCGTGTTATTCCCAATAGTGTCTAATTAGCTGCAAGATATTTGAATTAGCCTCATGTTTCTCGTCCACTGATATGTTGATTGATATTTTAGTACCAAGGCTCACGTTGTGTGAACTTCAAACGCTGGCAGAAGGTGAAATAAAGACAAAATATGATTATTTTTCATCAAGATACGTTGCAGACACATACTGGATAAATATTGTTGAGAATCTATTGAAATATAAAGTGTATTTATAACTAATTTTGTCCAGGAACTTGTATTTATTTTTCAGTTCAGTGTTTATATATTTTATGTATTAGTTTTATATATTATATATATTACAATCATATCAGTGGAGTCTGAACTTTTAGCTTTCGGCACTAGCAAAAACACTTTGGCACAACAATTTTCCATCTCGAGGTTTTAGCTCCAAACTCAACTCGAGATAATATCTGCATGTCAAAACTTGTACATTATCATGGAACACTTTAATGAAACCCTCATTTACGTCGAATCCAACAAAACCTCTGCTGAGCAGGACGCCACACCATCATCAGCTCCATTTCCTCCTGTGTCACAGCATCTCTGCTCAAAACATCAGCACTTACTCTACTGATAAGATAGAGTCTTAATGGGGCTCCTCACATCAGGCTATTTATCTTGTCGCCGAGTCTGTCATTAGACGCAAGAAAGAATTGTACGTTCTCCATATTAGAGAATTGGAAAGCTTTTAACATAGCTGTTCTGTGCTTATCTCTAATTACTAAGCACATGCTGAAAATTGTCAATATATCAAAAAAAAAAAAAAAAACTAATCTAAATACAAGTATTGCATTATAGTATGTGATCAGGAATTTATATTAAAAAATCGAATGTCAACATGATTGTAATTAGTGGTGTTTGCAATAAAACAGCCAGAAAAATCCTATAGACATATACATATGGGACAGTGACCCATAGTCTTTTTACACAACACAGCGAGTAACCACCTAGAACACTCGAGCAACCACTGAGAACAACACCTTAGCCCCTTAGTAATGACTTAAGACATTATAACAGCTGCCTTGCCACACTCTTAGCAACCACCCAGAGCAACTTAGCAATGGCATAGCAAAGTTTTCCCAGCACCTGGCAACCACAAGGTAACACGCTAAAAAACACTCAAGGCACATTTACAGCTGCATAGCAACACCCTGGTAACCACCCCGAACACCACAGCATCCACTTCGGAACATAAAACAAACCACTCAGCAGAACTTGACAACTACACAGCACCTGGCAACGGTAGAATATAACATTATATTCACATTAACAACTGCATAGCAACACCCTGGTAACCATCCTGGTATCATTCGCTTTGGGCAAACAACTCTTAGCAACCACAAAGCAATGATTGTAAATGGCTCAAAACACTTTAGCAGTGCCAATGCCTTGGTAACCACCCGGAACACCTTGGCAACTTCACAACAATGCCCTGGGAACGACCCAGAACACCGTAGCAACTACCTAGTGACCAGAATAGCATAGCCACATTCCAATAGACTTCCAGTTAACAACTATAAAACTCCATAACACAAACAACAACTATGAAACTGCATAGCAACACCCTGGCAACCACTCACAACACCGTGACATCATGGCGGTGAGTTTTACATGAGTAAACTCCATTCAGATCCTTCTGATCCACTGGTATCATCCACCCTGAAGCGATCGATCCCACACCTTACGTGATGAAGATGTGCAGATTGCCTACAGCGGCATTCTGGGTAGTGGAATGGTATTTCTGTTAATCCATCATGATTCTGTCGTATTTGTCAGCTGAAATTGCTCCATGTGCTCTTTAAAGACAGTACACACAAACGCCGGCATTATTGATCTAGACGAGCGCACTGTTTATTCCAAATGTTTGTGAGTGCTTCAACAGCCGCTTGAGTTTGATAAATAGATCTGTAAACGCAGGCTATAATTTAACTGTTGAAAATGCCGTCAGCGCTGCGGATCCTCCGGATCTCTGCCTCTAGAAAGACGAGGAGGAAGATTCAAATTAATTTTTAAATATCTAATTTGAATTTTAGCATTCGTAGACAAACAACAAATAAATTATACATGTTAGCAATATACCGCATCAAGTGTATAGTGCGGGCACGAAAATATAACTAATTAATGCTCCGATTCCAATAATCTAGTGTTTGTAATAATAAAAACAGCATAATGTTTTCATAAATGTTATGATTGGTTTTCATGATGGTATGGTGGTTGGTGTTGGTGATGAGTCATGCTGTTTATCATTTCAATTTCAGTATTTTGCAGTGCAGTAGAGTCGTTCTCGGGCTCTGAGGCAGTCGAGGAAGGTGAGGTCCTGTGCGTCTAACCTTAGTGCATGGGTTCATATGAAGAACGTGCCACACGACCAAAACAACTCATTTACCGTAGCGCGGGACCCTGCGGCCCCACGGCAGCTGTCTTAGTAATCATACCGTTTCTTTCGTCCCTTGTCCCCGCTTGTTTGTGTTGGTATTGTTTTTGCAGCGTTCTCTAATGCCTCTTATGTCCCGTGTTGTCTCTGTAAATGCAGTGGACTGAGATCATGTTTATTTATAAAGTGCATTTTATTTACAGTGATTATTCAAAGTGTTTTAGAGGAGCAATATGAAGAAACAGAGAAATAAAAACAAATGCAAAGCAATAATAAAATAAAGAATGAATACGTGTGTTTATAAGAAATAAGAGTTTAATGTAAATATAAAATGTTAAGATATTATTATTAATTATTAATTTTGAAAAATGTTATATACACATTTATATACACATCATATCATTTTAATATTTTATATCTTTAGATGAAACTTATTTATTGTTCTTTCATTCAGTTTTAAAGTTGATGTTTATCTTAATGTAAATAATTTTATACATACATTATTATAGTATTATATTATAGATTTAAATATGTATTATTAATATTTTTTATGTTAATGTTTTAATTTTAATCCATCTTTATTAAACTTATAAGAAACTTATAATTTACATATCATATGTTGTACTTAATATATTTACATTTTATATTAAACCTTTTTATTGTTTCACAATTTTAAACTTTTGTGTTAATATGTAAATGTAATTTTAGCGACCAATTATAAATGTATTTCTAAAAATGTATTTAAATTGTTAATTTTTACATTTTTTATTTTAATCCATCTGTATTAAACTTATAAAAACTTTAATTTACTTTAAAATATATATTAACATTTTTATTTTATTTCTGGTTTATTTTAACCTTCTTTCATTGACAATTTAAAACTTGACTTATAATTATATTATAAATATAAATTATATGTATTACATTTAAACTATTTATATAATAACTTTTATTCATTTGTTCTTTCAAAATAATTTTAGACCTTTGGCTTAATATGTAACTTATAATAAACATCATTATAATGTACGTAAATTACAGAATCATATTTATCGATATGGTACCATTTCTCAAGTATCAGACTGCAACAACCAAACAGGTTCGTCTTTCTATTTGCGGTTCTTGTAATTTAGTGCTCGTTAATTCCAGCACTTGTGGTTGTGCCAGCTGGTTTCATGTTTTATTCTGGATCTGTGCCACTCGAGACCAGCCAGTCTCATTAATTCAGTTTCCGTAAACATTCGCAGGTTTCCTGGTGTTAAATAATGCGATTAGTGCCCAGTAGGCCAATTCAGATGTTAGCCCTGAGTGGACGTCATTTCCTCACAGCAGTCGTTGAATCAAATTACATATGTGTCAATGTGTGTGTGCGTGTCCGCACTTCCATGGTAATGGGTCTTCATGCGTTTTCCCTCGCTGCCAGTATCCATGGTAACGACAGGTCTATCACCGCTGTCGGTTGAGAGGGTCTTGAGTGGAAATGATGGACCATCTCCATGCGCTTCAAATGACATACCCGCCCTCAAGGCACATAGCTGCCGTATGGCAGCATATCTACTGCCCCCTAGTGTCTGAAGACGACATTACTTACATTAGTACTAGGCCCAAATTGTGTGGATTGCCACAAGTATGAGAAACAAAAATAGTGATGCTTGACTTAGCCAGTACAACTTGGTAAATAACAAGAAAGTACCTGAAGAAAAGTCATAAATTATTCACTTTTTTTTTTCAGTGTGCTGTTCCTTTAAGTCACTCTTTGATTCCATACTCTCCCTCAAGAGTGAAGGGAGATTGAATGGAGCGTGGGGAAACCTGTTGAGGAGCACTGGAGCAGACCTGGGAAATATATACGAGCACGTTGAGAATTCATTTTCACTGGTAGCTTCAGGCAATCAGACTGATTGCATTTTCAAGTGTTGTGGGTCGACACGGGAAACGTGTTTGGCAGGAGGTCTGGGTGATTCACACGCTGAGCTCTGCTGCCATCTGTTGGACACTGTTTACGTTTGGCAGCTTTTCGTTTTTATTGGATATTGGTGTAAAACTATCTCCAATTTTGAAATGGTCCTTTTACGAGGGCATTTAAATGGATTGAGGGCCTATAACTATCCAGTGTTGAAGCTACTTTTAACATTTAGTTTCTCATGCTAGAAGCTGTTCATAATTTAAAGTAGCTAACTACAGCAAAGATTACATTGCAAGCTACTAAGAAAAAAAAAAGCTATTTTTAAAAGTACAAGTTTACTGTAGTTTAACTGATTTATGAGTAGGTAGTTTGTTGAAGATTATTAGATTAATGTTGCAATTGAAGTTATTTTAAGTTATCTGGATCTCTGTAAGAATGGCAAATAAAAATGTGCTTTGTCATGCTATAAGTTCTTGTTGGAAAATATAGCTTGTTAATGAAAATGCAACACTATTTGGAAAACAGTCTGTCATGCTTCTGTGAAATGTATTTTAGTTCAGTTTTATAACTATTCCCAAAAAAGTTCTAGCTCCATTGCATCCAAACCTCTGTTCATTTCACCCCTATAGTTCAGTTAAAGTCTGCTGAATTCTTTAATTTCCATCCAGTCAAAGAAAAGAAATAAAAAAAACTCTGGTTGTCATAGTCGTCAATAGAGATCAATCAATAGAGCAGCTGTGCAATGAGAAACTATATGTTTTAAAGACAGGCAGCTGGTCTTAAAACGAATGCCTCCGGTTTGCTTCCAAACACTGTGCTTTGAAAATAAATCCTTGAATCTTTGATCTTGCCAGAATCAATCACACTCAATCTAGGAGAGGAAACATGCAGCCAATCACCTTCAGCGGGTCTTATTCATGAAAATACTATGGAAATGACTTAATTTGAATGAATAAATCCATTCTTATTCCAAATCATCCTGTTGAAATGACTGTATGAACTGTATGTAAGAAGGTTTTACATATATATTACTTCACCCCCGAAATTGATTCTGCTCGTGTACCATGAATTAAGGTGATAAAATTTTGATTAAGTGCTGAAATTCCCTTCAGTTTATGAGCTGCATTCAACAGGAAGTTTAGTAAGGCAATTGCATGCCAGATAAGCGCAGATATATCATGAAAGGTGTTGAGTTTACGTTTGTGTAATTTAGTCGTTCATGCATGGCATTGTACCGTACAGTACCGCTTCACCTCTCAGCCAAGCCACACACATGCATGTTGATATCTTGGCTTTTCTCGAAACTCTCGAGTGTTTATTCATGAGCTGATAAACCAGCAACAGTGACGCATTCAGTATATACTATTTATCAAAGCATAACAGCTGCTGTGCCTTTTATCACCTAGTGAAAAATCCAATGACTCTGTGCATCTGGATTGATGAAGCAGATATTGTGTGATAGAAAGCGCCTGGATTATTATCCTAAGTGCTGAAATGCGCAATGAAAGGCGATCTGGTGCTGACATCAGATGCAGGTTGCACTGGGACTATTCCTTGTCCGAGGGAGGGAGTTTGGGGCCAGGCAGTGCATAACATCCCAACAGCGCCATTACTCTTCAGATGTCCCGATATGAAGGGAGAGACAGATTACTGGGGATGTCATAGTGCTCAACACCATTTCTGAAGAGATTGTTGATGCTTTTCCATCTGTAGTAACCAGAATATCAAGTCTGGATTGGCTTATTTGGGGCCAATACATTTTTTTGGACATCTAGAATACTTCAAAATGACATCTTAAGTGTAACCGAGCAAGCTGAGAAGGTTTTTTTCTGTGTTCTTCATTTCACTATTGACCAGTTTTTGATTTAACATCATGGTACGGATCACATGCACCATCTCCTTCAGCACCGACGACGAGCCTGTTGGTCGCTCTCGCCAAGGCAGCTTCGACGATCACTACAAGCGCGTGGTGTGGTCAAGAGATGGCGAACACGGCAAGTACCAGGAGGAGGGTGACGATCCGGACACGAACGATGGGACGGAAGAAGAAGTGCCCGATATCAGCCTTACCACATTTTGTGCCGGCTGCTCCCTCCATGGTGCCAACCACGTCTTCGTGGAGGACAAGTTGAGCATCCGCCGGGGCTTGTGGACGGTGGTCTTCCTGTTGGCGATCTCCATGTTCCTCATGCAGGTGGTTGACCGTGTCATCTACTACCTGCAGTATGACTACATCACCATGCTGGACGAGCGTAATGCCAGGAACATGACGTTCCCCGCCATCACCCTCTGCAACTACAACACGTTCCGGCGCTCGCAGCTGAGCTACAGCGACTTGCTTTTCATGGGGCCACTGTTGGGATACGAGGACAACATGGCGCCGGGAATCCCTTTGGCGCCAGAGCCTGACAGGCAAGGGTCTCGATTCAGCCTCGCCGAGTTCTTCAATCGCACCCGTCACAGCATGGAAGACATGCTGCTGGAGTGTAACTTTGCTGGGAAGGAGTGCGGCCCGGAACACTGGAGAGAGGTAGGACTGGATGGACTCGTAGTAAGTAGGAGTCGAGTTTTGGCCCCCCGGCGTTCAATCCATTCTCGGTGTGTTATTGTGAGGGTGGCTGGCTGACTTTATTTGCGAGAAGATAAATGGACTCGGCGCACTTGAGGCGTCAGAGAAGATGAATAGGTGTTCTCACTGTATCTAACAGGAATCAGAAGCCATTTATTCTTTGTGTTCAGTGTTGCAAATGAAAACAGCATTTCAGACCCCCATTATTACCCTTTGACTACTCATGATTGATAATTATACGGTGTAGCTTGCTTTTGTGTAACACATTGGCCTGTTTCAAGGCCACATGAGGGATCTATTTCTCTAGACTTGCTGCTAAAGTTTTGACATTGTGGAAATTGGTCTCCGGCAAGTGTTTGCATAGATTTGTCAGATATGACGACAAGGTTATTGTGCGTTGTTCTTCAGGCTTTGTGGATAGTGTTTTTGCAAGGATAAAATTGTGCTGTTTGTTCTTCAGAATGAACTGTTTTAAGCTGGAAGCATTAATGAAATATCAAAGCTTTTGGAAAGTGTTGGCCGTAATTTATTAAATATTTAGATTTCTATCATTATTTAATGCTTTACTTTTCTATAACTTTTTTCTTAAAAGGTCCTATATATTACTGTATGGGTTTTCATACATGAAAATATACAGTGTTATATTTTACTGTAGGAAGGTCACTTGCCGTGAGAGATCATCATATTTGGGGCTGCTTGTCATCAAAGAATTTGAAAACCGCTGATATAGGATGCAAGTTTTCTGTGCGGAGTGTCACTCTAGCGTTCTTCCCCCAAGAGCAAGTCTCGAGTTTGCAGCTAATCCCTTTACGCTGATGAAAAGAGGGCCGCCTGTCTATGAAATAGGCATTTTGTTTGTCATTGTTGCTGATCTCAAGGTTTCTAGACGGCGCTCACGCTGTTGGAGATCTCCCGTGAGTCAAGCTCTTATTGAGCTGAGTGAATTATGTGGTGCTTCTCCGTAAAAGCCAAGAATATATCTGGTAGAGTTTACTGAAGAATCGGTTTAGAACACTTAAGTATATTTAGTCTCCTGCCTGGTAAGTGCATGTGGGGTTTTAAACACCACTGGTTGCGCTCTGATAATGGATGTTTATTATCTGATGCCTCCGATGGGATGCATTATCAACCTACTTAAAAGGTGCAGAATGGATAATCTGCTGTATGCACACAAACAAAGCATTCAACGACCATAAATACTGTATTATATAATTCACATTTAGTGGTTCAACTAGTATATCTGTTCATATCAGCTAGCTCAGTCAGTCAATGCTAGTGTTCTTTGCTAATCTCGACCTCGCCATTAATGCTTATTTGCTAATCATTCTTGTGGCACTAAGAATGTGAGTTCACTGTGTGCGAGTCTCCATCGATTGACAGATATTTAGAAGAGTGCTGGAGCGGGTCGATAGGAGGCGGGCCTGTGCCAAGCAGACGGGCTGCTCATCTTTCCGTCCCGGGGCAGAATTCGAGTCCCACTTCCTCCAGCTCCATTAGACATAGATCTTTTTTCACCACCGGAGCACAAGCTCACGTTTCGTCCTTCTGCACTCCTAGCAGTGCTGTCAGCTAACTATTGTTAGGTCAGATAGTGGAGTAGGTTATGACTAACAAATGTCTGTGTTTGTGATGTTTCAGGATTTTCTTTTCTGTGTTATTGCTTATAATTATGCTGAATTGTTTGTGTTCAAGACATGAATAATACCTAGAATAAAGATACACATACTTGTTTATGTAAAAACAAAAAAACAATGCTACAGCCAGTTATTCAACCTTGAAAATGTGTGTTCCATGTCGGAATGACTATTTTTGTTTTAGTTTGTGTGATTCCACCCACTGCCAATTTACCTAATAGGATTTTGACACCCGGGTTGCCAGTTAGCAGAAAATACAGCGGAAAACTTGCAACCATGGAAGTTAGCAAATGAACTGGGTTAGAGATTGCAGAATGTACTCAATGTAAAAAGCCTCACCATCCAACTAAACATCTCTATGACCAGAGGAATATTACAACATCATCAGCCTACAGTTTAAGGTTTGTTGCCTTCCATTGCCAATTTCGCTTGTTCATGTTGGGTGTTCCCAATCTGGCAACCCACGTGGAGTCTGAGGAGGAGGGGGCAAGAGAAACAAATCACTAATTATGATTATTATTATTTATTTTTTTTTTTTTTTGCATTGCAGTACCCATTTCAACCACTAGCTGTCAATATTGCATTCTGCACTTTTAACCCTTAAAGGGTTACTCCACCCCAAAATGAAAATTGTGTTATTAATTACTTGGCCCCATGTCATTCCAAACCAGTAAAAGCTTCGTTCGTCTTCGGAACACAATTTAAAGCTGCAGTCCGTAACTTTTTTTTTTGGTTAAAAATGATCCAAAATCAATATTTGAGCAAGTACATAACCAGCCAGTGTTCAAAACTATCACCTTACTTTATCCCAATTCACTACGGTTATCTTATAATAATTTTTTTCTAATTTATCAGTACGGGTAGGTTTTCGCGGGAAATTCGAGCATGGCACTGCGTCATTACGTCATGTCTGTAAACATAAAGAAGTTGTCCCGGCTACTAGGCTATCGCATGTGAGGATCCTGCAGGTGGTGGATCGTTTATAGCCTTTTCTCACAGCAGCTGGAATAATTAAATGTATCATTCTGATGGCAGATTGTAATCCAGAAAGGATTATGTGTTTATGAAACACATGTGAATGAAATTAAATTATATTACAGTTTTGAATGTGCTTCTGATTACAGCCTGGGATTACACAAGATTTGTATTTTAAAGAAAACCAGTTCGAAGCGAGCATAATTTGCATTTTGGGTTAAAAGAATTTCTTAATATGAAATTCGAATAGTATGACAAGACTGTACAGAAATTGACATCTACATGCTAATACACACTATACTCATTGTCACGCAATGTTAACATTAATAATTTGAGAATAAAGTATAACAATAATAATGATTTGCACAGTTTGATATGAGCTAATTGATCATTAGATTAAATCACCATTGGTAGCATGATTTATTGTAATGCTTCTTTCCTCAGTTGGTCAGAACAAACATGGCAGACTTGTTACTTACTTGTTTAGAAGGCAAATTCTTATTTGGGTCATATATTCCAAGACATAGGCTAGAATCTGTGATTGCGAATTACTGTAAATATCCACACCGGTACAATGACTGACAGCAACACATTCACCTCAAAACATTAGATTCATCCACGCTGGAGCCGTGCCAGAGCGCAATTCCAGGTTTTCAAACAGAGATGGCGACAAAGAGGCAAAACTTACAGACTGCAGCAAAACCGGGAGGTTTGTGACTGTCCCATTGACTGCCAAGTAAATAACAATGTTGAGGCCCAGAAAAGTATGAAAAGCATCATCAGAATAGTCCATCTGCCATCAGTGGTTCAATCTGAATTCAATAAAGCGTCGAGAACACTTTTTATTCACAAAGAAAACAAAACGATTATATTGATTGAACCACTGATGGCAGATGGACTATTCTGATGATGCTTTTCATACTTTTCTGGGCCTTAACAGTGTTATTTACTTGGCAGTCAATGGAACAGTCACAAACCTCCCGGGTTTCATCCAAAATATCTTAAACTGTGTTCCGAAGATGAACGAAGCTTTTACGGGTTTGGAACGACATGGGGCCATGATTAATGACACAATGTTCATTTTGGGGTGGAGTATCCCTTTAAATGCATACTCCGGGTCTTTAGAGACCCGGGACATGATTCTCTACCCTCTCCCTCCTTCATTTTTTAAAGTTAGACATCAGTATTCCTCAATCTATTCATTATAAACAATATAACAACAAAAAACAAAATAATATATATATATATAAATGCTTGTTTTCTGAATAATGTTTTGTAAAAAGTGTATAGGGTCGCTAGAGACCCGAGGTATGTCAATGTGTAAGTATTTTTTCCTGCGCAACTATATTTACATATCCGATGACCCAATATGTGCAATGCATTCCTCGAGGTGGCACTGTTTGATACACAATGATGATGTGATTTTTCACTCATAATTACCGCAGGCATAAAACAAAAGAATATCATCAGCAAAAATTGAACTGGTTTGAATGGCTTTACTGCAGTGCAATTACAGTACGCAATGAAATATAAATGTCACTGTCAGTTGATCGTGGATGTGGCGAATAAGCTGCCAGTGATCAAAATATAGATTTTGAAATTATTGAAAACAACAGTTTTGAGAATATGGTTGAGATCACGAATATGAGCCTGATGCCGAATATATGTGGACGTGCGCTCTGACGATGACAGCGATGGTAAAATCATCTGCTCAAAACTGAACCCTTTTAAGTTTCAAAAAGTAACGAAATATGCTTTATCTTATTCTTCTGTAATTGTTCTTAAAATATCAAGTGAGTTTTTTTGCTATTGCAGCCGTGCTGGATATGTAGATCCGGGTCGCTAAAGACTAAAGGATAATAATGTTTGGTGAAACATTCATGCATTTAAGGGTTAATAATCTAATAATCATCCTAATTCTCTGACAATAGGGAAAACCACACTATAACAACACAGGAGAGTGATATCATTGGAATCACTCTCAGAATGATTTTGTCCAGCTGATGAATGCTAAAAAACTACCAGTCAGAATCCAAGTTAAGTGTCTGCGCATTTAAAACAGCAGACAACATAACTCGTAATAAAATAAACAACGTCCGTTGGTGTGGACACAAGTATATTTATCGTTATAGTTCTCGTTCTTGCTGTGAACGAGCCTTAAATGCTGTGCTAGCACTTAGCAATTTTCAGATTTGATCAGATTTAATATTTTCACCTGGCAAACAATAAAATGGACTTGCATTGAAGAGACTCTTGATGATTGAAGAGATTTCTTTTGCCAAATACTGTCTAAGCATATTACTTTTGTCTAATCTGCTTAATTAGGCTAGTTAAAGTAATAACTACTGAGTGAAATGCAGTTAATTAGAGATGTGGAATCAATAAGTGGGTCATTTAAGACTTACAGACAAAAAAAAAGTGTGCAGGGTCTATACTTTATCTGATGCTGTACTTGGTGTCTTATAAGTGTGTGCTAGTGTTTAATTTGACCTTGACTGTATAATCTCAGCTTGATCTTCATGGTTTATCGGAGGATCGGTGCTGATGACAGCAGCTCATCTAATATTAACAAGGCCAGAAAACACATTTCACACCAGCTTCTCTCCATCCCTGGCTCTGTTCCCTTCATAACCCTCAGAAACGCTTACGCAGCGCTCTGTGAAATGCTAATTCATTGCACAGCCATTTAACGATGATGACAGCGATCGCACTGAAAGGTTCCAGCATTTGAACGAAGGCTTTGTTGGCATGTGTCTAGACTTGTAAAATTCTTCCTTTAAAGACATCATGAATAAAATGAGATTATTGATCAATTAAAAAAAAAAAAAAAAAGATAACTGCATTATTTCCAGATTCATTGAATTAATGCTACATACCGATATTTCATGCGGAATAATAATTAGCCTTTATTATTTAAAAAGGTTGTGTGCAGTTGAAAAACATTTCTAATACATATTTAATACATAATATTTAGGGGTTGCAATGGTATTGCCCAGTTCTAAAAGTGTCGCTGTGGTTGCTAAGTGTTGCTTTGTGGTTGCTAAGATGTTCTGGGTGGTTTCCAGGTGCGGGTGTTCAGGCTGGTTACAAAGATTGTTGCTGTGCATTGCTAGGGTGTTATAGATGGTTGCTAGGTGCAAGACGAGTTGCACGTCAAAACTTTATATTTAGGATTATTGGTTTGTTTAAACCACTCTCCTTATGTGAGCAATAGTGATAGTGACGCTTCGGTAAACATTGCAAATGACTGAAGTAATGGAAACTACAAATGGCTTTCTGTAATTTTACAGTTTACTGATCATGAGTCTCTTTTAATGTGTCTGAGGTTTTCTTAATGCACCAGATTTCACTGTTGCTTTCTGAACACTAGAAGGCGCCATAACACAAAAAAAAATTACAATTTCTCAACAGACTGGAAAACTCTCAGTACATTGAGTGCTGAACTTCATCACAACAGTGCATGCACAGTTACAAAAGGAAGAATCAAGTTCATTTGTTTTATGAATATAAGCTTGTGCAGCCTAATAAAACGGATTTAAAGCAGCACATTGGCTCAAGACCGCCACAGAAAAAAAACACTTTATTATTGGATGGGGATTGAATTTGGAAGTTGACAGCATATTGAAGTCTATATGAAATGACTCTATTTACTTTCTTAATATTATTTCTGGTTTTATATTGCCTGATTCCCTACTGCATTTCATTGTAAAGAAAAATCATGTTTGTTGTAAAAATGTTTGTAGCAACTCTCTAAAACAACTTTCACTAACAACTTTTTTTATATGTCTAGTTCATGTCTAGTGCGCCATGCAAGTTTAATATTTGATATTTCTTTATTAAATATATCTCCATCCAATCAATTCCTCCTGAATATATCGTCACACCCACATTATTTCTTATTAAATATCGGGATACTTTAAAAAAAAATGTTATATTGTACAATCACAATGGTTTCCAAACACCATTTCTTAGTGTGTGACGAAACAGGCAATGGAAATGAAGACTTTATTTTTGCTGCTCAGTGATTTATAGAAGATAGATTTCGGTCTTTTTAGGTGCTCTTCCTTGGAATTTTAACGAGATATTTGAAAGTTCAATTGCAACAAAATGTGGTTCAGACGAGTCGAAAATTCGTACAGTTAGTCTGCAGCACAAAAACAATCTGTGCGAAGTACCTTTCTGCGAGTTTAATGCCCACGCTTATCTTGTTCAGAATAGTTCTGTGATGAATGCACCTCGGCTTTGTTTACCTCGGTAAAGCCGGAGGTGTACAGATGATCTCCATCGCCAACGGCAACGCACTGAAAGAGTGTCATTGTGTTCTCAGGGTCTTGAGCGAGATGTGCATCTTAGAAAACTGATAAGTATTCTTCTGTCAATGACGGCACTCCCACGTGTGTGTGCAGACGCCACTGAGAGCTTTGATTTACAGCGTGTTTTCATACCTGCCATGAGGGAAAGCAGGGACACCGGATGACTTATTTCAGTGATGGATGTGCTGCATTATCTCCAAGACAATCAACAATTAACCTACACACAGCCTGCTATGACATCCTTCAGGGGTTCGTAAATGCGTGAGAAAGTTCTCCAGTGACAATCAGATGCTTCCAGATGTTCGTTAGAGAGCTTATTCATATCCATATCTCAGTTAAGTGTTCATAACTAAGTCATTATTAGTCATTTAAGGTAAGACACTACAGGTGAAAGGGGAAAATTTAAATTTTTAGATTTTTTTTTTTTTTAGATATCATCATACTTTTCCCAGTTGATTAATCACGGTCAACTTTTGTATTATAAGTCTTCTGAAATATTATGTGTAAATATGCAAATGATCCAATGTCTAATTAAATATGCCCTAATGGGCATACATTTCCAGAACAGAAATCTTTAGATAAAGCTAGATTCAAAATTCAAAACTTGTGTGATTTTGTTTACCTGTTACAGTTAAAGGAGTTTGGATATCACTTTTTGTCAAAACATAAATCAGGCAAATGCTATGAACAAACACTTCTGTAAAATTCTTCTGAATATAGATGGGAATAAAACTGTAAAATTTGGTTTATGTAAGTGTTACTGATGTGGAGGGGGAAAAAACTAATTTTGAAGAGATGTATTATAATTGGAACTATATGCTTAAATTATTATTTTGGATGGTTTCTTTTTACTAGTGTGAAAGAAGACAAGTTATGGAGCACAAAATCTTAAAATTGACCAGAAAAACAAAGGTTTGCCTGCAGTGTCTTGCTTTAATTGGAACTTGAGTGCTGTCTGAGCAGGGGCGTTTCCTCTGAGGAAAATTGGATGAGAAAAAAAAAATTGTAGTAGAAAAATAAAACAAAGCAAATATTACAAAATGTGTCATTAAAAAGCGTATAAATCACTTGTTTTTCCAAAAAAAAAAAAAAAAACATCCAACAGCGACACTAGCTGGTAAAGTTACAGCAGGAGTCCGAGTCTCGTCTCCCCTGAGCCCATTGAGTTTGAACAGACCCCCTTAAGCATGCGTTGAGTTTGGTGGGGGGTAATTGAGAATGAATGAGGCAAAGTCATGAGAGAGTAGGCAATGGTTGTGGTTGGTTCATTCCATAAAGCCATTCCGTGTTTGCGAATCAGTCTGAATAAACAATATAATGGCAGCAATGGGAAGACTAATTGTAAACAAAAAAACACACTTAGATATAACCACTTCATTACGTCAAATTAAAGACTTGAAATGGCCTGAAAACATGATCTGTGGGAGTTTTTAGCGTGTAATCAGCTTGGTGAAATTTAAGGTAAATCTTTGTGTCTGTGACCAATATTTACAGAGCTTTGATAACTGATGATCCGAAAAATTCAAAAAATAAGTTTAAATTGTTACTGCCTTGAGTTATTATTTTGGAATAAATGTAAAATGTTTAAAAACACTAACTTGATGAGATTCAAACTAGAGATTCGGCACACCACTTTTAAAACATAGGCCAAAATATTGAAGAGTAGAAAATGGGCTCTAAAAATGAAAAGCGAAATAGTGTGAAGAGGGTGATTTGTATTGTATATGAAATCCACTGATGCAAACAGACAAAGTGTAACAATATAAACACTTAAATGTCTATTTTGGTTGTTTTTTTCCATTAGCCTGACAGAAGACATGTTATGGGAGCAAAACAGTCCAAAATCTCAAAATGGACCAGAAAAACATTGGTTTTGTCTGTAGTGTATTACCTTATTTGAAACCTGAGTGCCATCAGAGATTTTAAAATATTGAAAAGTAAAAAATGGGCTCTAAAAATGAAAAGTGAAATGGGGTAAAGAGGGTGAAAATCCCATAAACGTCTCTAATTAGGAGGAGCGTGACACATGGGCCCGACCTGACACCGAAATGTGCCAATAAGCACTTATCATGGCTAATTGGCTCATTACTTAATCTCTAATGGCTTCTTAATGTTTTCATCCATCATATTGCGTAAAGAATATCCAGCAGCCATCTGAAAAGGTAGGATTTGCGGCATTTGGGTTGAGGATATGAGAGCTTTCATGTTTTTTAGACTCACCTTTGAAGTGATTCACACTTGACTGCATTACGGTTCACCCTCTCCTATCTGAGACAGATAAACTCAGATCTGCAGCTCAAATCAATTGTAGAGAGCCAGAGAGGCTTGAATTGTAGTATCTGAGTGATTTCAGGTGTCTGATTATATGTTAAAAGCCAAAGAAGCGTGTCTACATATATAGATGTGTTTTCCTAACTTGTATACTTGCTTAAGGGTTGTGTTGAAGTAATGTTTTCTGATGTGTATTGCTTTCCACAGAAATGGAAAGCACACACAAAATTGCCTTTTTGAGATCTCGGTGCACAAGTTGCAAGATATGAATCAGCAAGGAGAACCAGAACGGTGTAATGAGCACTAGAAGAAGAACTTGTCATTTGACAAAGTATTGATTTATAGAAGTTTTGTAGCTCTTTTGAGACATTTCTGCAGGTTTTTTGAGTAGTAAAGAAACTTGATTGTTTGTCGGTGAAATAACTGGAACTTGCCACATTTTCATATAAATTTAGTCCTTTTTTTGTACTGAATTAGACTTTTAAGAACTAGTGTATCATTTATTAGGGTATGTATGTTGATTGATTTTTTTTTTTTTAATTATTATTCATGTGATGTTTGTTCATTTATATAGTGTACTTGTTTGTTTTATTTTCATTTTGTTTACTCTGTTGTAATTTACTCTGTGAAGGGCCGTGAAGAAGGGCCGTTTATTTTTTTTTACTACCTTCAGTTACTTCAGTTCAAGCCTGACTCATTTGTTTGTAACACTGTTTTAAAATGATTCTGGTCTACATTAACAAACCATTAACTTTGACTTTTGTCTCAATAAACTCCTAATTATGCTGCTTATTAATAGTTTAGTTAGTAAGGTATTTGTTAAGTTAAGGTATTGGGTAGGGTTAGGGATGTAGAATATGGTCATGCAGAATATGCTTTATAAGTACTACTAAACAGCCAATATGTTAATAATAGGCATGCAAATAAGCAGCTAGTTAACAGCGAGGATTGGTCCCTACACTAAAGAGTTACCATGATTCTATTTATTGATCTCAGCTGTGTAGTGTAGCAGACATTCTGGAGGGAAAAAGAAAAAGTTTTCAGTAAAATGCTGGAGTGAAATTAAATTCAAAGGGCTGTTGGTTGGAAGTGAATAGGATCAGTGACCGAAGTGATTCAGATATGAGGTCAAGCAGGTGTTGAAGTCTATCAGCCACGCACATACAAATACACACAAGTGTGTGTTTCCTGCAGGGTGAAGTCGACACGTCCTGTCTCATTACTCTTGCTCTGTATGTGTCTGACAACTGCTGTTATCCACTTTCCCTCCACACACACACACACACACACACGCACACACGCACGCACGCACACACACAGACTGGGTGTACCTGGAGCCGTATTAATAGACCTTGGACAGATTGGCCGTGTTGCAGACAGGTGGAAAGAGAAGTACAGCTTCCTAGATGAGTTCGGCTGGTTTGTGTTGATGGGTGAATCCCACAATTTCTGTCAAGAACGTGTCTGGCTCATTTCTCCTAAAATCAAAAGAGGAAAGCAAGAACATTGGATCTATAAATAAAGACTAAATAATTGTAGTCTTGATGCAAAATGTCTTCATATTTTTTTTTTTTTTTTGCTGAAATATGACCTTGAAACATTATTTCATTCACTGTTATATTTTTAATCTGCATCTGTAAAGCTGATCTTTGTCCTTGTGAGCAACAACAGTGAGCGATCATCTTTTAATATGATCATTAATGTTAAGTTGAATGAGTTTGATGCTTTTTTTAAGGCTTGACGTTATTTGACATTACAACGTCCAAGTTCATCCATTGCGAATACTGTAAAGCGACGTCTACAAAACCTTCTCATTTAGTCATTTATTTTTGATGAAATATGTTTCTTTGTTTTAGCTTCAAAGTCTGAATTATTGTTCGCCTCGCTGTAACAGAAGTTAGACCTGAGCAACCTTCGGCGTGACTTTGGAAATGAATCAGACCTCATTACATAGCCTTAATTCAAAGACAATTTTGAGATCAAACGAACTTAAATAACTCCTCATGGGGCACAAGAGAAGACAGCAGAAATTACTGATGTTCACGGTCACCTGAGGTGAAAAACTAAAAAAATAAAATTGAGTTTAAATGTAAGCATGGCACTGAACGAGATACTGCATCTGGGGGCAAGACTTTGATGTCCCGCTGCTCTGAAAAACTAACAACACGGACTGCTGGGAATTCTGACCTGTAGCGAGGTTGACGCAGATCTGTGTTAGAAGCAGCTGTTTATCTTTAAGAGGCACTCAGGGAATTCTGGGAGAGTGACAGTGTTATTTATTGCGGAGATTGTTTCTGGAGATGTTTGTATACTCATACATGAGTTATTGTTGCTCTTTTTTAAGGTTGGTCATGTGAACAAGATTCATATCGGCAGTGAGTCAAGAGCAGCTGACCCGTGCAGATGGGTTCAGTTCAAGCCGTCCGAGAAACATTCATCAGAAGCGCCTCACTAACACACAGATTCGCCCAGTGATGCTTTTTCCTTGTTTTTTTCCAGCTCTGGCTTTTTTCGGAACTTTTTCAGTTTTATGACTTTTGGGGATTATGTATGCATCCCTAATTTTGGGTTGCTTTCAAAATGTTAGATTTCTTCAGAAATTTGTCAGATACTTCTCCAGACATATTTTTTTTGGCACTCACCATAATCGTTCTAACCTAGTTAGACACCATCGTGCAGTTTTTGTTCTCTACTTGAACATTATTTCTCTTGTTTTGAATGTTTCAAGCAATTTCTGTCATTGTTTTGAACATTCAGTCTTTCTCTGTTCAGACGTGTTAAAAATCCTTTCTCTGTAAATCAGACGTTTTGAATGTCCTTTCAGTTATAGAATTTGAATATTCTGCCTTTCATTTCAAAGGTTTTGAACATTCTGTTTATTCAGATTTTTTTTTTTTCTCCTGTTTTAAGAATTTCAAACTATTTTTTCTCGGAATTTCGTATGATCAGTTTCCCTCAATTAGAACATTTTCAGTCTAATCATCTGAATTTGAATCTCACAATCTTGAACATTCTTTCTTTTCTTCAGCAGTTTTCAATGCTCTTTTCTCCGAATTCAGCCATTTGATCATTATCTCTGTTTATTAGAACCTTTTCCGATGTCTTTTCAATTTGAACGTTTTAAACATACTTATACAATTTCTATCTCCTGACTCAAATATCATGAACATATTTTTATTCTTTCAATGTTTTCTCTATTTTAACGTCTTAAAATATTCTTTCTCCTGATGTGAATGTGCTCTCTTGAATCAAACGTCTTATTTCCTGTTTCAAACTGGCATGCTTTGATCATCATTTCTCTTGTATTTGTTCTCTTGATTGAAATGTCATAGCCATTCATTCCCCTGATTAAATCAATTTAGATATGAATCACAGTCTTTAGGTTTCCTGATAAACGTTACAGCGCAGCTCATTAGGTTTAGAGAAACAGCCACTCTCTCTCTCACTCATGTTTTCTGTTTATGTCCATGATTTATTCTGTCCTCTCATCCACTGCTGCATTGTCTAGTATTTTATTTCTTTTCCTTCATTGTCTTTCTCCTCTCGTTCCCCATTCTTTCCGTAAAACTGAAGCTCCTCTGCCATCATCTGAACTAAATTGTCTCTTTTATCGCATGTGAGAGTCGTCTCCGTCCACAGCTGCAGAGTCTCTGCAGAGGACACTTGGCATCAGCCTGGGTGCTGATATAGGCAGCTTTCCAGATCACTACAGCATACACTAGAGGGTTACTGAGGACTGGGTTTAGTATGCAGAACGTTAAATAAGAGCGGGACCAGCTGTGATACTAGTTTACAGTTTTTGCCTGAATCTGCTATTTAAATCTGTAATTTACTTGGTTAATTTGTAAATGGGATCTCTTTAAAATCTCATAGACAGCATTTTAATTTCATGAAAAGTTATTCTTACAATAGGCCTATGTAATAATGAATAAGTAGAGTTTAGGATGAGATTTCAAGTATTCCATCAAAATTAAACACGGACTCTTTCTCATCAAACCGCTATCCCTCAAAACATTTTTTTAAAGTATGACAACTATTGACTCGTTTGTTAGGAATTTATGAAAGACTGAAGTCAGTTGATAAACAAACTCGAACAGACTCGAACAGTGCGTGTCGCATTTCAAAAGACGAAGAAATCAAACTTCATCAAATTCAATTTCCCTCAAGAAATACAGTGTCTTTCATTTAGGCAAGGAGTGCCTTACTTTCGCTGGAGAAATCAATGAGCTATCGTTGTAATGTTTGCCATTTCATTCCAAATGGAAGGAGCTGTATTGCTGTTGTGCTTTCTGTTTTCCCTTTGTTCACCGTGAAATAAACCACTCTAGACCCCATCAAGGCTATTTTGGGCTGCAAACGATTTTTCCCATAAAATGCAATCTCAGTTGTGACTCTGTCATGGTTTTGCTCTTCGAGTCTCTTCCTAAAACCACAGGCCATCTGCTGGAGTTGACTATCACTCAGCTAGCAGATTAATAGCTTGATTGGCATTACTTTGAACATGCAATTTCCGCAATGTAGGGTCGAGTTTTTAACGTGATTTATACCAAGACAGACCTTCTCTTGTTGTTTTTAGTGTTAAAATACCTTTGCATCTCAGTGTAATGTTGTGTAAAGAATGCAGCTCTTTTGGGTCATTTGGTTGCCTTTCAACCATTATAGAGGGTTCACTTTGGGCCTTAGAGCACTGAACCATTTTATACTCAATTGAAAGCATTGTGTTTTATTTCAGGACAAAAGGAGATGCATCACCCTTTCATACAAAAGAGCAGTGCATGTCCATTTAAGAGGCTGTGAATATATATATATATATATATATATATATATATATATATATATATATAAACATCTTTAGAAACTTGCACACACCCTTTTAAATATTTTTCAATCCTCACCAATGTGATGAAATGTTTTCCAATCTTTTAGCCCCCTTCAGCATCAAAAATAATACATCGTTTCTCCACAGCAGCAAACCACGTGGAGCTATTTTCCGGGGGAAAAAAAATGCTTGAATTCATTCTGAGTTTGTAATAAATTGGTCTTTGGCGGTGAGCTGCAGACCAAGTTTTGCCGAATACTAATTTGCGTCTTCATCTGGGTGTTGATGTAGCTCAGCCTGTGATTGTCCCCACAGCGGAGCCGCATCCTCTTTGAAGACGCTTGTAAAAATGCGTCTGTGACTGTTGAACATGTGGGTGTGCAGTGACGAACAGCCACTGGGGTCCCATGCCAACATCACACTCCTCCATAATATGAAAAGATTTAAAAATCATTGCTATTCCTTCTGCCTGAGCCCTGAAAGCCACAAACATGTTTGGTTTATCACAAATTTATTATTTCCCCTGTGTTTTTTAAAAAAAAACATAATTCAAAATTTTAAATAAATAAATAATATTTTTAATTATAAAAATATATATATTGTGAATCTAATACAAATAATTAATACAAATTAGTATGCAAGTAACCTAAAAAAGACCTAAAAGAATAAGTGTCATTTTAACTGTAAAAACGTTAGGTTAACAGTAAGTTCCCGTACTATTTACAGGGAAAAACTGTAAAAGATCTAACCAGACATTTCATGTAATTTTACAGTAAAATGCTGTTAACTGTACAGTTTTTAGAAGTAAAAAAAATTATCAATGTATAATTTACAGTCAAAAACTGTAAACTGATATTCCCAGAATTCCCTGCGTCACATTTGAAAGTACTTTGTTTAAATAATCATGTTTTTTAATAGTTTTTTTTATCGGTTATGTGCATTTGGGCTTTGTTACATCTTCTGTTGTTTATTGAAAGTTTATTGCATTATTTAAGTATCGTAGTGTTTCCATGATGCTGTGCTGTTTTTGCATGAATGACTCTGTGCACCTTCTATATATTAGTATGTACTTTTGCTTCTGGTTGTCAGTATGTTAAAGGTACAAAACAGATTTTAATAGCAGTGTGTGTTGTTGAATTTACTGGTTCACATTCAAATTTCCTTGTTTGTAAATTACAGTTTTTTTTTCTGTAAATGTATTTACAGTTTTTCTGTATTTTTTTACAAAATTATTCTGGCAACCACAGCTGCCAAAACTATTTTGTAAAAACTACAGAATTATTTTATACAGTGTTCTCTTTACCATTAAATAGCTCTTCTTGGCAAGTAGTTGATGTGACTTTAAAATTAAATGCCAAATGTGAATCGTAACACCTCCACTGTTATTTATTTATGACATTCATAGCTCCTTGCTTATTTTTTCTCAGTAAAACAGATGATTAGATGACGACAAGGACACACACAGTGCTTGAATGTCCACAGATCCACCCACCAGCATTTGCTTCAGATAAGACCGTACACATCCGGGTGTTTACAGGTTTATTTTGGCATAGCATTCTGGTCAATACTGTCCTCTGTTATGTACACATTTGGACAAGAGCCTTTGTGAGGCATCTCAGACACTGCCAATGAAAAAAAAAAGGGTTATTGACTTTGAACACATTGTTAAGGTAAGTGGGCCATGACCTGCGGGCACCATGCCCATTTTCCCTGCTTGACTAACAGCCTGAGCTTAAGGACATGCCCACTTAGAGTCTAAAAGGGATGGAGAGTGTAATTATTGGTCTGAATGATGCATTGTACAACCAGCAATTAAAAACTGAACCTTATTTTGATGTTAAAAAAAGTGCCATATTATTGTGAATATGCTGACTTCAACATGAGTGTTCTTGTGATAAATGCTATTTTTGATGATTGGCAGCTGCTGGCTTAAACACACTCCACACTCACTGTACACACAGATCTCATTTAAGGAAAAAATTGCCAGGTGCCATTTCAGATTTCGAATACATGTTTCTTTTCAGAATGACCTAGTGATAAATTTGAATTGAAACATAGTTATATTTCATATATATATATATATATATATATATATATATATATATATACATACATACATTTATCAACAGTATGATGCATAAGCAAAATTTAGATACAAATGTGGCATTTTATTCTGACATGTTATTGCACTCAAAATAAATCACTCAAATAGTTTATTACAGTTAATTATTACAACAAGGCGTCTTCCTCAAATAAAATAAAAAAGAACATTTAACCACTGCAATAAGAAAGTTCAGTGAAGTAACAGGCAGCAGAGGATGAGCGCGCTCACAAAGCTACAGAGCTGAGAGAGCGCGCGGAGGGGATGAAGCTCGCGCTGTTGCTGAAACGAGCGGTTCCAACACACTTCAGTGAATTACTTCGACTGAATTTATGAAAATTGAACTTCAAAGTGCATAACAGATTTACTGTATGGCACAGGACCGCACGAGTGCGTGACGCGAAGAAAATGTGGCGAGGTGTGCGTTCCTGGCAACAGTTGCGACTTTTATACCGGCTATATTTCGCTTCCCTAAGAGGAAATCTGGATCTGGAGAAATAATATTTTACCGTCCTTATTCACTACAGCACTGTACTTCAACCAGTTTTGATGAAGCTGCAGATTTGTTCCCCACATAAAACGCCAACAGGGACAGAAACGCGCGAGTTTATTCGTTTTGGGGAGCTTTGGAGCGTGTAACGGGTCTCTTCTGAGGTAAAACTGCGCGTCAAAGGACTCAGACCTACTCCAAGATGTGCCAAGGCGACGCCGCACCGAAACAACGCACTGAAGGTTCACTAAAGGAAGCTGGCAAGCTTTTCTTGAAGCACACGACCTTTCACGGATTGAGACATGTCTTTCTGAGCGGCTCGTACCCGCGCAGAGTCGCGTGGCTGCTGGCGTTTCTAACGGCGTTAGCGCTGCTTTTCACTTGGTCCTCTAACCGGGTCCGATACTTGCTCTCGTCGCCGGTGTACACCAAGGCGCATATGGTTTATGCGAAACGCCTTGTATTTCCCGCCGTGACGATTTGCAACGAGAACATCTTAATGCCGCGTCGTATGAAGAAACCGGACATCTTCAGCGCGGGACGCTGGCTTGGACTCTTCGGGAAAAACTGGCAGGTGTCCCCCGCGGTTCGAGAAGCACTTGCATCGCACGTTGACGGAACTAATAATGAGCCTCCCTGGTCACCTTTCTCTCGCATACTGGACTTCAACCACTTCCTGCCTCCTCCTCGAGACTCTCAGCCCTCCATGAGGCAGTTATTGGACCGTCTGGGGCATCAGCTTGAGGAGATGTTGCTTTATTGTCGATTTCAAGGGCAACTGTGCGGACCGCGCAACTTTAGCACCGTAAGTTTGTGTACATTTAACTTCACGACAACACACGATGCAAGAACTGTTGTAGTGGAATCGTTATAGTGAACGAGATGACAATTTCTGTTTAATTAGTATAAATTACGCTTTGTTTGCCATAGAATACTGCAGTATGCAAATGAGTCTTCTGTGCACCATGCACATCTGAACGGTTTTTATCTCATTTAATGCGGACTTTAAAAGGATGGGCATTTGTATGCTGATACTGTATGGATTACTATATCCCACAATGCACTGCTTCTTCACCTTCCATTTCCAATGTATGACTAATTAACTGCAAGCTGCAATTTTAATATCTCTCTTTTTGATTGTATTGACTTAAATGCTGTACAGTACACACTGAATATTTCCTACTACCTTTAAATTACCGTTGGCATTGTTCCACAAATACTGTTGTTATTGTTGCAATATATAACACATGCACTTTGCTCAAAATGTGAAATTTGCATTTGTCCAAAATGTGCAGTATGCAAGAGCACACTGTATTGAATAATGGATCATCCTGCAATGTAATGCACTTGACTTTTTAATTTCCAGTGAGACAAATGAACAGGAAAGCTCTATCGACTGCATTTTCTCCATGATCCGACTGCCAGATTCAAATTTAAAAAGAACTATTTTTAAATAAATAAACTGGCTTTTCATTTTTTTTAAACCAATAGCTGGATTATACATGCAAAAGAAATAGGTCATGTGACAATGTATAAAATATTTATCATTGCACTCTTTAACATGCAGCTGCACTTACATGGCCTTAGTCTTGACCCCATTTATCTAGATGACTGCTTGGCTTTAGGTAATTATATTTATGTTAGTAAATAAACACAATGCCAGTTTAATGTCATGTTGAACACATTCAGCAATGTGACTCCTGGGATATCAAGCTTGATATATTGCATCACGAGTCGCTCAGCATCCCAAGAGCCTTATCTGCAATCTCCTCGCGTCCAGGTCTCACGTAATTTAGCTAAATGTATGCACTGCGTTGCATTTGTTGTAGAAATTATGATCCGTCATTTTGTCAAAGGCAATGCCCTGTGAATGTCTTTATTCTTCACTCTGCATAATAATTGCATCGCTAGTATGTCACTACAGAAGAAAAAATGATGAGACACCGCCAAGGTGTGTATTGGGGAAATTATGACTAGATTTATGCGACTCCTTTCTTTTTAACACTTCGTCTTGCATTATGTTTTTAGGGAAGCTGCTGGTGTTCAGCATGAATCATTTGGCTGTTGGGCTTGAAGCACTGACTTGATTTGTAGTTCAGCATCAATGCAGCTACTGTGGTAGAAGGTCACTCTCCCTGTGGGCTTGTTTCTATTTAGTCACTACACACACCTTGCTTTAAACATCTACCATGTAGACACCCAACTTTTTCCTCTGTAATTCCACTTTTTCTATCCCCCGTTCACACATGAGCAGAGTCACTTTGTCTAATTCATTTGCAGCACCTTTGCATGAGCGTAAAGAAGCTAAGTCAGTCTCAAGGGTCAATACAGATACGATTTCATTTAAATTGCATCTATCTTGTACTATCAGCACACTGGAGTCTGAGATTGAAGCGTCAGTCGAGCTTGAAGTAAACTGTAATTGTCCTAACCAAGTTCTCAACCACTCTGCATTTCTTCTCTCGGTAAGAGAAAAATGTCATTTTAACAGTATGGTGTTCTGTTTAAGTGAACACTATTGGGAGGAAGGGGTTGTAGTTGAGTTTGATGGATTTTGAGTATTTTAGCTTTGTTGCATTTTAGATTTTACACTTACTTGACAAAAAGAACTGGAAAAGTTACGGAAATTCAATGGTTAAATGTGTTTATTATTGTATACATCTTATACTTCGTAACACGGGAATATAATATTGTATATAAATAATTATTTAATAATATTATTTCTCTCTCTATTGATGTAGCCTATCTACCTTGAGATGAAGCATGGTACAGAAATTTCATAAGGTGCCTTTAAATTATTACGTAGTCCATTTCCTGAATCATTTATAGTGTCCGTTCTTCCTCATATTTTCTGACACGTCTTCAGTTGAATTTTTAATATGAAAACAATTTTCTCAGTTGTTTGAAATGAGAGAGAATTTGAATGAGGATGGACATCTCAAGGAAAAAGCTACAGATAGATTGGATCGTATTGAGAATCAGTGAGCCTTTACTGGCTCCAAAGGCTGGAGTCCAGTGTGGAGACCTATTTGAGAGATAGAGCAAAGGCGACATTGAGAGATTGGAACCTGTGTTCCTGTCCACAGGCAGGCCACTGACAGATAAATCGTAACCCTTTAGCAGGCCTGGTGGTCTTAAATTGGCCATATTACCTCTCCATTACATCACTGAGTCTGCTGTCGATGTCTGCGTCTTGCTGTCAATAGAGGAACCGGTATTGATTTTTGTGGCCGAGTCGCGTTGAGGCACACCCTGTGGCCGTCTTTGTGCCAGTATTGATCGCTGTCAGACCGGGAACAACGATCTCTCAAACCTGACAAACACTCACTCACAAAATCCAGTGAATTTCTCAGTTCATCCTTTGAGATCAAACAGACACACACAGCTACCGGGAGACCACAGGCTCTTCTTACTGAAGCCTTAGCTTTTTGAGTCTGGATGCTTTAAAGAATAGTTCATCCATAAATTTAAATTCTGTTTTATTTGCTCACCCTCATGTGGTTCTAAACCCCCAAAATGACATAACACCATTCAAGTAGTCCATACGTCTTTTGCACTATATTCCAAGTCTTTTAAAATCATAAGATGTGCCATTTGATAACCATAAATGATTGTTTAATAACTTTTTCGCTTACAATTTGGTCTGTTCCTCACACAAAACTATCATTCATGCAACATGAGCAGAATGCATTTGTGTAAATTGTTCATCAGGCATCTTAAGTGTATGCCCACGTTTCGCGAATTAAGCCATATGTGGATCAGGAAATCAGGCGACATGTTCAACAGCTTGACTTTGGCTTCAGTGTTCTTGTATAATTTTATCGTTTTCCGATTCGGCAGCATTGATCTGATCCGTCATGACAGCGCAAAGCTATCGTACATCTGGAGCCACCAGCCTCGGCAAAACGGACAATGAGTTGTGCAGCTTATTAGACACGCAAGCTTTGCAATCAAAGTCGTTTGACAACTCTGACAAACGGCTTCAGCTTGCTAGGAGTTCGCCATGGTGCACAGGGAGCCCTTGAGCGGGCGGCACAGTGCCATTTGGGTCTTAGTGAATTATTCATTTCAGAAGGCGCTACTGTCAGTGTGCTGATCTTGATCGGTAGTGATGGGTATATCAGTCACGCTCGCGAGACACCGAAGCCGCGTCTTCTTCAGCAGTCTTCCTCCTATCACGGTGAAGTGGAAGCTAATAGTGACGTATCGTCTTCTATTTCTAGCCCTGCTGCGTAAGGTGGATTGTGAAATTGCTTTGTGGAGTTGCAGGCATGCAGGGGAAAGCATTAAATAAATAAACAATAGCTTTTTTATCTCTCAGGTCACACGAAAAAGAACAATATGGAATTCAAAATCATCTGTCAGCATTTCCGCACTTTTGCATCTATTTATACCCCTTTTCTGTGTTGATAAAATGTGTTGGTTTGTATCACATTTCACCTTTTACAATAATTGCTTGTCCATTTTTTTTTTAGAAATGTGCTAATGTATATTCAGTGTTTCAGTGATATTTTTTACTAATAAAAATCAAGTACTTTGGACACCTGACTGTAGATGCACCTAATGTCCAAAATTCGCGAAAGTACCAAATATGTATTTTGTAGAGTAAATAAAATGGTTACTAGTGGTTCAACGGATGTCATGGATTGGATAGTTTTTCGGATCAGCAAAAAAAAAAAAACACATATTTCAATGTTTCAGCAAAACTACTAGCCTAACTAAGAAAGTTCAAACATGATTAAAGACAAGTGAACTAATAAGAACAAATACACAACTTGCAAGCATAGATAAATACAACAGAACAATGTTACAAATAAAACAAGGTCGCAGTATTCAGGTACATAAATGT
This sequence comes from Acrossocheilus wenchowensis, assembly GCA_029620275.1. Lineage (NCBI taxonomy): Eukaryota > Metazoa > Chordata > Actinopteri > Cypriniformes > Cyprinidae > Acrossocheilus > Acrossocheilus wenchowensis. Next base: position 118,949 of record JAJUBA010000165.1, read on the forward strand.
AATAATTAAGTGTAAAATTACACTAGTGTTCACTGTATAAATTAAATGTAGATTAATCTTCATCAAACCTGTGTTTTGTTGTTTAATTAGCATTAATGGCAGCAGCATGTATTTATAGGCTGCTGTCCCTTTAAGACATGACGCACGGATCCAATATGATGATACACATCCGGTTTCTTTCTCAGCTGTTTTCTTTCAGTTAAGAAATAACTGATTGCATTTACCAGAATGATTGTTGAGATTTTGTCGCAATGTATGAGTTTGTTCAAATGCAAGGAGTTAATCCAGTTAATGTGTGGATCATATGGGTGCCGAACCATAGGGCCTGGTCCATACGGATCCGTTCAACCACTAGTGGTTAACATTTGACCTTTTAATTTTTATTTTTTCAATAACTAGTTTTTGTACCTAAGCTTTTTGCTACAAATATATAAATCTGGCAACCTTTTACAATTAGTTTCAGTATGTAAACACTGCTTTAACACAATGCATGAACTAACAGAAGAAGAAAGCTATTACAACATTTCATTTATTCAAATACCAATATGTTTAATATAAACTTGTGCAATAGTGATTTTAATCTTCATTTATAAAAACTGTAAAATGGTTGTTCATTGTTTGTTTATATCAAATGCATTTGCACAAATAATACGGTTTCATTATCATAAAATACCATTTAATACATATAAACACAAGTGACTCAATGTTTGCACATATGGAAAGAAGTTAATTTGGGGCCCTGAATGCATATTTTGAATGAACATTTATCCAGTTCTTAAGAAGATGTGACCATTTCTCATTGCTTTTTTAAGTTCTCGTGGCTCGTTCTCATTTTTATTTTCAAAGAAATCGCTGATTAAGGCTGTACGTTTAAGCTTAAGCCCGCTCCTCCCCTGTGATTCTTTTCCAGTCAAATGAGTCTCTGAACAGAGTCTGCCAACTGACAGCGTCCCACTGGGAGATCAGTGCGCCTCGCTCCTTCAAACTCCCCTCAGCGGCCAGCAAGTTTTAAAGTCCTTTCATTTTTCATAAAGTCCTGTTACAAAGGGCAGAAATGATAATGTATTATTGATGTCTTCAACCCCAGTGGAGGCAGTTCTCTTGTATTAAGGCACACAAGATGCTTGATGACACTCAGTGGCCCAGCTTTGGCACTAATAATTTAACACACCTTAGCGCTCTGTTTGAATGCATTATTAGACAGTGTTGTTTGGTCATTTGTCTCTCATTTATGGGTTAGTAATGTATTCAAACCCCGAACTCAAGGGATTTCAAGTACACCAAATAAACAAATGTGTTTGTATCCTCAAAATAACTGGAAAAATACTCCAGTCAGGCACATACGGTGTGTTCCTGACTCATTTTCCAGCCTTTTGGCTATTATAAATACTCTCTAAAGCACCGTTAGCATATAAAGGTCCTTGCGAAGTCCCGTTCTTTCAAAATAACATGCAGTTATCTGTGCTCAATGGGCCGATGGCCTCGTTGAGGGGACTTCATTGTGAAGTTTCTCAGAAAGACTCCACTAGCATCGACTCTCTTGTGTCCCAAGGTCAACACAACTCTAGCCAACTACGCTGTGTTGCCATGGTTACAACAGCAACTCTCTCGTCTTGGCAACAGCCTCGCTTCTGTTTGCTAAACGCTTTAGACGCTGTTATCTCATCAGGAGTAGTTTAGATGTAGAAGCAGTTCTGGAGCACTTATTGTCGGTAATGGCAAAAGGGAACAATTATTCTGATGCTTTTAAATATGTTTGTCTGGAAGAGGCAAGAGCTTTTAGAAACATTATAGTGGATGTCCTTTTGGGCATCTTGTGTGCTTTTTGAAAGTTAAAAATATCTCTTTAATGCCCCAAAATGCTGTCTAGGTTAGAAACATACAAGGTTTTGAGGCATGGACAACAATGAGGTCTCATCAATAATGATTAGCCACCGTCCTGGCATCAGTAGAGAATTTCAGGGCAGTTAACTGAATTATCATTTGATTTACTGGGTCATTGCCATATTTTATTTTTGATCATGCATTTTTTATGCCTTGCAGACTTTTCTGTGGTTTTATGTGGCATTTGTAAGTTTTGCTTGTCAACTTTTCACATTGGTTAAATTATCTAGATGGCTAACTCAGATCAGAGTTTGAGTTTTCTGCATAATTATAATACTTTTTAATATATTATATTTTGTAAGTATAAAATGTGGACAAATGTTTGTAAATAATTTTCAAATAAGTATTAAATCAATGCAATTTAAATGCTAATAAATAAAATGCTAATTGACCTTGTGCTGCTAATTCTAAACATAATTCTTTTACTGTGTGATTCATTAAAATGAGTCAGTGTTGGCATTTTTTAAAAACGTGGTAAAGTGGTAGTTGTTGACTCATGGTTGTCTAGAATCTCAGTTCAGTCTCAGAACAGAAACTGTATCTCTTTTTTTTTTTGCTATCTTTGCCAGGATGTGTATTTATATAAGAGCTCCATCTGTGAATATGTGCATGCGCATTGGCTGAATCAACCATTCATCTGTCTGTCTGTAGCATTTCATCACACGCCAACTGATTTCTGACACATCCTTCATTGGCATTGAAAGGTTTCTCTCTCAAAGAGAAAGAGGTAAAGATGTCTCTCTGTATCCAGACACATGTTGCATTTATTTCTGAGATGCGATTCCCTGGAGAGCCGCTGCAATTTTTATAACATCACTAAGTTCCCTAAAGATTTGGCCTTTTCATTTCCTTTGCACTGAATTTTTCTCATTTGTACGCGATGGTAATCAGGTTCTCCTGCAGCGAGGAGCAGTTGTGTTTCTGAGGCGCCATGCTCTCCATATCCTGCTGACTGTGATCTGATTAGATGTCCATTAGTTCAGTTTCAATTAAGATTGGCTGGATGAGCCCTTTCTACCTCAGTGTAGATCACGTCATGACTTAGAGATGCTCTATAATTAATCAAATGATTTCCTGAAACCTTACTTGAAAGACTTTGATTTTAGCTGGAAGTTCAACTGGGTCATTCCTGTTCAGAAGAACCTTTGAACTTTAAGGAATATGCTTATGTTGATATAAGGAGATTTTTCTATTAAGATTTATAAAGAGCATTCAGAAATATTCTGTTTGATTAATTATATCTAAATTATATATTATGTAGCATAATTTGATAATCACTTGATGAATTAATGATGCTGTGATCACTAGAAAATCTTGAAATCTTAAAATTCTGTTTATCGCCTGCTTTCTACAAGTTATAATAGTGCAATGTTAATTTTCTGATCTAAGTTATTCTAAACGAAGTTGAAATTCAAAGTCCCTTTGGTTATTTTATTTTTTTCCAGATCTTCACGCGGTATGGAAAATGCTACACCTTCAACTCTGGACAGGATGGACGGCCGCTGCTGATCACCATGAAGGGAGGAATGGGAAATGGACTGGAGCTGATGCTGGATATCCAGCAGGACGAGTATCTGCCTGTGTGGGGAGAGACTGGTACGTCTCATTAACCCAAGTAATATCATGTGTCTTCCCAGTTTTAGATGAGATCCCATAATATTAACAAGCCCGAATGTCAACAATTGGTTCGTTTGTGCCTGTTTTTATATCTCCTAAAGAACTGTAGGAGAAATATCTGAGACAAAGCTGATACTTGCATTGCATTTATGGAATTAAATCTTTTTTCAGATCCTGATCCAGCAGATCTCTAGTTTTACACTCCTTATTCCTAAAATGAATCCACACCGAAATGATTCCAGCAGAAACTCTTGGGATTCCACCTATTCTTCCAGGCAGATTTGCATAAAATCACCATCAGCTGAGCCGTCTAAATGTCAGTAATCTGCTTATGAGGGTTTAGTTTAGAATTAATCTGCCTTTGCTAGACTGGCTCTCCGTCTTTAATATTAATCAACAGGTTAAACCGAACGGACTGTGAATGAACTGTTAAATGAGCATTCATGTCACAAAGCTCACTGCCAAGGACAGGATCAATTCAAATCCATAAAAAAATACTGCTAGCGGGCTTCTTAGCAGATACTGCTACTACTTAGCAGCATCTTAACTGAAATAGCAACTGATTTGAAATTCTCAGTTCATCTCTCAGTTGATTCTAATGCAGTTTGATGTCAGCATGTTGTTAATATTGACACACATATAGGCTAATAAGTCGTTTTTATTAGATTGAAGGGGTGGTTGACTGTTTTTTTTTTTTTCTAGGCTTGATTGTGTTTATGGGGCGCAGTCAAACGTGTTAAAGGGGTCATATGATGCTTTTTTAAAGATCATTATTTTGTGTATTTGGTATAACAGAATATGTTGACATGTTTTAATTTTCAAAAAACACATTATTTTTCAAATACCGTACATGATTGTAGGTCCTCTATGCCCCGCCTCTCTCAAACGCTTAGTTTTCTACAAAGTCCCTCCTTCCGACAAGCACGGCCTGCTGCAGTTAAGACAGCTGACTCCACTGTGATGTGACCCTCTCTCGCTTTCTCTCACACACACACACACACACACACACACACACAAGCCGTGATTAAGATAGCTGACGTGCTGTGATGTGACCCTGTCTCTCTCTCTCTCTCTCTCTCTCTCTCTCTCTCTCTGAGACACACACACATGCGTGCGCGATGCGCAAAACTCTGCATTTGAACAGTCAATAGCAAATACTTAAACTAATAACAAAACATACATACAGTCGCTGATTCAGAAGCACCAGATTGCCATAGCAAAGTCAGAATTACCTCCTCTCCTAGGTTCACGAAACGGTCGTCCATAAAATGCGTTGTGATAACATCTGGGTTGTGCTGTTTTGTTGTAAGTAATCTTAATGATTCTCAAATCCATCTACTTTCAGAAGGCCAAATAAAGTGCTTTTGCTTTCACATAGAAGCACACAGCGTCTCCCTGACATGGCTGCATCAACACTACTGCAGTTACTGAAACCACACCTTCTTTCCTCGCGTGCACATTTGGGTGGCATTACGCAAATATTTCCACATCTTGATGTAGACATGTGAGGGTGTGTTTGAATGAGCCGTTTTAGGGGGCGTGGCAGAGTCTTAACTTTGATAAAGAATATCTCTTTGGTTTTGAGACTTTAGTCTTTGCAACTTCAGGAATCTTATCTATGCACAATTAGCTTGTAACACTCCAAAGAGAAAGGAAAACTTGAAATCGCATCATATGACCACTTTAATGCTTTGTTTGTTAAAAAAACTCATTATTCTTCACATAATTTACCTTTATTTCACACCGCTATGTCCCTCCTCTGATAAATGCACTGATCATTTCCTGCTTTTCTGAAGCCCCTCCCTCAGAAATACACGATGGGCTCTGATTGGTTAGCTGGCCCAGTGTGTTGTAATTGGCTAAACCGCCTCAGCTCAGCGGCATGTGCTCCGGTATTATTGTAAACAATGGCGTCGTCTATATTGCTTAACAATTTGAGCCTGATTGAGACGAAGAGAATATTAGTGAAGAGGATCGCACAGTACCTGTGCAAGCACTGCTTTTAATGGTAGGCCTATGTTTTTTGTTTGTTGTTGTCTCATACTTTTAGATATGTTGTTATTATGCTACAGCTTATGTTAGCTTTTAATACACGGTTTTATCATGATTAAAGCTTTAATACAGTACGGCAACCGCATGCTTAACACTTGTTTAACCCATGTTTAATGCTTGTCATAGCTATGTGAAAATAAGTGTATAAATCTGAATGAGAGAGAGAGAGAGATGCAGAGCAGAGCGACACGAGGAACAGGATTAAGAACCGCTGCTTTAGAACATTGATTTTGAAACTTGTGAATCCATTAGAATCGTTAGAAGACAGAATCGCGATTCATACAGTATATGAATAGATTTTTACGCGCACCCCTAGTTTTCTTCCTCTTCTTTAAAGCAGCGCAGCATGGCCTCGCCCCCTTCGTTGCATGCTCCTGGGGGCGGGGGTTTATCTGGGTTTATGATGTCACTAACCCGGAATTATTTAGTTGTAGTCCCTTACCAGGCATTCGCTGTAGTCGATGCTATGCTAATACTGTAAAATACAATTTCTCCCTTTGCATCGAACTTTGAGCTTCGTAACTTTGCAGATGATGTTTATGCTCACACAAGCTACATTACACACTAACAAAAGTTAAAAAGGTGAAATCGTATTATATGACCCCTTTAAACCACTTGTCTCGACTCGTCCACCATATTGAATGGTTTTTGACTGAGCTTATTGTAGTTTATTCTGGAATTGCAACAATGATGCAAACAAAGAATTTGGCCAAAATGAAACCTGTGTTATACTTTCCGCATGAGCAATCCGGACATGTACGCAGACGCAGGCTACTTGTATTTATATTACCGAAAGCGTGCGCTTGTGGTAGTGTATTGTTTTATCGACAGATTTGTACAGGTTCGGGTAGCAATGGGCTTCTTCACACAGCGTGTGCATGCGCAGTTGGTGCTTTTGAAGCCTACTGAGTGCGGTCACAAAAAATGGGAGGCACGCGAATGTGCACAAAGAGCCTCCACGCACACCCTCCAATGACAATTTTTACGTTATGCATACCCTAGCGGACCCACGCATGCAGAAAGTATAACACAGGCTTTTGGTAATTTAGAAGGCAACACTGTAAAAAGTGATAAGTTGACTTAACTTAAAATAGAGAAAACCTGTTGCCTTAAAGTTATTAAGTAAATAATAATATTTTTTTTTTTAAGTTAAGTCAACTTATCACTTTTTACAGTGAACAATTATGCCTACGATGCATTAAAATGCTAAGTAGGGAGCACACTAGGTTTTCGGAGCATAGCTGTAAACCACCATAAAAACCAGGTCAACACTCAGAACAACGGTTTATCAGACCGAGCTTAAAAAAATGAACAAGCACAACACTGCAGTAAACAACAACAGCAGCCACTGGACATGTTTGCCAGCAGAAGGTCAGAATGCTGCGAGGAGAAAATGTCTGTGACCTTTCCGGTAAAGTTCAATCAGTTTTGAGCTCTCAAAATGCAGAAAGTGACGTCAGGCCAGATCCTATTGATCAGAAAGCAGCAAATGCACAAACACACGTTACAGCTGCAACCCAGTTACAAGTGATGTGACGTCCAGACTAGGAAGTGAACCTCACTCGCGTCTGTCACAGTGGGACCAGTTTAACCTCTCTACGCCTCCATAATTGAAAAGAGAGGGGGTAGATGGGAAACCCTGTGCACCTGCCTGTGTCACCACCCGACATTTACCGAGATTGTTTTTATAATGCTGTGATTTCCTGAGGAGTTCTGCTCTCGCTCCTTCAAATTTCTCCAAACGCCAGGTGCTCTCGAAGGTCTCCGATATCTAATCACATTCTCCAAGCAGCACTCTGGTTACTCGGGTGAATGCTGTCCTGAAATCTCTTCCACAGCTGACTGGATTTCTCTGTAATTACAGAGCAGCTGTCTCAAAGTCTTGACAATGCAAGACTCCTCCAAAAACACTGAACTGCACTGCTTCTCTCTAAGGCTTTTCACACTGCGCTTAACCCTGGGTTAACATCTTTTTAACCCTTTGTCACACTTTCAAAAGGGGGTTAGCATTACTTTTAACCCTGGGTTATAAAGCCCTCCTGACCTTGAATTACATACCAAAGTGGTAAAACATGAAATTAGAGTGCTGGAATATTTTGGCAAGACTTTAAATGAATTGTTTAAAAGGGAAAAAATCCCAGATTTTCAACATGGTTTCAGACTTTTCATCTCACCCTGTACTTGTCCAGTCTTGTAAATATGCAAATAAGAACGTAAGTCCAGAGTTTACACTGTAAAATCCTGAAGCCTCACCTGGAATTGAGTTTAACAAGGCCTGGTTTTAATAGTAAAACTTTTGAATTCATTCTGTCTGAGTGCTGGATGATGCCCTAGATGATCTGCTAATATGCAATTCATGAAACGGGGCATCTGTGAGTTTACTGTGGCCGGCTGGATCATTTCCCTCATGTTGTTCTGTTTGTGTGTTAATTATCATTAAGCAGATGTTAAAAGGCAAAAATGGTGATAAAGCAGGTGGGAGACATCTGAAACTCCTCTGTGTGCTCATAGAGGATGTGCTTGGGAACTACATTTGTAACAATAGTCATTAGTGGTGTCACATGTGGACCGCTCTTTGGACTACATGAAAATCCAGCAGGCTGCGGAAGAAACCCAGCATTTAGACCGTAATATACTGATGTAAAGTATTTAAATGACACTGGGTAGTGTCAAACGCAGCCTATAATCTGTGCTAACACTGATATTTGCTTAGCTGTCCATAGAGACGCGTCTCAAAACCTGAGGATTATTCCCGTTACAGTCAGAGGATGACACATGGCTGAATGTCAAAACTTCACAGACGTGAAGCTGTTTGAAATGCCTTGAGACTACTATATAAACATCTCTCATCCTGTCAGTGTCGTGGTTTAATGTTGTTTCTGGTTTGTTCTGTTGTCATATTGTCAGATGTCTTTATCATTTTGAATATTGTTGATTTCCTGTTTGCTAAGTTGTGTTGTGCATATATGCCTTCAGATGTCTCTCGTTGAGAACCAAATGTATGAACTCAACCCCATTTGTTGCATTATTCACAATGTTTTATCACAATTGTTACATGTTGTTATGTTCTTATGCACCGTTTGTATTCATATTCGAGGTTGGACATTCTTAATTCCTATCTGAGACTTTGAGGCCAAGTAGGAAGATAACATAAAAAGAAAGAAAACTATGATGGTAGGTTTATGTTTGTGTAGTTGTACAATTATCAACAAAACAATCCACGTTTACTTAAAGTCTTTTTGTGAAACTTGTGGTGGAGAAACTTTTACTCTTGATTTTATTTTTGACTTCATATTTTGATTATTGTTGTAATATTTTACAATCATCTCTTCTTTAAAGTAGACCTTGTTTGTAGCATTATTGCATTGATTTATTATTATAGCGACTTTTAAGTTAAATATTTCAGGACAAGTTTTTGTAGTCATGTTATTGGGTTCTTAGTTAAGATTAATTTGGTTTAAATAGTGGTGTTTGCCTATTTGAAATTGGTGAACAAGCACCAATTTTCACACGTTGTGAAGAAATAACGTTTTTTCCATCCACTCTCATGATTTTCTTTTACTTTGTCTATGAAAAAGACTCTTGGGTTCAACTTGAGACTGTTTGAGACTGTTTGATACTGTGATATGAGCTGAAAGCGCAGCCCATATGATCTGATATCATCTGTTCTTTGAGACACCTGCATTAAGTACATGTCCCAGTCCTCACGTCTCTTTTTCTCTCTCACAGATGAGACGTTTCGAGGCGGGAATCAAAGTCCAGATCCACACGCAGGATGAACCGCCTTTCATCGATCAGCTGGGATTCGGAGTGGCTCCAGGCTTCCAGACATTCGTCTCCTGCCAAGAACAGCGGGTACCAAATCATTGTTCTTTTTGTAAATTTCTTGGTGCTGAAATAGTCTCAAAATGTACAGGACTGAGATTGTGTCAGTCTGTTGTTTAAGTGCTAGGCTTTTGATTTCTGCAGCTGCTTTTTATTATTTATTTATTTATGTTTTTGTTTTGAATGCTTTAATGAGGAGTAACACAACTAAATTTCTGAATGTTCTGATTGATATTGTGACATTATTTTGATGCTAATGAAGCACATTTTCAACATGAATTTTCATCAGTGTAATGCAGAAAAATCTAATTTTCTATTCATGTAATTTATACAACAGTTCTTTCAGGTCCTTGAATCTGATTGGCTGATAAGAGTGTGATATTACAGTGATAACAGAACTCCAACTGTTCACCATTTGTATCACTCCGCTTGTGGCATTTCTCACAGCGAGTATCATGGCATAGTTTTTGAGAGTTGTTTTTTTTTGGTGAGAATGTACTTGTTTAGACTTTAAATATGCAGTTTGTTAATAAAGATAACATGTATTTGAAAATTTGCTTCAACATTTTCGGAGATGTGAGCTCCAGGGCATCAGTGGCCGTTCAGCACTCATAAACCTGCCAAGAGCAGCCTTACCTCAGCCAGATCTTCTGGAATTTGCCGCTGGCTCTGATGTCTCTATAGTGATTAAACATGAGATATAATTTGTTTTGGGTAAATCTAACGGGCAGTCTTTGGTCTCATTAATCTATTATTTGTTCCAGAGTAAACAGTTTTGGCTTAGGTCAAAAACTCATCACGTTATATTTTATGAGTGAGTCAGCAGTAAAGAATATTATATTGAAAGAGATTGAAACAGGGTTTTAAACAAGGAAGTTATTTTTACTTTCTTAGTTATTTATCACCTTCTAAGATGCAGCCAACAAATGAACTGAGCAGCGCTGTCATCGTAAATCACCTTTAACAAATGAAAGGCTGACAAAATCATTCTTTGTCATACTAACAAAGATATCGCTTTCCTCAGCAGACATTCAAACTAATGTTTTATTGTGAATATGAGATTGAGCTGAACAATGAATGCTGTTATGCAGGTAATCACACTCGCTCAGTCTATCTCTCTCTCTCATATCTACATAATACAGTGAGCTTTTAATACAGTAATACAATAAGTTCTCAATGAAGCAACTGAACGTTTCTTCGTTACTAGTTCTAAAGTGACGTTTTCAAATTCATAACGGAGGCTTGGGCTCAGCTGTTAAAATTGTCAAACTGAGATCCAATCCATGTCAGAAAGTAGTTCTGCACAAAAGAGGGTTTATAGTATTCGTTCATCATTGTAGAAGTAACTGCCTTTAATATTGATTTAAATTGTAAATCATTGGGGATAACTGGACTTTCACACTTTAGCAATGAGAATACGTGGTGAAAATGTGCTTAATAGTAATGAACAATGTCAAAATGCAAAAAAAATTAAAAAAAATCTCTTTGTCATAAAATAGGCTTCATTTTCACTATATTCAGAAAGTCTCAGTTCTATGTTATAAATAGAATTCATTTTCACTATTCAAATACAATTTCCTGTTTTTTGTTTGATTTCGGGGCTGAGATATGATGTGGACAGATTTGTGAGATTCACCAAGGAGAAATTTGGTCTCCCACATCCACAAACATGATTTGATTTTCAAATGAGAGCGAACGGCCGACACAGAGGTCAACCCTGCCGTCTGGAGTAAATATTATTTATAGGACTCACAGAATCCATGTTTAATTTTCATGAAGGCCACATCATGAAAAAAAAACAGCAGCTTTGTTTCTGTGAGAGAAAGAAACAGGCAAAATCAAGGTGTATGTGATCGATAAATAAGAGTCAAAGAGACGGGCAGACGATCTGAGTGGATGAAGACAGACAGAAAGATGGTTGATATGCACAGACGGCTCTCTGCTCTTGTAATTGGAGGTCAGTGAGTCTCCCATGTGCAGTGGATTGATTTCAGTAGCATTTCCCCTCATTTTATTTTCCTCTTACACAAAGATCAAGCCTCCGTCTCTAGATGCATCACCGAGATTCGATGTCACTGGCTTTTACAGGATTAGCATCCATCTCTGTCTGTCACTCTCACCATGGTTCGCACAGTCAGTGTTTGGGATTGACAACTGTATTTACTAATGGATGGACTCTCGGACTGTGTGGAAGATAGAATAATGTTTATATGTAGTTGACACAAGTGAATTCGTAATACCATACCAATAGGTATCAGGTCAAAAATGTGGTTTTTGTTGATTGTTTTGTATATCCGCCAATCAGTATTCAACAGGAAAATTGTATTGCTCTACGTCCACAGCTATGCTATTTTCTTAAAATTAAGTTACTCTTCATCTTTTAATCACAAACACAACTTTGAGTAAATGAGGCTTTCTATAGAATATGCCAGATTCATTAGTCACTGACATTCGCCTCACGTAATTAATGTTGCATTAGCACTTGTGGAAAGCAGTAGTACTGCTGTAAAGTCCAGAGTTTGACATTAACATGCTGCCAAGCCAACAAGGCAATATCCTAACAAGCGGAAAAAATAAGGACCATGCACAAATTTTGGGTAAAATTGCTGTTTTTAATTAGGTTGAACTATTTTTAAACGGTTCTTTTCCTACTGAGCTGGTTGCATTACATTGGGATTGGATACATGTCAAAACAAGGTATCTTAGGAGGCAGCATAATAATGCCATCTGTCTTTCAGAAGTTTTAACATCAAGGATCCACCTATAATGCCTTCAGATGCTGCCTATGTTGCCAGCTTACTAGTTTTCGGGGCGAAGTCAACATGTCAGATGCTGTCGGTAAAGCTTGCATTGTTTTGAACCTGAAACTTTCCTCTAAGGTTTCACATAGGATGTTTATAGATAGTGAATTCATATGCGGTAACGCTGCGTCAAGCATTAGCTTGCTTTACCTTTTGTGTCTGGAGCTTGTGTGTGTATTTTTAGTGCATATGCAGCATTTGTTTATAGTGTACGTGCGCATTTCTCAAGCTGATAGTGAGGTGTCTTCAGGGATTATAGCGTTGTCCAAAACCTAGTGATGTGCCAAATAGACTTTGCAAAAGCTGTTCCAAAATGTATTCAGAAACATTATGCAGCCTTTTAAGATACTTTGTTTGGTTGACTGCAGCATTGTATGTATACTAAATAATTCAGCTTGAGAGAGATGTCAACATGCCTCAATATAAATTCCTATATTTAATTTAATTGAAAGATATATTAAAAATTGTTGGAATTGTGAATATTTATGCTTATTAGATTAATATTCTTAAATTGTTAGCAACATGTTATAGGGTTAGAAAATTAGCCTGTTTTTTTTACTCACCCTCAAAGTATCCTAGGTGTATAGGACTTTCTTCTTTCAGATGAATCCAATCGGAGTTATATTAAAAATTGTTCTGGCCCCTCCAAGCCTTACAATGGGGATAAGCGGGTGCTTTTTGTCAACAGTCCAGAAGACATGAAATAAAGTGTCTGTAATAAAATGTGCCTCAAACGGCTCTGGGTGGGGGGTGTTTTTGTAAAATAAATATTTATATTTGAAACATAATAAACACTTTTTTCTCTTCTGGCGGATGACGTATGGTTCCTCAATTAGTTTTCGCCGAAGGCCAAATTCTGCCAACAATACCAAGCCAAGGGCCACTGACCTATATATAACACAGTATCTCACAGAAGTGAGTACTCCCCTCACATTTTTGTAAATATTTTATTAAATCTTTTCATGTGACAACACTGAAGAAATGACACTTTGCTACAATGTAAAGTAGTAAGTGTACAGCTTGTATAACAGTGTATGTTTGCTGTCCCCTCAAAATAACTCAACATACAGCCATTAATGTCTAAACCGCTGGCCACAAAAGTGAGTACACCCCTAAGTGAAAATGTCTAAATTGGGCCCAATTAGCCATTTTCACTCCCTGGTGTCATGTGACTCGTTAGTGTTACAAGGTCTCAGGTGTGAATGGGGAGCAGGTGTGTTCAATTTGGTGTTATCGCTCTCACTCTCTCATACTGGTCACTGGAAGTTTAACTTGGCACCTCATGGCAAAGAACTCTCTGAGGATCTGAAAAAATAATTTTTGCTCTACATAAAGATGGCGTAGGCTATAAGAAGATTGCCAAGACCCTGAAACTGAGCTGCAGCACGGTGGCCAAAACCATACAGCGGTTTAACAGGACAGGTTCCACTCAGAACAGGCCTCGCCATGGTCAACCAAAGAAGTTGAGTGCACTTGCTCAGTATCATATCCAGAGGTTGTGCTTGGGAAATAGACATATGAGTGCTTCCAGCATTGCTGCAGAGGTTGAAGGGGTGGGGGGTCAGCCTGTCAGTGCTCAGACCATACACCGCACACTGCATCAAATTGGTCTGCATGACTGTCGTCTCAGAAGGAAGCCTCTTCTAAAGATGATGCACAAGAAAGCCTGCAAACAGTTTGCTGAAGACAAGCAGACTAAAGACATGGATTACTGGAACCATGTCCTGTGGTCTGATGAGACCAAGATAAACTTATTTGGTTCAGATGGTGTCAAGCGTGTGTGGCGGCAACCAGGTGAGGAGTACAAAGACAAGTGTGTCTTGCCTACAGTCAAGCATGGTGGTGGGAGTGTCATGGTCTGGGGCTGCATGAGTGCTGCCGGCACTGGGGAGCTACAGTTCATTGAGGAAATCATGAATGCCAACATGTACTGTGACATACTGAAGAAGAGTCTGGGCTGCAGGGCAGTATTCCAACATAACGACCCCAAACACACCTCCAAGATGACCACTGCCTTGCTAAAGAAGCTGAGGGTAAAGGTGAAAGTGAAAAAGTGAAAGTGACGTGACATACAGACAAGTATGGTGACCCATACTCGGAATTTGTGCTCTGCATTTAACCCATCCAAAGTGCACACACACAGCAGTGAACACACACACACACCGTGAACACACACCCGGAGCAGTGGGCAGCCATTTATGCTGCGGCGCCCGGGGAGCAGTTGGGGGTTCGGTGCCTTGCTCAAGGGCACCTCAGTCATGGTATTGAGGGTGGAGAGAGCGCTGTACTTTCACTCCCCCCACCTTCAATTCCTGCCAGCCCGAGACTCGAACTCGCAACGAGTCCGACTCTCTAACCATTAGGCCACGACTTCCCCAGGTGATGGACTGGCCAAGCACCTAAACCCTATCTGTGGGGCTTCCTCAAACGGAAGGTGGAGGAGCGCAAGGTCTCTAACATCCACCAGCTTCATGATGTCGTAATGGAGGAGTGGAAGAGGACTCCAGTGGCAACCTGTGAAGCTCTGGTGAACTCCATGCTCAAGAGGGTTAAGGCAGTGCTGGAAAATAATGGTGGCCACACAAAAGACACTTTGGACCCAATTTGGACATTTTCACTTAGGGGTGTACTCACTTTTGTGGCCAGCGGTTTAGACATTAATGGCTGTGTGTTGAGTTACTTTGAGGGGACAGCAAATTTACACTGTTATACAAGCTGTGCACTCACTACTTTACATTGTAGCAAAGTGTCATTTCTTCAGTGTTGTCACATGAAAAGATATAATAAAATATTTACAAAAATGTGAGGGGTGTACTCACTTCTGTGAGATACTGTGTTATATATAGGTCAGTGGCCCTTGGCTTGGTATTGTTGGCAGAATTTTTCCTTCGGCGAAAACTTAATTGAGGAACCCTGACATCGGCATTGCGTGATTAGTGATGAACGCGGAAAGAACAAAACAAAACGACGGTCATGAATTTGAAGCACAAAACGAGGATTTGTAAAGAAAAATGTCAGAGGATTTCTATATAAGCCAAGCGTATCCAATGTCCAAACTGTCCTGAGCGAGTTCACAACAGCCGACACGTGACACATCTTCTTGTTTTACGGCGGCTCGCAGTATTATAAGTGCATTACCTCCACCTATCTCTCAAATGGACCATTGACACTCTATGTACAATCTCAATTAGGAGTGTCAGTGGTCTATTTGAAGGGCTGTTGTGAATGTACTCAGGACAGTTGGACATTGCGGTGGATCAGAGGTGAAAAATTATATAAATATTGTTCAGTTTTTTGCACAGACCAGTCGTTTTGTGTCTTTAGACCTCAATGTATCGTCACAAGCCTCAGGGTTTAATTTGGTTTTCTCTGTTTATGTGTTTTTGGCTCTCAAAGCCGTGAGTCCCATTGACTGACATTATATGACTGACAGACTGCAACGGTTTGAGTTAAAAACCTTAGTTTGTGTTCTACTGAAGAAACAAAGTCTCCTACATCTTGGATGCCCTGGGGGTAAGCAGATAAACCTCAAATTTTCATTTTTGGGTGAACTATCCCTTTAAGGCCTTTCCACACTGAGCGCGATGCGAAAAAGCAAGGCGAGAGCACAAAACGATTGTTCGCTTACCCACTTTAAACCATTATCGACTGCTTGTAATAACTTCCGACTGTGATAGTTGATTTTGATTCTATAATAAGCAGAGTAGCAGACATATGCACTCTTTGTATGTTTAATAACATACTGTTAACATTTATCATAAACATCCTTTATTGCTATAAAAAATACCATGAGCTGCATACAAAACACATGCAGAAAATCTATTATCATAATCATATGTCTATTTGCTTTCATATTTAATTTGTAGAAAAATGTTTCAATTTATTTATTTTTAATACGCACAACCTAGACTAGAGAGTGAACACTCTCTGACTCATAACACTCGCACACGTGGAAGAAAACGGATGGTGCTCTACAGATCACATGATTCAGTGGAGAATTATTAGACATGTGAGAATAAATCCGTTCTCAAAAACCAACGATAACAAGAACTCAGCATCCACTCTCCTCTCTTATCCGGGATACTCTTCTTAAGTGTTTTTTTACACTACACCACCATTCTCACACTTTTGTGCAACAGCAGCTACTCCAGTCACGTGATCCTATAGCTTTGCGAAACTGAAAAGATTCGTCGGCCTGGTGCGAAAAAAAAAAAAAAATTTGCATTTTCGGTGCGCGAATGTTCGCGTCTGATATTCGTTTGGCTTTTTTGCGTTGAGTGTGGAAAGGCCTTTAGAGGGGCCAGGACAATTTTTAATATAACTCCGATTGGATTCGTTTGAAAGAAGAAAGTCATACACACCTAGGATGCCTCGAGGGTGAGTACATCACAGGCTAATTTTCATTTTTGGGTGAACTAACCCTTTAAATATCAAACTCTGTTGGACGCCATTGTGATTTGAGTCTCCTGTACTCTCCATGTGAGGAGCAATATTTGTGTTGATCTGTTTTGCAAAGTGTTTTAAATAATTGTATTTGTAATGAATTCACGTAAGAGATTCAACAAGATACTATTGCTATTTCTTTCTGTCTTGTAGCTGACATATCTCCCTCCTCCATGGGGCGACTGTAAGGCAACACCCATGGACTCTGATTTCTTCAGCACATACAGTATCACCGCCTGCCGCATCGACTGCGAGACACGATATCTGGTGGAGAATTGCAACTGCCGCATGGTGCACATGCCCGGTAAACACACACACACGCAGTAATGTATCAACAGAACCAGATATGCGATGTCTGCAATGTTATAAATCTATCTGTGCTATTCTCTTCTGAACACCAACAGACAAAGCACCAATATTTCTCCCTGAAATTCATCATTTTGGTTTAATTCTGTAGCCTAATTCTCAATGAAACACCCTAAAATCTTAAAGTAGTAGCTACAATGAAAGAAGATTTGAGGATTTCATTTCCCAGTCTCATCTTTTTTAGTGTCTCTACTAGTTTAGTGTGTTCTGCCCAGCAGTTATTTAATAAATTAACAAATCAACTGCTAATTCTTGAGGTTTGTTATTCCTTTTCAGAACGAAATGTTTTCAAGCTGTTTCTTTTTAAGCCTATGATGATTTTAAACCCTCGCCGTGCCCTTAAAGCTGTTTAGCATGTTGTCTTGCTTAAATTCTAGTTGCTAGTTTTTGGCTTAGTGAAAGTAAAGAGGATTTTAACTTGAGCGAGTAGAAAAACATAATTTTATGCAGCCATGTTAGGATCCAGCATCCCGCTGAGTTCTGTACGTCCGTTTGAAATACGGCCCTCTGATCATCTCTAAAGACTTTGTCATTAACTAGATCTGATCTGCGTCAAACAGAGATTTGCTGTATCTTCAACACCATCTACACTGTGACAAAACTGGAATGCTCTGGTTATAATAAACAAAGCTGTCTGCACTGCATGCGTACAATATGGTAATCACCAGGAACATCACAGACAGTGGCTTTGTAGACCTTTCCTTTTTCATTATAAATAGAGATTCGTAGCCAACTTAATTGATTTTAACAGAGCTTTGTTGATAAACAAACTAGTTCATTATTACTAGAACATTCTAATTTTGTAGCATCACTGGCTTTCGCGGTCTAGACATGTTTTTCATTCAGCGTCTCGCCAATTCTATGCGCTCTTTCTCTCACTGCAAGAGTCCTTGAGCTATTCAAGGAAACTTCAGGACTTGAATAAATACAATTAATTAAAAAAGGAAATCTGATTTTTGAGGAGACGTTCAGAGCTGATAACAACAGCGTGATGGACGGCGACACGTTTTAATTAACAGACAGGCAGAGGCTGTTTCATTTCACCTTTAGCCAGAACATTGTGTTCTTCTCTCTCCACGGCACATCTTTTGTTCTTTATCCTCACGCTTTTCTTAAAGGGTAACTTGCACAAAAATACATTCAGCTCTTTTTTTCACCCCAAAATCAAAAGCAGATAATACGAAAATGCATTATGCATGAAGAAAATGAGTCCTATTTTGTATAGTAACTATTATTTGCATCACAATTAAGCACATTTCTCATCACTTTAATGAGTGTGGGCATTTTACCTTAGGGTTTGTTTGTAATTCTCATTATTCTTAATGGTGTTTCTCATTAGATTCTCATTACTGTAATAAAGTCACAAAAATCATCTTGTCTCTTTTTATTGACATCAGCATAAATTAAAGACAGTAAACAAATACTAATTTAGCCTACTGTATATACTTCATCATTTAAATAGATACTTTTAGAAAATGTTGTTTTTGAGATGAAGTTACACACACACACACACACACACACACTTCCAGTCAAAAGTTTTTGGACAGCGAGATTTTTAATGTTTTTTTTGTTGTTGTTGTTGTTTTTTTTGTGTGTTTTTTTTTTAAAGAAGCCTCTTCTGCTCACCAAGTCTGCATTTATTTGATCCAACGTACTGCAAACACAGTAATATTGTGGAATATTTTTACTATTTAAAAAAAAAAAAACTGCTTACTATTTAAATATATTTTAAAATGTAATTTATTCCTGTGATTTCAAAGCCGAATTTTAGCATCATTACTCCAGTCACACGGTCCTTCAGAAATCATTCTAATATATTGATTTGCTGCTCAAAAAAAATATTATTGTTATGTTGAAAACGGCTAAACAGAATTTATTTTAGGTTTCTTTAAATAATAGACAATTCAGAAGAACAGCATTTATCTGAAATATAAATCTTTTGTAACATTATAAATGTCTTTTTCATCATTTTTGATCAATTGCAAATGCATCTTTGCCAACTAAAAAGTATTAATTTCTATAATTTCATAATTGAAGATCTTTGGATCTTTCTTCATCAAAGAATCCTGAAAAAAAATATATATACTGTACTAAGCTGTTTTAAATATTATTTTACAGATAAACTTTAATATTGATAATAATAATAATAATAACAATGTTTCTTGAACAGCAAATCAGCATATTAGAATGTTTTCTGAAGGATCATGTGTCAGTGAAGAAGACTGGAGTTATATGATGCTGAAAATCAGCATTGTTATACAATAAATTACATTTTAAAATATAATATATACATATATATATATATATATATAAATATAATATATACGTATGTATGTATATGTATATATATATATATATATATATATATATATATATATATATATATATATATATATATATACATATACATACGTATGTATGTATGTATGTATACAGTGCCCTCCAAAAGTATTGGAACAGTGAAGACAAAATTGTTCTGTTGGCTGTGGAGTCGAGACATTTGCAAATATGATTAAAAGATGAATATGAGACAAAACTACAGAATGTCACATTTTATTATTAGCTGTTTCAACACATACATGTTTTACCAGATAAAAAGTACAGCACTTTTAGAGTCCATCCCACTCATTGATGTGAGCATAAGTATTGGGACAGTTGAACATAAGGCAGATATAAAATATTCAAAGCTATTATTTAGTTGCAGATCCCTTGCTCACTATCACAGCAGTGAGTCTGTGACCCATAGACATCACCAGACTCTTGGTCTCATCCTTTGAAATGCTTTTCCCAGCCTTTAATGCAGCCAATTCCAGTTGTTGTTTGTGTTTTGGGGAGTTTCTGCCTTTACTCTCCTCTTCAGCTGGTGAAATTCATGATCAAACGGATTTAGATCTGGAGATTGACTTTTTCTTTGCCCTTATAAATTCCTTGACTGAACTGGCAGGGGTGTTTTGGATCATTGTCCTGATGCAATATGAAGCACTTCCCAATGAATCTGGTGGCATTTTCTTGAATATTGGTAGGCAAGATGGTTTTATACCCTTCCAAATTCATTCTGCTGCTGTCATCATTCATTAAGTCATCAGTAAAGTTGAGAGGCCTGTTCCAGAGGCCCTCTCAACATAAACACAGTTCAAAAACTCTTCTGGCTCACCTTTGTGCTTTTTTGCAAACTCTAATCTTGCCTTTCTACTTTTGAAGCTGGTCAAAGGTTTGTATCTTGCTGTGTAGCGTCTGTAATTCTGTGTCAAAGTCTCCTGAGGACAGTAGATTGTCAGAGCATCACCCCAGCTTTCTGGAAGTTGTTGGTGATTTTACAGACACGTCTTTTAGGATTCATTTTCACAGTTTTTATGATTTGTCTGTCATCAACTACTGTTGTTTTCTCAGCTGATCAGGTAGTTGTTGGTTGCTGGTGTCGCTGGTGGTTTCCAAACTCTTGATTTCTCCGTGCCCTTTGTTTTTGCTAGAGCTCTAATTGACTTCCTCTTTTCTTTGAGCATCCAAACTGTTCCAATACTTATGCTCACATCAGATAGAGGGATGAAACTCTAAAAAAAAAAAGCTGGTAAAACATGTGTTGAATCACCCAATAATTAAATGTGACATTCTGTAATTTTGTCTCATATTCATCTTTTAATCATAATTGTAAATGTCTCGACTCCACAGCCAACAGAGCTATTTTGTCTTTACTAGTTCCAATACTTTTGGAGGGCACTGTATATATATATATGTATAATTCTTATTTTATGTATTTATTTATTTATTATTTATGGCAATTTACTTGCTGTACTGCCTAATTTACGCTAGTTTATATATATATATATATATATATATATATATATATATATATATATATATATATATATATTGCACTGTACTGTAGATGTTTCTGGGAGTCTTCTTTGTTTATATAGGCTGTTTCTCTGTCTTTAGGAGATGCTCCATATTGCACTCCGGAACAGTATAAGGAATGTGCAGATCCGGCTCTAGGTGAGAAATTTTCCGCCTCTGTTGAAACGTTTCAGTCTAGAGGCCAGTTCTCCTTGCTGAACCCATCCGCTCCTCATTACTGATGTCTGAACCTGAGGCCATGATGGGACAGTTCGATTTATGACCCCTTTCTAACCTCACCACCCACTTCCCCAGGCCTTTTTATACTTCATCTGTCCCGTTGTTTCTCCAGCCAGGATTTTTGAGTTTAAGAGAAATGTTCTACCTTTTTCTCCGGATCTAGATTTTCTAGTGGAAAGAGACAATGACTACTGTGTTTGCGAGACGCCCTGCAACATGACACGCTACGGCAAAGAGTTGTCCTTCGTCAAGATCCCCAGCAAAGCCTCTGCCAAATACCTGGCCAAGAAGTTCAACAAGACGGAGCAGTACATTGCGTGAGTTTGCCTTAAATGTTGCTTGTGTCTGGTGCTGATTACAAAATCGTCTATAGAGTTTTGGCCATGACGTGACATTTGTAGGTTTATAATTCTGTCACATTGCACTAGATATCTCTGTAAATCAGAAATCTCTGTAAACCAAAACTCTGAACAGTTTTGGTAATCTGACATTGTGCAACTGTATGTAAGTAAGGTGAAGTGTTTGCAGACACCTAAAATAAAAAATAGTTACATAATTGAGAAAACTGCCTATTTTCAAAGGAAATTTCTTGCAGTTGGCAAATGTTTTTCTTTTTTTTGAGGATATGTTTTAAACATAAACCTCAGTAAATCACAAAAAGAAATTGCCAATTTTAAGCACTGTGTAATTTAGGGTCGTTTGTTATGCCCTACTTGTTTAATTGTCCATATTGGCAACTGTTTAGTGCCTCATCAGTAATTAACCAGGATCTTGTCTGCCCTCATGCAAGATCCAGACAGCCAATCACCTGAACAGCTTAAAGACCAGACAACAGCATGGCAGACATGTAACATCGCTGCTTTGACAAACACGCTAAGAAATGTCAGGAAATGTCTCCACATCCGCAGCCATCTGGAACAACATGCATCCTGATTAAGTTTACAGTGGGAGGTCAAGAAAGTTGCTGTTCTTGGTTTGCTGTGTATTCTACTGGCAGTTCTAATAGTTTGGGTGTTAATTTACATACTAAGAGGCAAATACTAAAGTCAGCATGTTTTAAACTATTAACTGTTGTTCATGAAGCCTGGAAGTGAAAAGTCCTTATATTCAGATGTGCATAATTATTAGGCAGATTTTCTTTAAGATAAAAAAGAGATTTAACTCAGACTGAAAGTCCAAAATTATTAAATGCCCATGAGAAGGATGTAAGACTAAAGTTAAGCCATGACCATTGGACAGCGAAATGCTCATAGGGTCAGCATGGTCAGAAAAAAAAAAAAAACTTAAGTATAAAGAATTAAGGTGAAGAATTTGGTGTGAAACCATCAGGAACCATTTAGTCTCCAGCACCACCATTTTCCAAAAGTGCAATCTCTTTTTTTGGCTCAGTTTATTTGTAAAAGAAAATCTGCCTAATAATTTTGCATACCTGAGTTTTTCACTTCCAGCCTTCGTGGACAATTATATAGCACTTACAAAAGATTACATACAAAAGTAGTTATAAAGATTGATGTGGTTTGGAATTGGTAAAATGTGCTCGAGAAAGAAAGAATTTGATCAGAATATCAACATGCCTAATCATTATGCACGCACTGTAAAGGAAGAAAATGTGTTCCTAAATTTATCAAAATAAAATGACTCTGCTTTTCAGCTGAGGTGTTAACGATTACTTCAGTGAAATTGGTTGTGACCTAAACATTAATTTGTGAAATTATTACGGCAGCCTAAAAGCATAAAACAGTGACAATCAAATTTCACGAAACCATTTTCTTATATTTGCATGAGCTAAATGGAGAAGAACTATTATTTGCAGTATTTTGCATTTAGAAAATGAAAAGAGAAGTCAAGTGGAACAATTGTAAATTATTGCAGTATTTTACATTCAGAACAGGAAAAGAGAAGTTACTGAAAAACTTGGAAGAATTTAATCTTCTAAACGCAACGGCTGAATGCCTCTATTTAGTTTTCTGCTTGTTCCCAAAGATATTGATGACTATCCAGTGAAAAGGCTCAAAATCAGATCTCTGCCATGGTTTCTTATATTTAGGAAATGAATCATATGTAATCTTAAATCTGCCATCATCTACTAACCCTAACCCTCATGTATTACTCTAAAGCAGAGATGCTTCTGTTTTAAACCCAGATGATGTAACGTCTAGGTTTTAAAGGAGGAAGATGGTGGTTTTTTTTGGGGGGGGGGGGTTTTGCAATACTTGGTTTTAAAGTAGCACCTCATTACCATTCTTCAATAAACCTGCTGCGAATGAACCATTAAAGCTAACCTTTTTAGTGTTTTTGGCTTCTAGGTAGTTTTGAAAAGCTTGGGCAAACACTCAAAAAATAACTGCAGCTGTCGCCTGTAGCTTAATTAAACATTTAATATGTATTTAGAGGGGACCAAAAAAATGCAACTTTCACACCATCTGCAGTGAATGTGTAGGAATGTTCTTAATAAAAACTCAATTTATTTTTTTAAGAAGTTGAGTGAATTATAGCAATATGATATAAAGTGTAAAGTGCCACTGCTTGATGTGCAAAAACATAACAGATAGGCTCAGAATCAACTCCAGCTGTGTCTAAAATGGCCTGAGGTCTCTGCTGGATCGACTCCAACCATCTGCTTACAGCAGTGGAAGATTAGAGAATGAAATGCTGTGAAATTGGCAGGGATTGTGGATCGATGCTTGGGAGGATGGTGCGAAAGATGGGAGCTTGTGGAAGTAAATGCACTTGGGAACCTTTTTCTTCTGTTCTGCTCTTTAGAGAAAACATCCTGGTGCTGGACATCTTCTTTGAGGCCCTGAACTACGAGACCATCGAGCAGAAGAAAGCCTACGAGTTAGCCGGCCTTCTTGGTGAGCGGCGATTTCCGACATGTATTCAAGCCTTGAAATGGTTTTATCCTTTAATATTTCCAAGTGTTCTTTCTCTGTAGACACCCTGTAAAATAATAACTTTATTAATAGCTTTCCCAAAAGAAGTCGCAGTGTTTCACTTTTTAGAAAGTCAAACTAACTTAAAGTGACTCTAAACTGAGAACATAAAGACCATAACGTTGTTGAACATCAAAAAAAAATAAACAGCTTGTAATTTTACAATCCATTTATGAACGATATGTTGCAAAGCTTGTTTGTTTGATCATGTGGCTAATTACTGAAATAAACTATTTCAGGTGACATTGGCGGACAGATGGGGCTGTTCATCGGG
>JAJUBA010000166.1:600000-803443 GCA_029620275.1 Acrossocheilus wenchowensis
AACAAAAAAACGCTGAAAAATTTCCAAAATTTCTGGAATGTTTTTGAAATTTACCAGAAATTTTTCACCTCTTTGCAACCCTAGTTTTAAACTACTGTTTAGATCATCACCTTCACATCAAGTGACTAATGTTAACATTGCAATTTTCTTCTGACAGCTCAATGATGTGATGCTATTTTAGGTGCTGTTCTTCAAAAACACACTAGAACTCACCACTTATCAGTTAAATCAATATCATACAGCTGATGACTAAAGCAGAAAGGTGTAACAACTTGAAAAAACCATTTGTAAAATGGATTATATTTTGCTCTCTAGTAATAATGACTTATTTACTCGTTCAGTTTCAGGTCTGTCTTCTGGTGAAATAGCAGGAATATGTGCTGCTGCTGCTGCTGT
Source organism: Acrossocheilus wenchowensis (assembly GCA_029620275.1). NCBI lineage: Eukaryota > Metazoa > Chordata > Actinopteri > Cypriniformes > Cyprinidae > Acrossocheilus > Acrossocheilus wenchowensis. The sequence goes on from JAJUBA010000166.1 coordinate 600,397, forward strand.
TGTTGTTGTTGTTGGTGGTGGTGTCCTGCTGCTCATGGTAAAAAGAAAAGGTGAATATTACATTAGTGATGGGAAGTCTGATTTATTTATTTTTTTTTCTCTGTGAACTGGTTCTTTCAGACCGTTTGTTTCAAAAACTCGTTTCAAAAAGTGATTCAATTTTCTAACCGATTATTTTTGTGCCCCAATTTTAGGTAATTTAATACCCAATCTGTCACAATCTGATACTTGTATTTTCCTAGGTGCACACTTAAAGTACTTTGTAGTTATTATAATCAATGTCCCCCTCGGTTGAAGTCATTGGTTGTAATACATTTTATGTATTATACTTTCTGCTGTTCATCATATATTAGTGCTGTCAAATGATTAATTGCATCCAAAATAAAGGTTTTTGTTTACATATGTGTGTACTGTGTTATGTATATATAAACACACACACATGCATGTATATATTTAAGAAAAATAGTAAGTTTATACATTTAAAATATTTCTATATAATATCAATTATATTAATATAAATATATACATGGAAATATGTGGAAATATTTTCAAAATATATACTGTATGTGTGTGCATATATATATATACACAGTACACACACGTATATTATGTAAACAAAAACTTTTATTTTGGATGCGATTAATCGTTTGACAGCACAAATCTACGATTACTCTGATTAACCAAAGTAATGTGTGTTTAATTGAGTTTGTTATTGTTGTTCAAACAGACACCAGGACGCAGCACAGTAATCAGGTAAGATACTATGAACACTGAATCTGTTCTTACTGTCCCAGACAGCAACATAGTGTTGGCCCAGTTCCGGCCCACATCTGGCCTGCGTGAAATCCATGCGACACTGCTTGCTGTCTGGGGTTTTACTTCATAATAAGCAATGGTGTGGATAATTTTTCATTATTGTATAATTCCAAAAGTTGATTTAATTATATTATTATGAGAATTATATTGAATATTTAGTTTTGTTATCTTTTGAAAAAAGTGCAAGGGTGCCAATATTTTTGGCAACAGCTGTATATTACTGCAGAACAGAAGATGAGCGTGTAATGCAGTTTATCAGATTCACTAATATTTAGGAAAAGAACACGTTATGTTCTGCAAACATAAAAAGAAATACACTTACAGTTCCTAGTCTATTTTTGTGTAAGCGAATCATTAGTCCTGTTCATGTCTTTTACCTTCTGTGAATCTGTTTTCTTACAGGCGAATGATGTGAACGATTTGTCGCCGAGTGGGATTCCACTGATGGATGATGCTAATGAGAGGTCCTCTAATCACACTGATGCTCGAGTGAAGAACACTATCAATGGCTCGCCCTCTAATCACATTGAGATTGAGCCTGAGGCTGCCAGTGAGATTTAACATTACTAATTATTTTGATACTTTTGTGGGAAGTGAAGAGAGGTTAGAGAACGGAGAGATTTTTTGTTTGGTTTCCAATCCTCTCTTAATCGTAAGACGGTCTCTCATTGCTCAGAGAACTAGTTTCTTTCTTTCTTTATTTTAAATAGTGTCATCATACCAAGATTTTAGGTGTCACTAACAATACCAAGTGAAATTTCACCTCAACTTTAGTTTCAACAACACACCAAGAACTAGTATGAATATTAAGTTATATGAACTTTATGAAACGGTGAGTTTTTGACATTTTTCTGTATGTAGAACTTTGTTGAAGCTGCTGAAGTGACTCACACAGGAACATAATTTTTGTTTCTTGTTGTCAAAAATATTGATATGTCAATGCATATTGATACAAAAATATTTTAATTGATACAATATCGCATTTCCCGTTCACACCAGGAGTTTTAATCTGTATCTTCTATCCACTTTCAACCACTTCTGTCCTGATTTCTTTTGAGGGGAGGGTCTGTGGGCCAGTGTATGTGGGCCTTTTCTGAACCTTCGATCTAAAATCAGCAACACTCGTCTCATTCGGTCCTGTTGAAGCGTCCTGTTACGGCCCACCACAATCAAATCTAGAACTCAGTACTTGTGCATTGTTTACTGCCCTGATGACACACGTACATCACAGAGACGTCTAATTGACATCTGTGTTTACATCTGCAAGACTTGAACGAATAGATGTGTCACATTATGTTAAAATACCCGTCTTGGCGAGTATCCTCGTAAACTGTCTGTTACATCATAAACATCAAGAAAGCACCTGTACCATAATTATAGATCCACTCCAAGATTTGAACGAATAGATATTCAAGCACTGGTTTTGTTTTATATATTTGTTCTATTGTATTTATTTGTGCCATTAGTTGTGATTGTTTATGTGTTTTTATTTTATTACTTGACCTCACTTGAGTTGTGTTTGATACCATTTGATAATGTTTGAACTTTGAATGAAGCTAGTAGCTTTTTCTGTAACATTGGCATTGAGCCATGCTTGAGGATTTAACTCAAATGGCAAATGAAGACACAGTACAGTAACTACAGTAAACTAATACAGTACTGCAGTAAACTAAAATAATATAATTATGAAATAATCACTTTCATTTGAAAGTTCAGTTGTATTACAACATATTGTATTTTTGTCTTAGGAATAATAATAATAATGGTATCATATTCAAATTGTATGTCTTCCTAAAATGTGATATGGACTGAGACACTATCAAACTAACAAAAAGTGCACCAGACTGACTTGCATAGTTGCAACTTTTCAATGACAAAAACGTCTTGCTTTGATTTCAGAAGTGTAGTTATAGTGTAGTTTAAAAAACTACACTATAAAACCTATAAATGCCTTGACATACCAGTTATTTTGTCCCATTTGAGGACATTCACGTATAGGTGCTAGCATTGGCTGTTTACGTTTACATGTCGCCCAGATGGGCGCACAGCTGCAACAGAAGAGATGCCGAAAAACTGATGCTGCAAGTGTTGTTAATTGATATTGTTGACGTTAATACATAAAACTGATAGTATGTTGTTAATGTAAAGCGTTTTTTTTTTTTTTTTTACTGTACTTATCCAACATCTTACCAAGCAAGCTGCCATCTTTATACAATAACACCAACCAGAGTTAACCAGCTTGAAAAATCATTTACTTCATAGCAGTTGAAACATTTCACTGAGAGTGTTTATTATGTTTCATGCCTGTATACATAAATGCTGTGGGTTCTGTGTGAATGATGAAATAGCATGTGAAATACCCAATGCCTTATTCCTCAGGAAAAGTGCTACAGCACAATTTCCACATGATACAACAACAACAAAGTCATTTTTTTTATAGTCTTCATGCATTTTCATATATTTGTTGAAATGGGAAAAAAAACAAACAAACAAAAAAAAACAAGAATCACAGTGAAACTTTGTGAACAAAACATTTCTGATGTATTATGAAGTGGTGCTGATCAGATTCATTTTCTTTTTTTTTTTTGTAATGACTATTTTATTATTTTGTGTGTACTGTACTATCAACTCAAAAAGCCTTTGCTTCTGATTTGATATATTTGTATTTTTTAATAATTTAACTTTTTGTGTCTTTTTATACATTTTATACAATTTTTGTGTTTTTCTGTTTTTCTGTGAGAAATGACATTAAAACATCCGATTGACTCATAACAAGTGAAATCTGTGAGTTTGTTATTATTATTATTTTTTTCCTCAGAAAAGTATTCAAAAATAACTGAAATAAGTTACACTGAGTTATTAGAGCAATCATTGTGTGTGTGTGTGTGTGTGTGTGTGTGTGTGTGTCTGTACATTCTGGAATGTAATTTCAAATTTGATGGATTGAAACATTCACTTTTAAAGGTTTTAGGTTTTTACTCTGTCAGCTTCTGGTTTTGACACTAGAGTACATTCCAGCGGTATATTATGCACTGCTTGTAGTTCACACACGATAAATGGAATATTACACAATTTATAACAAATGTTTGATACTGTCTTTACAAAAAAAAAAAGAAAAAAGAATCAATGGGAAACAACTAGTAGTGAACATTAATAATAACCCTAATATAAGCACTGATATTTGACTGAGCAAAAAAAAAAAAAAAAAAAAAAAAACATGTATTATTTCTCTTTCTGTCCTTACAGTTCTGGGTGCTAATTAAGGATAGTGTTGCAAGTCAATACTAGTGGATTTATGATTTATTGAATACTGAATTCAGAAATCATTTGGTTGCATGTAGCAGGCAATAATATAAAGTAATAATAATTAAATAAATATTCATCTCATTCATGAAAAAGTCTATCTGGATCACATCATACATTTAAAAATGCACTTAGTATATTTTTTTTTCTAGCAACACTGCTCCTTTATGTTAGCTACTCCCCCAAACTGATGAAAACTAAAGGCATTATTAACTGTCAAACATCTGCATGCTACTATAAATGTTACAATAGCAAATCATCCATTGCATTTATTCTTAAAACAAATCCCAGACGTTGACAGACAAAAACAGGATATGATCATTAAAACATCTGTGAGATAAAGAATAGTTATTGTTAGAACTCTTCAAACTAGCAGAGCTTGTCTGCAGGGTCACAGCATGAGTTCATAAGATCATGGGTTTATAGTGAGATGCACATGCACTTGAACATCAAGTTTATATTTCACAAACACAAGCACACGGTGAGAATCTTTTTTTTCTCTCATTTTTTTGTGTACAGAAGAAAACTGTGTCAAACTGTTAAAATCATGGGCAGAAATGGAAAAACACCCTACAACCACATGTTATAGAATACAGACACACTGTTGACACCTCCGACACGAACTCACGAACAGACATCAAACACAAACATACAGCAGCAGACACATTCTCATGCAGAAGATGTTTGTCTACCAAACCGCATTTCACAGAATGAAGCGGTTCACTTCGACTTGTTTTGCTGAACATTTTACATGGTGTGCAGATATACATGTCCTCAATTCATTTTTAGACCCAAAAAATGAAAATTCTGTCATTTACTCACCCTCGTCATTCCAAACCCATAGGACCTTCAGTCATCTCCATTTTTGTCCATGTAATGAACATTTTCAAGCTTCAAGAAATGGATGGAAGCTTAAATCAGCATGCTTGATGCACCCAAACCAGTGACGTTTGTTCTCGCACATCAAATAAGTAAGTTTTTAAAGGCAGTTTAGGTGATTTGGTTCAAAAACATTTGAAAGTCTTTTCACATCTCAATAGCAATTGCTATGTTAAGTGACAGCGTTGGAGGAGGCGTGGCTTTGGAGAGTGATTTGCAGGAAGGATGGAATCTTATGCTTTCAAAGCTAGCTTTATTTTTTTCTGTTTTCAATCACATCATCCGTGTAAATTTGTTGTTGTTGTTGTTGTTGTTGTTTTTGTGATTCTTACCAGTCTGAGAGCTCAACTATAGACTTTGAATCTGAGGGTGTCTCAAGAGTTTCTCAATGAAGGAGATAACACAGCTGTATTTGAGACTGAAGAAAGTTTGATCATCATCTCATAAAGACGGGTACATAGTCCACATGACTCTCCTCTTCAGCTTTCTATATAAAAAAACAAAAAAACAACAACAAAAAAAACATGCAACATAGTGCTACAATGGTTTGCCTTTCAAAAGTTAACACATTTTCTTTAAAATCAAATATTAAAATTAAGTAATAATACCTTTATATACAGTATCTATCATTCCTCTATTGGTACCACTATGAACTCTTTTGGGGTAAATAAGGTACAAATGTGACATTTATGCCTCAGTGACAAGCTATTGTAACTCAAAAATATACCATTTTTCATTCTGAGAGTACCATAAACTGCACAGGCCTGTGACTATGCAAGACATAAACATGATGTAAGCTGAAAAACTGTTCCAAGTATGCTTTGCATGAGACTGCAAATGTTGAAAGCAAGTATTGTATTTTGTGTTTTTCAGGGACATTACATTTCAAAATTATGTATAGCATGCTAATATGCGACAGGGCTAGCATCTAGCTAAATGACAACACAAATTTGGTCTCGTTGCTTAATTATTTTTTGCTTTTATACAATGTTTACTGACTAGTTTTTAGAGATATTTAAGAGTGTTGATAGGGAAGTTTTCACATTGAATACATAATGTTACAGCGTAATATAAATAGGACCCACTTCATATTAAGTGTCCTTAACCACTATTTACACTGTAAGAAACTGACTGTGAAATTCACTGTAATTAACTGGCAGCAAGTGACAAGTAACTTACTGTAGAAAAAGCATAGTAATTAACCGGCAGCAAGTGACAAGTAACTTACTGTAGAAAAGAACTACAGTAATTAACTGGTAGCTAGTGACAAGTAACTTACTGTAGAAGAAATAACCATATTTTCCCTGTTTTCATTTACAGTAGCAACCATGTAACTGTAAAGTAAAACTCACTAATTTGCAAGTGCAATTTTTTTTTGTTTTGCCTTTTTGTGCTTATTACACAGGAGAGTGTAGCGATTGGTGTGGGGTGGAGAGAGGGGAATGTGATCGGCAAAGGACCTTAAGCCAGGAATCAAACACGGGTCACCAGAGACACAGTGGCACTATATATCAGTGTGCTAACCACTAGACTGTCGGTACCAACAGGTTCCATTGCTGTTTAGTTATATTGATTCAGCTCAAATAAATAATAATAAAAAATGAAATAAATAATGTATGTTGCACAATTTAAATATAAATATTCATTCATCAACAGTCACAGTTAACTGCTCATCATTATAACAAGCTTCATTAATCATTCTTCACTTATTGCTAGATGTGTTGAAAACAATAAAATCTTGATGACCTTCTGGTCATTTTTTTTTTTTTTTTACAGCACATTGTTGGCTACTGTAATTTTCTACAGTACACAATTGCTTATTGTGTTTTCTACAATACATTGGAAGTTACTGTGATTTTCTACAAGACATTGCTGGATACTTTGACACTCACAGTACGTATTACATTACTGCAATTTTGACTGAAACTACGGTATTCTACTGTGAGCTAGTATACAGTAATTTCCTGTGCACAAACACAGTAAATTACTGTAGATTTCACATGAATTTTTTTACAGTGTACTTTTAAATTAAGCATTTCATACAATGGACTTATTGTTTGCATACATATTTTTACACTTTGTACTTATATTTGAAAATACCATCCTGTTAAATACATCTGTAAGTAATTTCTGCGGTCTATAATCTATAATTAAACTGTTGACCGTACCTCTACCTCTTAAACCTAACCAGACCACCAAACCTGTCCCTATCTTTACCCATATTCCACCTTAGTAGCAGAAAAAGTCTTTTGCAATTCAACATGAACACAATATGCATACTGTATGTAAAAATCATTATTTTATTATTTAGTACATAGTATTTAAAGACACCTAATATAAAGCGGGACCTGTAAATATCTGATCTGATTGAATGTGTTTGACAGATCATAAAGGTACACATTAATATCTGACTCACTGATAAAATAATACAGAGAAAAAACAATTTTCTTACCAATTTGCGTGTTTTTCTTTTGTAGAACGTTGTCTCGGCATAAGTTATTTCTTTATCACAAGTCTGAACTGTTAAATGGACAATAATAGTGGATTAAAACACAAATAGATCTGTTTTTCACAACATATATTAAGGCACAAATGTAAGAATTTTGTAATGCTATTATTAAATTACAAGAAATTGATTAATTGCATTTATGAATTGGGCATTATAATGGTTCACAGATACATTAAAAAAAGATCAATTGCAGAGTATGCAATAATTATAACAATATTCATGACGTTTTAATTTTTATTGAAGATGAATAAATTACATTGTCTTAGAAATGTCCATTTGAACAAAAGCAGAGGGCTGAATCTTTAAACATATACAATTTCTAGAGCTATCAATTGATTAACATGTTTAGATTATCTTTAAAATACTTGTTTAAAAGCAGTAGGTAACACTTGCCTTCTTGATCGGTTCTTCTACATTTCCTGTAGATGCAGAAGATCCCAATTACAGCTAAAATCAACACTAGAGAGATCAACACTATTAGAGGTGAGTCTCGTTGTGAAGGAGAAAGTGAGTCCAGTTCTGTAAGAGTAAAGCTAGAAGTGAATGTGTCAGTCTGATTTACAACAAACTACAGAGATCATATCATAAAACCACTTATTTACCTGAACATGGTCGACAGATTTGAGTGATGTTGATGTTGTGTTGAGTCTGGTTGCTGATGGGATTGTGGAGCACACAGCTGTAGGTGTTGTTATCCTGATATTCCACCTCCAGAGGTAGAGAGAGACTGATGCTGAGATCAGACACACTGATGCTGGACAATAAACTGTGTCCTTTGTACCAGGAGAGAGTCACATGACCCACATTCACCGCTGAACACAACAATGAACAATTCTGCTGCGATGAGGATAATGATGATGATGATGAACATTGTGAAGAGTTTCTGCTGATGACAGGAACGGGAAGATGAGCTGAAAAACATGAGTAAGTCAACAATCTTATTTTTGGTGTAACTGTGTTGACAGTAAGTGTTTCTGACATCTCAAACTACAAAATGATCAAAATAGTTATAGGAATATTCTGATTTCAGTTCAATACCACACACACACACACACACACACACACACACACAAGCTTAATGTGTACTAAATACTCCTTTAATGAAACAAGAATATTTGAAGGTCATCACATATGATCTCTATACTCACCATAGACAGAAACATTGAATGTTTTTGATGACTGTTTCTCTCCACTAATATCTAGTTTATAACATCCAGCGTGTTCAGTTGTGATGTTTGTGATAGTCAGAGATCCAGTCTGATCATCTAGCTTCAGTCTGTCTCTGAATCTCCCATCAGGAATATCATCATATTTGTTGAAGGTTTGTGTCCTTTTTTTAATTTGACCTATCAAATATTCTTTAGCTCCAAATTTCCACAGTATGTCGTCATTTTTATTTATTTCAGTAACATCAGTGTTTAGAGTGACAGAATCTCCCTCCATCACTGACATTGACTGCATTTCATTTGTTTTGGCCCCAAACTCACCTGAAGAACATGAACAAGAGCAAATTAAAGCTCTGGATGGTTTCTACAGCTTAAAATCAGCTGTAGATTGAATTGTTCAAATATGAACTGAATAACATCCAGAGCAGCAAAGTGAGAGGTGAGACAGAGCATGAACCAATATTTCTCTTTATATATCTTTAACTTATCTAGAGTAAAATGTGTGAAGTTACATAATTTATTTGTGAAAATAAATACACAATGCTTGAAAGTTTAATTCTGCTCGATAATTTAAAAAAAATAATAATCTAATAATATTTAACCCCTTAACTGTCACTCACAGTTTTGAACATAGACATTATAGTGCACTATCCAAACTTAAATTTTTATAATTCATGAATGAAAACATTTTGTAAGATGATTTTGATGTACCATTTCCATGGTAATGCAATGTCTGATGTTAAAATGGCTTTCAAAGGATGAATTTTGAGATTTTAAGTTTTCAACTGATATATAATTGCTTATGATTTCTAATACGTGATAGAGAAAAGGCAACTAAGAAGACTTTCTGTGACAAAGATCAGAACTCCTGTTATGATGTAGATTGTTCAGGTCCACTCTTGTCATAAATTAATCTATTACTTTTCCTACATAATTTTTTAACAAAAACAAGTGGTAAAATACCAATTTAGGAGTCTTAGACCTTTCCAACGATATATAGTTTGTCATGATTAGATTAGGATTTAATTGTAAAATAGTGAAGTGAACAGAGGGGACGGTGACAGTTAGGATTAAATAAATGAGACTGAGATCAGTAGATGAAAAAGATTCACTGAATCTCAATTAGGTTCTCAAATCTTTTGTGCAAAGAATTTCCATGACATTTACAGTTAATTACGATTAAATAACAGGGGTATTTTTAAAAATGGTTTTGAGAAATTGCTGGTAAGAACTTGCTTTCACAAATTTTGAACTAAAGATATTTACAGTAACAAAAGACACCTGGAATTTGAAAGTGTTTCACTGGTGGTTTTGGCTTTCTGAGCAAGATAAATTTACAGACACAACAGAAGGCCTGGGAATTTCAAATTAAAATGATGATGAAAAGAGAGAACTGCATTAATGATATTGCTTCATCTTGTATATAACTGAAGAAAGCTGAAAGAGAATTGAAATTACACAGTTAAAATGCTTTTATAACTTACCCATCAGACTCGGCCAGCACAAACAGAACAAAAGTGTGTGAAGCATGTTCTTTAATGGTTCTGTGAAAAGTCTGATCTAATGTCCGCTGCTGTCTTCTGCAAACTCTCGACCTGTTGATCTGGTGATGAATCCTCCCCCAACAGAGTTTGACACTCAGTTTGTCATAACATTCTCTGAACGTGCTCTGAATATCTATCTGTCTATCTATCAATAAATCTATCAATCAATCTATCTGTATATCTATCTGTCTATCTATCTATCGATCTATATGAATGTTCATAATGGTGGAAAACATTGAGATTTTTTTTTTTTTTTTTTACTACAGTCTGACTTGGTAAATATGTAAAAGTATTAAAAGACTATTACTCTAGCAATTAGAAGAATATTAATCTAGCCAACTCTAGTGTTTTACAAATGGTTGCATTTACTCAGTTTAGTCAACTGTTGTGCACGGAAATACAAAGTTCAAAAAGTTACAAAGTGTCTGCATCTAACATTACTAGTCTTACTTAAGAACAGCTTCTGAGTCAAACCGAAAGCTGCTGCGGTCGGTTTTCTTCAGAAACGTGGTTTGTTCTTCTGGGTGGACAAACATCTTGTGCACGAGAGAACTGGCATTTAGAGCTTGAAGTTTGTAGATGAAGGGTTTCTGCCTGCTTTTATGCACAACTCTCACACTGTAACCTACAAAAACATTTTACCATGACAAAAAAAAAAGTGTAATAGAAACACAGTGATCATATTTAAGGCATATTTAAGACTTTTTTTTACATTTTATAATACAATTGTTTAATACTGTATCTGGAAAGCAGTTGGCAAAAAAAAAAAAAAAAAAAAAAGTTAGGGGCCATAAGAAGTTTCCACCCACTTTGCAAAAAAACCTCAGCGGTGTCCAACCTTATGTTCTGCTTACTTATTACTGTCTTTTATGTCACAACTATGAAACAATAAAGATATTTTCTAAAGGTTTAGTAGATTCTTACTGGTGATTTATACTTGCTATCATTGAGATTGGGCAAAACCTCTAAAATGGGACCTATTATTGACATCAGTGGGCCAATGCTCACACTGTCAGCCCAAAACTTTGTATATTTTATGAACCGCAATATAGTTAGTCATTGTCATACTGTCAATATCTGACAAACTGTAAGCTACACTGTAATATTTTATTTTATATGTAATATATTTTATTATTAAGTTTGTCTATATAAAGGAAAATTAATATACATCATTTACTAATGTGTATTGATCCTTGGATTGAATACTTGGCAACATTTATACACACACACACACACACACACACACACACACACACACACACACACATATATATATATATATATATATATATACAGTTGAAGTCAAAACTTTACATACACCTTTCAGAATCTGCAAAATTTTAATTATTTTACCAAAATAAGAGGGATCTTACAAAATGCATGTTATTGTTTATGTAGTATTGACCTGAATAAGATATGTCACATAAAAGATGTTCACATATAGTCCACAAGAGAAAAATAATAGTTTGCAACTATTACAGAAGATTCAAACGCTCACTGATGCTCCAGAAGAAAAAGCCATGCATTAAGAACCAGGTGTGAAAACTTTTGAACAGAATGAAGATGAGTACATTTTTCTTGTTTTGATAAAAAAAAATCATATTTTTTTTAATTTAGTACATATTTACCAGTACTTACATGTTTTCCAGAAGACAAATTAAGTTAAAGGTGCCATAGAATGAAAAAACTGTCTTTACCTTGGCATAGTTAAATAATAACAGTTCTTTACATGGAAATTACATACAGAGAGCCTCAAACACCATAGTTTCCTCCTTCTTATGTAAATTTCGTGAATAAAAAAGACCACTGAAAAATAGGCGAATCAGAACATAACACCGACTGTTACGCAACAGTCGGGATCCCTACGCCCCCAAGATTTGCATAAACCCGCCCATGTTCTAGGCCAGTCGCCCGCCGAACCTACACAACCGAATCATCAGAGGTTCTGCAGGTATTGTAAAGAAACAAGCGAGGACAACAGCAAAAATGGCAGACCATGGAAATAAATGTTATGTCCCTGGCTGTGCAGGGGATGTGAAGTGCAGGGATGAGTTGGTGTCTGTATTCAGAAAGGCACAGAAAGCAAATAACGCATTCATTCAAATAATAAAAAAAAAAAAAAAAAAAAATATATATATATATATATATATATATATATATATATATATATATATATATATATATATATATATACACATACACAAGTGCAATTTTTACAAATATACAAATAAGGATATGTAGAATAAAAAATAAAAATAATATAAATGGATAAAGTGGCATAAGGCACATGGTAGATAAGAGTGCAGACCAGTGAGGTAGACAAACAAACAACCAGTGCAGAATATAAATGGTATAGTGCAAAGAGCTTATTGAGACTCATTCTATATAAAGTCACAAAGAGCAGTCTTTATTCAGACTGTCAGAAGACGTAGTTGAATGAGGTCAGTCCAATGCTGTACAAAGTGACTGGTGCTGATCACAGTGTGTGTGTGTGTGTGTGTGTGTGTGTGTGTGTGTGTGTGTGTGTGTGTGTGGTGGTGGGGGTTAGAGTTCAGTGGTGCGTGGGGTAAGAGAGGGGAGGTAAGGACGGGAGGGAGTTCAGCTTCCTGACAGCCTGATGGATCTTTCAGTCTGTTGGTCCTGGCCTGGAGACTCCGCAGTCTTCTCCCTGATGGCAGCAGACTGAATAAGTTGTGTGTCGGGTGTGTGGGATCATATAGAGTGTTTAACAAAAAAACTTAGAGTAAAGTTGGGTTTCTATTATAGAAACAAAGGCTGTTTCTCTTTTACTGCGAGAAAAACACTTATACAAGCAACATTTCTGTCTGGATGCTGGATTACGGTTATATTTTATACATGCATGCAAATCAATCTTCGTTGAAAATGCTGGATTCAGTATATCATGCAACATTAAGATTTGTAACTAATTCTAGTTTTCTCACTCATCATTGTAGCTTATATGAGAGTGTTGGTTGGCTATCTTTGTACAATCGCAGGCTAGAGCACTGGTATATTTTTCTTTTTAAGGTCAAACTGTACAAACTGCCTCCTTATCTATGTTCTCTTCTGATTCTTAAAGTCACTAGCAGGAAATGTAATCTTCGATCAGAGGGGCGAATCATGTATGACATTCCATGAAAGAGAACTGTCTTTGGTGAAAGTGCTTTTAAAGTTTTTGCACTTTTATATTGGTAAAAATTACAGAATCAGCTAAAATTGGACTATTACCAACAATGACACAGTTTAAAATTAGGATAAAGGACTATCTGAGTACCAAATGCACATGTGCTATTATGGTGCGATGCTGGTAATTATGTTGAGATGATGTTGAATTGCAAACTGTCTTTTTCTGTTAAATGTTGTTGTTTTCACTGTATATATATATATATATATATATATATATATATATATATATATATATATATATATATATTAATATGGAACTTTATTCTGCTGTCTTGGCCAGGACTCCCTTGAAAAAAGATTCTGAATCTCAATGGGATTATTTCCTGGTAAAATAAAGGTAAAATAAAATTAAAATAAATAATTTTTTTTTTTTTTAAAAAAGAGACATTCGCTGTCAACGCTGGTACAGGGAGCTGACAAGTATTTGCGTGCAGCTTGGGCCAGGGCTGGAAAACGGGACATATTGCTTTTCCAAAACTGCAGTGGGCTCTCACTCCTGGAAATGAGTGGCTCACTTAGATATGCATTCACCTGCAAAGAGCAATACAAAATGTATTACAATCCTTCCTTCAATATAACACACAAGCATGTAAATTTAAACACTGTAAAAACAACAAAACACTTGCTGCACAGTCAGCTTGTATTCACAGCTAGCATTCATTTCAGCTTAAATTATATTCAAAAACTTTAAAAAACTTCTATAACTTATTATAAGTGTTGAATACTGCTTAAGTTATTTTGATGTTACAGTAATGAATATATGTCATTTTGATCATATTTTTAGAGTGAAGCTAAAACATCAAAGCATATTTTGTACTCTACATTACAGATCTCAAATAAAATCTTATTTTGCATCTTTTTTTTTTAATTTATTTATTTATTTATTTTCATATGAGGCGACAAAAATAATTTACCTGCTGTCCTACTGGAGATGTTTGGTGCGTCTGGTGTTCTTTGGCCATGTTTTCTTCAAGAATTTCACCATACATTTCAAGCAGGGATGTTGCACCTCTTGGTGCACGTCTTTTTTAAAGGGGGCTCTGTCTCATTTCTCTCTTTCTCCGTGCTATTTTCAGGTTTTGTCATCTTGTTCAGTTGTCTCAGTAGCATTTCTGTTGCTCACTGTTTGGTGGCTTGATCAAAAAAGTGATATTTGTACCTTGGGTCGAGGATCGTTGCCAAGAAGTACAAAGGTTTGGTGTATATGCCGTTAAACGGCAGCATGCCAAGCATTATTCAGCTTGACATTAGAACTGTTACACACACAGTCCTTAGCAGAGTAAGCAATAATTTTAAAGAAATTCTTCACATATAATTTTCATTGAAGCTCAACAAGCGAGATCCACAAATGAAACATTGTCATTCATAGAGATGTTCATTTGCAGCAGTGATTAAATTATAATTATGTTCTGTGGACATTTAATTATTTCTGTTTCATTTTGTCCCTGTTTCTCCTTGGTTTAGTCACTGTCTCCTTAATTGTTCTAGCGACTGACTGCTTTAAAAGCAGTAGGAAACACTTGCCTTCTTGATCAGTTTTTCTACATTTCCAACACAATCAACAGAGATCCAGCAGCAGTAGAGATCAGCACTATGTACAACATGGGTAGGCCCTGATCTGTAATGAACAAAATTATTTATTAGTGTTAGTGAATGTGTCTGATCTATAACAAAATCAGAGATGAGCTCAGTAAATAAACTCTAATATCAGTGCTGCCGTATACCTGCACATGTGTGACAGAGTTGACTGATGTCCAGGTGTCTCGTCTGGTTGCTGATGGGATTGTTGAGCACACAGCTGTAGGTGTTGTTATCCTGATATTCCACCTCCAGAGGTAGAGAGAGACTGATGCTGAGATCAGACACACTGATGCTGGACAATAAACTGTTTCCTTTGAACCAGGAGAGAGTCACATGACCCACATTCACCACTGAACACAACAATGAACAATATGATGATTAACAGTTTGAAGAGTTATTACTGATGACAAGAACAGGCAAACGAGCTGAAAACATGAGATAATAAAGATAAACTTTAATATGCACAGTGAGTGTTTAGTGTAAATAGTTAATAAAACAAGAATATACAGAGCATGTGACTTCTCTACTCACCATAGACAGAAACAATGAATATTTGTGTATACAGTTTTGCTCCATTTATCTCTAGTTTATAGAGTCCAGTATGTTGAGTTGTGATGTTTGTGATGGTCAGAGATCCAGTCTGAATGTCCAGCTTCAGTCTGTCTCTGAATCTCCCATCAAGAACATCAGATGTGGAGAAGATTTGTTCTTTTGATTTTTTGCTATGAGAGACTTTTCAGCTCCCAATGACAGCACTATCCTGTCGTCTTTGCATTCAGTAACATCAGTGTTTAGAGTAACAGAATCTCCCTCCGTCACTGACACTGAATGTATCTCATTTGCTTCAGCACCAAACACACCTGATGAACATGGACATATTAATGTTCCCTTTAGTTTAAAAGCCTGAAATCAGCTGTAGAGTGTATTAAATATATATATATATATATATATATATATATATATATAAATAATATCCATAACAGCAGCAGCTATTTAGTGTATTAAAACATGCTGTACTGCTGTACAGTAAATACAATGTGGGAAGTTACATAATTTACATGAACAAATACATTTCTACTTTAAATTTTCACATTTAATTCAATGTGTTACTTTCAATTTCTTTGTAATTTTTGCTAAATTTACTAGAAATTTCTGAGCAAGAGAAATTTACAATCACAATAGAAGGCCTGAAAATGTAAAATTAAAAAATGAAAAAGATACTTCAGCGGATGAAAACTAGAAGCAGTAGCTTTATTACCCTAAAACGGAAAGAAATTAAACCGTTTTTAAGTTTTTAGAACTTACCAATCAGACGGCACCAGCACAAACAGAACAAAACAAACACATGAAACATTTTTCCCGCGACTGTATTTTCAAAATAGCCCACTTGTGCCGCTACCCTGGCAACACTGGTTCGCCATATATATATATATATATATATATATATATATATATATATATATAAAATAAACTTCATAATGTTCACAATGGAAAAATCTAAAGTTTTATAATTTAACTTTTTTTTTTTTTAATAATGCAACTTTTTTAGTTTATTTATTTATTTTGATTCATTAAATTTCATTGTGAATTGGATCCACTAGTGATTTTTAAAATGGTTGTATATATTTATTCAGTTCACAGTTTTAGTATATGGAAAACAAAAAACTAAATATAGTTAAAACTTTGCACCATCTCACAGTAACAGTACCAGTTTTATGATGTTCCGCTTCTGATTCAAATTGAAACCGGCTGCGGTTGGTTTTGTTTAAAAGCATCGAGAGTGGCCGTTCAGAGCAGGTGTTTTGTAGGTGAAGGGCTTATTCCTGCCCTGCAACTGGCTTTTATGATTCTTTACTCTACAGAAACAATACATGTAACATGATGAGAAAGTGTTTGACACAAAGGGAGAGAAATAAAAAAAATGCAATAAAAATATTTAATAAATCAAGGAGGCCATGTCAGTCAAGCGGCAACCACTGATGCTTAGCTGATAAATCTCTACCTGTCTGCCTGTCACTTCACTGTTTAAGTTACTGTTTCCTTTAGCTGCTTTCATTGTGCTGCTCAGGTCCTCCTCTATCCACAGACTGCCTGATGGACATCTTGACTTGGATGAAACAACATCACCTGCAGCTCAACCTAGCAAAGACAGATCTTCTTGTCTTCCCTGTCACTCCAACTGTACGGTCCAATTTCACCATCCAGCTGGGATCAACAACAATAATCCCAGAAAATTCAGTCAGAAATCCTGAAATGATGACCGGCTGACCATAAAAGAGCACATTGCAAAAGATGCTCAATCCTGCAAGTTTGCATTCACTGCACAACATCAGGAACATCAGGTCCTTCCTAACGAAGCATGCTGCGCAACTTTTTGTCCAGGCTGTTGTCATGTCTAGGCTGGTCTTCCATCATGTGTTCAACAAATAATTCAACAAAACAATCATGAAAAATGAAAACACCATGTCACACCTCTCTTTATCTCTCTGTTGGCTACTGGTTGTGGTTTGCATCAGGTTCATGCTTGCTTGCTGACAGAACAGCCACAGGTTCCTTACCCTCCTACCTTTACTCAAGCTTGAGTCTACTTCCCCTCTAGAAGCCTGAAGTCAGTAAGTGAGTGACACCTTGTGGTGGGGGTCAGTAGGGGTCGCAGCTAACGTCTGCTTGCCTGCTATGAATGTGGCATTCACCGGATATACACTCAAAGAGAACAATGCACCAGCACTACCATGGAATTGAAAAAATGATCCAGTGTTACATATCTGTGTTACATAAGTATGACCCCATTTTGCAGCAATAACTGCTGGTAATATTTCTTGTAACTCCTGATCAGTCCTGCACAATGGCATTGTAAGGTTTTATCCTTTATTTATAAATTTTAGCTTTAGGGAATCAAATCGTAGAAATCTGATTTTGATCGGATTAATTTATATTAATCAGAAATGTATAATTTATACCTTATTAACGACTCGACCAGCGAGTATTAATACAGTATATTTTAGCAATATGACTTCTTGTCGTGTCCACGATGATAATAATAATACAGAATTGATTGGGAAATTTTTGATGCAACAGGTAACACGATCTTTGGAAAATAATTTAAGATTTGAAAATCACGGCACCAGATTGTTCATTAAAAATGAATCGAGAGTTTATTTACTATTCTAGGATACAATACAAAACAAAACACATACACACACATACACAAGTTATGGCAAGATGAAAGCAGTTTGAAGAAAGTTAAGCTATTCTCTTTCCTGAGAATAAAGACGACCTTGAGACGTCACAAACAGAAGACTCGACTATCGTTATCTTTTAAAGATTCATTCAGTTCAACTCAGCGAATTAGAGATTGTTTGTTTGTTTACTTGCTTTGAGTTGAGTTGAAGGCTGTTCTTCTCTCTGGGGGTTGCTGGAGGGAAGTCCTGGACTTTCGCGCTGATGTGTTGTTGTCGCGTGACGTCACTCAGGGAATCCTCTCTACGATTGGATGGCTTCCTGGCAGCGTGAATGGCAATTGGTTTTGAAGTTCTTACGCTGCAGACTTTGCAAGTTTCTTTGGTCAGACGTTGACAGGATGTTGAAGTCCTTTGAGATGATCAGCTAGATGTTAAGTCTGCGAATGCTTCGCAGCGCACCAGTTGTCCAACCCTTTGCAAAGTTGGGTGTCTGTTTTATCGGATTGATTTGAGTCCATCCCATTCACTGTTTGGTCCAATCACATTGTCTCTGTAGGGCGGAGCACCGCCCAGCACGGCTTCTTTCCGTGCATACCTTATCTGCTTATAAATATGTCACATGGAGGAAATATCCTAGCAGATTTCTATAAAGTGTTATAATCATACCTTATGATGCTAAAAGTCAACATTCATCCTTATCACCTTATTGCAATCAAAATAACGTTTAATTCAATATCAAACATGAGGTATTTGTCATATTGAATACCTATAATTTTACCTACTAAACGGGTTAAGTCATAGATCAAGATATCCTAAGTTCTAATAACCACAGCAAGATAAACAAAACATAAAATATCACATTCATATATATATTGTCTCTTGAGTATATTGCTTTAATAGCAGCAGTCTTTTCTTAATTGTCCTTTTGGAAGAAACTCTGTGTAACTAGAGTTTCTTTTGTTGTAAGAGAAAAGAGGCGCGTATTCTCTTGGAATGCAGTGAAGAAAAGGGGTTTGTTATGAGGTCATGAGGATGCCCGTGCTGTAGGTTTGTTGAGGTCTGGTCAACGTATATCTGTCTTTCCTTGTTGATACCATCATTGAATTATGGTCAAAAGCAGTCAGGGGATTCAGGGAGGGTCTGTGCTGGAGCATGTCCAGATCCCACGTGCTTTGTACTGTCTGTTTATTCGACTTTATTTATGGTAAACTGGTCAGGAACAACATTGAAGATTCGGTTCTTCAAAGGATGGCCAGATGTTCTCCTCACAGCTTCATAGGTCTCATGAGATGATAAGGAGAACAGGCAGGAAGCTATCCAGATACTTTGGGCGTTGTGTTGGTCATTTGTAAAATTTTACGACGCGGCGATGGAGGGAGGAACTCAGGAATGTCCGGGGTTAAGATTATGCGTGTGCGTTCTTTTCGACCAGGTTCTACAGCATGTAGGAATATTAGCCTATTCCTCAGTATAGAACAGCTTCAACTATGTGATGTTGGTGGGTTTCTTCCTATGAACTGCTTGCTTCAGCTCCTTCCACAGCATTTCAATTGGATTAAATTCTGGGGCCTCATTTATAAAATGTTGCGCAGAAACCATCTTAAAATTGATCTTATGATCATCTCTCAAATATGCGTACGGGTGATTCATAAAATGAACATACATACAGAAAACGCACGTATGTGTCTCTTTCAGATGTGAAATCTATGAATCACAAATTATCTTGAATGAATGGTTTGAGCTCTTTGTTTGAAAATGACTCCTAATTAATGTCATTAACATGTAAAAGATTGTCAGTCATCATCCAAATTCTTTAATTTAGAACAGCGAGCTGCAAGAACAGCTTACATTTCCAAAAATCTGCAGTATTCGAACAAGAAAAAGTGCGTACATCTGCGTCTTTCCATGTCAAAGACAGTTTTTACAAATGTGAGCGTTGGCGTGGATTTAAGCGTACGCACACTCTAAGATCAAACCTGAGCGTAATCACGCTTTATAAATGAGGCCCCAGGACTTTGACCCAGCCATTCCAAAACATTAACTTTGCTCTTCTTAAACCATTCTTTGGTAAAACGACTTATGTGCTTGGGTCGTTGTCTCTTGAGTCTCAGTTCTCGGACTGATGTCCTGACATTTTCCTTTAGAAATTGATGGTATAATTCAGAATTCATTGTTCCATCAATGATGGCACATCATCCTGGCCCAGATACAGCAAAAGAGGCTCAAATCATGACACTACCACCACCATGTTTCACAGATGGGATAAGGTTCTTACACTGGAATGCAGTGTTTTTCTTTCTCCAAACATAACACTCCTCCTTTAAACCAGAAAGTTCTATTTTGGTCTCATCCATCCATAAAACATTTCTTCAATAGTCCTCTGGCTTGTCCACATGATCTTTCACAAACTGCAGATAGGCAGCAGTGTTCTTTTTGAAGAGCAGTGGTTTTCTCCTTGCAACTCTGCCATGCACGCCATTGTTGTTTAGTGTTCTCCTAATGACGGACTCATGAACATTAACAGAGAAGTTACCCTGGGGTACTTTGCAACCTTGTGGACTATTACAAGTCTTGCGTTTGAAGTGATCTTTGGTGAACCACTCTTGGGGAGGGTAACAATGGTCTTTTGACTGGATTTGTGGAGTCCAAACTCATCAGAGATGGTTTTGTAAACTTTTCCAGCCTGATGAGCAACAGCAACTCTTTTTCTGAGGTCCTCAGAGATCTCCTTTGTTTGTGCCATATACACTGATACAACTTGATTAGATCCCTGTTCTCTAAATAAAACAGGCCACATTAGATCAATTAATCTAATTAATTGAAAACACCTCTGAACAGATGAACTCTAATTTCACCTTCAAATTAACTGCTAATCCTAGAGATTCACATACACACAGATACGTAACTCTGGACATTTTTCTCAAAAAATAAATCACAACGAAAAATATTTTTGTCTCATTTGTTTGATTGGGTTCTCTTTCAGGACTTATCAAGTCAAGTCACCTTTATTTATGCTTTTAACAATATAGATTGTGTCAAAGCAACTTTCCAATATCAAAATAGGAAAATAGTGTCAATAATGTAAAATGACAAAATTAAACACTCAATTTTCAGTTAAAGACATTTCATTATTGAATTCAATGATGTCATCATCCAGCTCAGTTCAGTTTAAATAGTATCTGTGCAATCAAGTCGACAATATCGCTGGAAATTAAGTGTCCCAACTAAGCAAGCCAGAGGAGACAGCGGCAAGGAACCAAAACTCCATCGGTGACAGAATGGAGAAAAAAACCTTGGGAGAAACCAGGCTCAGTCGGGGGGCCAGTTGTCCTCTGGCCAGACGAACCAACAGTTTGTGTAAAGGACTCATCTGGTTCCCGAGGTCTTGTCCCGATGGCTGTCTAGGTGACAAGGTCCTCACTGGGGATCTGTCTCTGGGGTTCATCTAGGAGTCCTGATCTCTGCTGACGTTCAGGGCTGTAGAGGTCGTCTCTAGGTGCTGATCCACCATTTGATCTGGATACGGACTGGATCGGGTGGCAACGGTGATCTCGGAATAAGAAAGAAACAGACTAATATTAGCGTAGATGCCATTCTTCTTACGATGTAACGAGTACATCGTGTGTTATGGGAAGTGTTCCTAGTTCTGGTTGACCTAATTAATGCAGCCTAACAATCCTTTAACGGATTTGAATATTAGAAGCGTATTAGTGTGTTATGTGAAAGCCAGGCTAAAGAGATGGGTCTTTAATCTAGATTTAAACTGACAGAGTGTGTCTGCCTCCCGAACAGTGTTAGGTAGATTGTTCCAGAGTTCTGGCGCTAAATAGGAAAAGGATCTGCTGCCCGCAGTTGATTTTTTATGTTCTAAGTATTATCAAACGGCCAGAGTTTTGAGAACGCAGTGGACGTGGAGGACTATAATGTGATAAGAGCTCGCTCAAGTACTGAGGAGCTAAACCATTCAGGGCTTTATAAGTAATTAACAAGATTTTAAAATCTATCCGATGTTTGATAGGGAGCCAGTGCAGTGTTGACAGAACCGGGCTAATGTGGTCATACTTTCTGGTTCTAGTAAGAACTCTAGCTGCTGCATTTTGGACCATCTGGAGTTTGTTTATTAAGCGTGCAGAACAACCACCCAATAAAGCATTACAACTTGTGTAATCTGTTTTGTGTCATATTAATGCAGAAATACAGAAAATTCTAAAGGGTTCACAAACTTTCAAGCAGCACTGTATGTATACATATTCTTTATTCTTAGTAGTTATTATTATAGTTCTTGTTCTTTAATTCCCCTTACTCTTTAGGAGTTCTGTATATCAAGTATAGTATACACTCCTAAAGAACGAGGATAATTGCCCAGAGCCAACAGCATGACAGCTTCCTCAACAGAGGAAGCTGTCATGCTGACACAACAAAACCTTCCAGCTTGTGACCATATTGTAAAATGTGACCCTGGACCACAAAACCAGTCGCACAGGTATATTTGTATAGCAATAACCAAAAATACATTGTATGGGTCCAAATTATAAATTTTTCTTTTATGCCAAAAATCATTAGGATATTAAGTAAAGATTGTGTTTCATGAAGATATTTTGTAAATTTCCTACCATAAATATATCAAAACTTAATTTCTGATTAGTATTATGCATTGCCAATAACTTAATTTGGATAACTTTAAAGGCAATTTTCTCTATTTAGATTTTTTTGCACCTTCAGATTCCAGATTTTCAAATATTTTAAAAATATTGTATATAAAAAAAGTATATATATATATATATATATATATATATATATATATATATATATATATATATATATATATATATAAAAACTGACCCTTATGACTGGTTTTGTGGTCCAGGGTCACAAATTATATGACTGGTTTGAGGACACAAACTGCATTCCACAACGGTAAGTTCTCACAACTGTGTTCATCTTTGCATTACACTGTAATGATCTTGAGAGATTTCCTATATGTTTGCTCATGTTATGCTTTTACTTTAAATGATTTATTGTTGTTATTTCAAAATAAAACCTTGAGAAGTGAGTTTATGGAACATTGCTTTTATTGGAATAAATGCAGTCTTACTACAGCAAATGACTATATAACTGATCAATGTGTACAATTCCTGAATTTTTTTAAAGAAATGAACTGCTGCTACATAGAATCAGAAACTCAGTAAATCAGAAAGTACTCAATAAACCATTACACAAGAGCATTATAAAAAAAATGAAGAGTTCCATTAACCCATGTCCCATAAATGGAACCTGTGCTTATAACGTTGACTGCTAAATTTTCAAAGTATTATCAGTCCATGCCAGGCAAAGAATACACTGATAGTTAAGTCTGGCAGAGCAAAAATCAAAAACAGAATTATTTAGAATTAATGATATATTTGTTGAGCACAGTGCAGCACTGTTTGAAGTTTATCAAATATCGCTATTACATCATTACAACACATTGTACAACTAACTGGAACTCTTCTTGCCAAAGTTAATCAAATGTTGAATAAGGTCTCGCTCATTCTTTAAAAGGCTCTGGTAAAATTTGTCCTTTATTTCATATCCTGCTGACAGAACAGAATATAGTATTTCCATTTTTTCATTGTTTGTTGAAGCTGCTACGATGGTTGAGTATTGCTCAGTGCTAATCAGTGGACGAAGGTCATCTATGATAAAATCCACCTTCTCGACACGCTGAATGATATTCTTCTTGTGTTTGTCCACAAACTGAGCAGCTGCAAGAAAAAGAGAATCAAATATTTTACTTTAGACACAAACTGATGCTGTGTGTGGTAAACACAACCTTCAAGAATTAATACAAAAAAAAGTTCTATGAATATAATAACGTACATTTCTTAACATATCTGATGTTGTAGGCAACAGGTCCTCTGATGGTAAAGCCAAGGTAGAAGGAGACCAGGTCTGTATTGTACACACTGGCCGGATTGTGAGGTGAAACTTCAATTTGGTCTCTACCTCTCAAAGCAAACACCTTATGATTTCTGATCTCCCCCTCAATACGCTGAAAACCTTCGATTTCAGTAGTCTCGTGCTCTTCAGAGAGGAGACTGTTGAACTCGGTCTGGTGAACCAGTCTCTTCAAACCTCCACCGTTCCCAAGGAAGAAGAGAGGAACAAGGTAGCGAAAGCGAAGGTATTTCTGATAGGTTCTCTCATATGACTCACGCATATATTGGACACACACTTTAAGGTCTAGTGTGTTGCCTGTTTTCTTTGCACCATCAGGCCAAAACAGCATAAGCACCAAGAGGTAAAACTCTGGGCTTCTGTCTTTGTTCTGTCTCTCCCAAAGCTTCTGTAATATTTGCTGGAGCTCTGGCACTGTTCTGAGTATTCCAGAGTTTGCAGACTTCTGACTCAAGATGATGTTGGCAAGAATGTAGTTTTGAGCATCACTCTCAGTTTGGGAATTCATATGAATCTCTCTCCATTGTTCTGTGATTTGCTCCAGATCAGAAACACTTGTGATATGGCTTAAAGTGGAAAGCAGACCTGCAAAAGACCTGAAGAATTGTTCCTCCTCTTTTATATATTTGTCATAACACTCCCTAGTGTCTCCCCAAGTGTAGTGTGGATCATTTTTGTCAATCTTTTTCTTTGAGTAATTTAGAAAGGTATCAAAAAAACAGCATTTCTCTTCAATTATTTGCCTTAAACTGGTGAGGAGAGATTGGTGTTTTCCACACTTTTCAGAGTGGGTTAAACTGTGAGACTTTGTTTCTCGTCTGAGCACTTTGGACCATTCTGGGTTAACGTTGTTTAGCTTGTAGAAAACAGTTTTTGCTACCTGTATGTAGCCAAAAAGCCCTCTGTAGTTAAAAACAGTAGAGATGTTAGTCACACTGTCCTCTTGCATCCGTGGTTCTAGTTCCCTTTCTGCAGCCTCTGCCTCTTCTTCAAAAGCTTTGAATGCTTGCTTTGCAATCTGTAAAATCTTTCTAGAAAGTTGTGCAAGGTTTTTGTTCTTCAGTTGGTTTTTGTAGACTTGTCCAAGTGTGTCTCTGATAAAAGAATTATTTGGTCTTCTCCAAATAGCAGTTTTTGCCCAGGATGCAGCCCTTTCATAATCACTTAGTTCAATGTAGTAAAAGCGTGCAAGAGCTTGTGGAATAAATGGATCCTGTGGAAACTTCTTAGCTGCATGTCTGAACAGCCCCACACACATCCATTTGTTTTCTTTCTCATTAATATCTTGGATAAGTTTGGAGAAGTGAAGTTGTTCTTCTTCCTCACCTTTTGAAAGACCCGTTTCTCGCTTTTTTAGCAGTTTGTTAATTATTTTCATTACGTAAGGGTGGACTGTTTGAGGGCACAAGTGTGAGATGAGTTTTATAGTTGTATCACTCAAGGTTACACCAGCATCAGTTAGTAACGATAGACACTCGTCAGCGATCATTGGATGTGCCATTCGAATGCATCTGTTCTTAGATTTGGCCCCTCCAGCACATGTTGTATATACGACCAGAAGATCAGCAAAGGCCCCCATTTGTTTTTCCAAAGTGGGATGGCCAGAAATGTGATTTTTCTTATCCAAGAACTCTAGGCACAAATTCTCAGTAAGGTATGAGCCTGGGGCATATGAGTTAATCAAAGCCAAAAAAGACAGGATTTGAGCGTTGCGAGGTCTCTTTTTTGTCTTTAAAGGTTTGAGATATTCGCAGGCCTCTGTAATGTAAGTTTGGCTGAAATTCCTATGCATTATGTTAAAGCCATGAAATTTCTTGTGTCTGTCATGTCCCAGAACAACCTCAGCATGCTTGGCATTGAAATTGTCCTGCTCTTCTTTTGAAAGACTTGTACACAACATTAGTTTCTCCTTTCCTGTTTTGTTCTTTTTTCGAAGGCAATTCAAAATGATGACCACAGGAATGTTTGCGCTGATGTTGCTTTGTTTTATATTTTGAATCAAATTTTCTTGCAGGGAGTTAAATTGCATGTCGTCATTTTCTTCTGTCTCTTTATTGTCCACAAATAGTAGGACTGTGTTCTGGTTTTGTGAATCCCCCGCATTAAACAGATGTATTACTTCTTGCGCAATTGCTTTTGAATCTGATATTGAATCAATAACTTGTGCACATCTGAGCTTTTTCCTCAAGTCCCAGAGAACTTGCATTGCCAGTGTGGTACCTCCACTGCCTGGTTGATGAAAGAGATTAATGCTGGAAATGCTATAGTTTATTTCTCTTTTCTTTTGTATAAGCTCTGTTATTTTTGTGTATATATCCCTTTTAACAAAAGGTGTATGGTTTTTCTCAGCACAGTAGAAGTTCAGCCATTGTGGTGGTGCTCCTTTGAAGAACTCTGCTTCCTTCTCCAAGACGAGCTGAGGATCAATATCCTCACCTTCAAACATATTTCCCCAAACAACATCAAGACTTGAGAGTTTATCTCTTACTCCAGTCTGGAGTGGAATCTGAGCACCATATTTGTTTGGGACTGTATAATACTCCATTTGAATGACAGTTATAGATGAAACCTTGACAAATTTTCCCCACACACGTGGACTTTTCCTAATTTTGTCTATGGAAAAAAAAAAAAAAAAAAATAGTTTTATATCTTTCAAAATAGAAAAGAATCACTATGACATATCGCATAGAACTATTCACAAAGCAATTAATAAGGATTCTGTGATGTGATGTTTTATTAACAAATTTCGGGAGGAGCACGTGCAGATAATTAACGCAGCCACTTCATCATCAGCAATCACACCATCTTTCCAATCAGCTCGAGAGAGAACCCCTATAAATAACCAAAGCAGTCTTACCTCCATCAGTTCTAGTTTTTCAGCATTCGGTTCACTCCTTTGCCATTATATCGCAGACCCAATTTTTCCTCATCCAAACAACGCGATCCATACTCTAGATTTCGGATCCTCTGCAACAAATCCGCCGGCCCCAGGATCACTGCTCCTCCGCCAGTCATCGCCGCCGAGCCCCAGGCTCCATCGCGGCCGCCGCTCTGCTCGACCAGCCACGAGGTTTTCCAGACACCGGGGCTTAACCTCGCCTCCACTGCCTAACTTCCATCTTCCCCGGCATCCTCGTATCGCGGCGCCAATAATTCCTCCGATCGGAAAGTGGTGAGTATTTAATCCAGAGGCAAACGCTGATGAATTCCGACGCTCCGTTCTCGCAGAGAATAATCAAATGGATGTGTACGATCTATTCGTCACCCCGCAATCAGCCGACCTCACTCCTAAATCCACTCCAGCCACCAAGGCGGCCAATAGATCGAGCAAAGCCCCGAACTCGTCTCGCTTGACACCACCATTGTCCTGATCAAGACCCGGCTCTCCGCGAGCGTCAGGTCGCAGAAGCAGGCCTTCAACGAGCCTGGGCCGCGCCCAGTTCTTACCGCAGCAAAGCCTCACTCGCTTCCCGCTTCGGCTCAGCCTTCACCGTGGCTCTTCCGGCCGCAGCGCCGCATGCAGCCGGGCCTCTAACTTCTGTTTCTAGACGCAAGCGAGAGGCTGCCTCCGCTAGCAGCGCAGGCCACCAGTCTTGACAAACAATTTTCAGGTAAAATCGCTAAAGGCAGATCATTGTTGTTAAAGTCGTTAAATGACGTCCCAACATCATCGGACGTCGATGTCATTACGCAATCATGACGCAAGTGCTTAGAATACACACTCTTATTTCCACCAGCATTTTTACCTGTATTTCATTTATTCATTTAATTTCGATAAATGGATGTCAGATAATCAACAGTGAAACTTCTCTTCCACTGATCTTAACCAGAAACAAATGAATCTCAGCGGACCAACTGTAATGGTTAACAACCATAAGTACAAACGAAAAAAGGCATACCATAAATAAACAATTATTGAACAAAGCAACCTGCAACTTCATTCCTATATGAAGTGCATAGCTTACTGCTAGACACCTCCCTCAAAGTGTCTACGTTACCAGCCGATGTGCCGCTTGGCTGGCTAGCTGTTCCAATATGTTTTCCTTTTGTGTGGTTAAGAGGAAACGCATGCCTTTTACCATTTTTAAAGGTTTCCAAATAAAATTTTAAAATGGCTACATTCGTTGCTTTGAAAACAAGTTGCTAGGGTAGTCTGAAAAATTGTTAAATCCAGCAACAATTGCTAAGTTGGCAACATTGCAGACTACCCGGACATTTCAGCATGTCCCGCCAAAGTCACAAACCACTCCCCTTTTTTCCGTAGCTGACAGCTGCAGAAGCAAGCATGTGGCTGCCTTTGCTCGCAGGCCCATCTCAGACTTTCCTTCTACTTCCCCTAAGCCTTTCCTTTCAGCAGCCTCCAGATCCTGTAGCAGGTACTAACGCAAGGCCGCCTCTGCTAGCAGTGCAGGCCGCACAGGCTTTACAGCCTTCCTCTCCGAATGCCTCAAATCCCCGTGTCACGCAGCTACAGCAGCTGAAGCAAGCGCAAAGCTGTCTCCGCTAGCAACACAGGCCCTCATATGTCTTTGTCTCTTTCTCCTG
This sequence comes from Acrossocheilus wenchowensis, assembly GCA_029620275.1. Classification (NCBI taxonomy): domain Eukaryota; kingdom Metazoa; phylum Chordata; class Actinopteri; order Cypriniformes; family Cyprinidae; genus Acrossocheilus; species Acrossocheilus wenchowensis. Next base: position 629,045 of record JAJUBA010000166.1, read on the forward strand.
TTACTCCTAAATTTCCTTTTCAGTGACCTCCAGCTTCCATAGCAGACGCTAGCGTGAGGCTGCCTTCGCTAGTGGTGAAGACCCATCCATACCAAAGGAGCTCACCGAACCCTCATCAGCAGACCCCTTCAACGCCAGTCCATCCCTGTTCACTCGAACCTCGGACCCGCCATAGCCATCATCTCTAACACCACGAAATCCACCCACTGTGGCTCACTCCACTTCAACCATCCCAGCAACACCCCGCCCCCGCAGGAGACTTATCCGACTTTCTCCACTGCCGCAGCAGTACTCGATTCCGCAGAAGCCTCCTTCTCTTTTCAGATGCTATAGCAGTGACCGCTCTCTCAGAAGCCTCCTCCTCTTTCCAGATGCCTTAGCAGTGATGGCTCCCGCAGTAGTGACCATTTCCACAGAAGCCGCCGCCTCTTTTCAGGTACCATAGCACTAACTGCTCCCGCAGGAGCTTGCATCTGTATTTCCTGTTTCCGCAGAAACCTCCTACTCTTTTCAGATGCCGCAGCAGTGACCGCTTCCTCAGAAGCCGCCTCCTCTTTCCAGAAGCCTCAGCAGTGCCAGCATCCTCTTTCCAGGTACCGTAGCCGCTCCCGCAGTAGCTTGTATCCGTATTTCCTGTTTCCGCAGAAACCTCCTACTCTTTTCAGATGCCTCAGCAGTGACCGCTTCCTCAGAAGCATCCTCTTTCCAGATGCCGTAGCAGTGATGGCTCCCGCAGTAGTGACCATTTTCCACAGAAGCCTCCTCCTCTTTCCAGGTACCATAGCAGTAACTGCTCCTGCAGGAGCTTGCATCCGTATTTCCTGTTTCCGCAGAAACCTCCTACTCTTTTCAGATGCCTCAGCAGTGACCGCTTCCTCAGAAGCATCCTCTTTCCAGATGCCGTAGCAGTGATGGCTCCCGCAGTAGTGACCATTTTCCACAGAAGCCTCCTCCTCTTTCCAGGTACCATAGCAGTAACTGCTCCCGCAGGAGCTTGCATCCGTATTTCCTGTTTCCGCAGAAACCTCCTACTCTTTCCAGATGCCGTAGCAATGATGGCTCCCGCAGCAGTGACCATTTCCACAGAAGCTTCCTCCTCTTTTCAGGTACCGTAGCAGTAGTTGCTCCCGCAGGAGCTTGCATCTGCATTTCCCTACTGCCGTAGCAGATCACGCTTCCGCAGAAGCCTCCTTCTCTTTTCAGATACCGTAGTAGTGACCGCTTCCTCAGAAACCTCCTTCTCTTTTCAGATACCGTAGCAGCAACCGCTTCCTCAGATGCCGTAGCAGGGACTTGCTCCCGTAGGAGCCGCCTCCTCTTTCCAGATGCCGTAGCAGCGACCGCTTCCTCAGATGCCATAGCAGGGACTTGCTCCCGTAGGAGGCTCCTCCTCTTTCCAGATGCCGTAGCAGCGACCGCTTCCTCAGATGCCGTAGCAGGGATTTGCTCCCGTAGGAGCTTCCTCTTTCGAGATGCCGTAGCAGCGACCGCTTCCGCAGAAACCTCCTACTCTTTTCAGATGCCTCAGCAGTGACCGCTTCCTCAGAAGCTGCCTCCTCTTTCCAGAAGCCTCAGCAGTGCCAGCATCCTCTTTCCAGGTACCGTAGCCGCTCCCGCAGGAGCTTGTATCCATATTTCCTGTTTCCGCAGAAACCTCCTACTCTTTTCAGATGCCTCAGCAGTGACCGCTTCCTCAGAAGCCGCCTCCTCTTTCCAGAAGCCTCAGCAGTGCCAGCATCCTCTTTCCAGGTACCGTAGCCGCTCCCGCAGGAGCTTGTATCTGTATTTCCTGTTTCCGCAGAAACCTCCTTCTCTTTCAAGATGCCTCAGCAGTGACGGCTCCCGCAGTAGTGATCACTTCCACAAAAGCCTCCTCCTCTTTTCAGGTTCCGTAGCAGTAACTGTTCCCGCAGGAGCTTTCATCCGTATTTCCCTACTGCTGTAGCAGAGCACGCTTCCGCAGAAGCCTCCCCCTCTTTTCAGAGGCCGTAGCAGTGCCCTGCTCATTTCATACTGCCGCTGCAGTGCCCGTCTCAATAGAAGCTATACTCTCTTTTCAGATTCCACAGAAGTTCTCACTCCCGCAGGAGCCTGTATCTTTACTGCCCACTCATCTCTATTTTTTCCACTGCCGCAGCAGTGCCTGCTCCCGCAGGAGCCTGTACCTCTGCCCACTCATCTCGATTTCCCACTGCCGCAGCAGTGCCCGCTTCCGCAGAAGCCACTTTCTTTCGTTTTTTCAGTTGCCGTAGCAGTGCCCATCTCAATAGAAGCCACATTTTCTCTTCAGACTCCACAATTCTCACTTCCGCAGGACCCTCTATACCTACTTCCCACTGATCTCTACTTCTCGCCGCCACAGCAGTGCCTGCTTACGTAGAAGCCACTTTCTCTTCTCAGATGTTGCAGCAGTGCCCGCTTCCGTAGAGGCCACTTTCTTTTCAGACGTTGCAGCAGTGCCCGCTTCCATAGAAGCCACTTTTCTTCTTGTTTTTCAGATGCCGCAGCAGTGTCCGCTCCCGCAGTAGCTAAACTCTCTTCTCTAAAGGCCACAGCAGTGCCGTTACTCCAAGCAACGTCCAGCACCCGACCAATACGAAGCTCTGCCGATTTTTGGGGGTATTAACGCGCCTCTTTGGCTGCTGTCCTGTGCTTATTGCATCTTTGGGGGGAACGCTTGGGTCCGGGCTAAATGCAGAGCTCGGACCCCTCTCCCCGTACAGGGGGAGTACCCTGGGCTCGGGGGTAAGTACCGAGCTCGGAGCCCTCTCCCTGGACAGCACGCCAAATACGCATAACCTTTACTCAGTTCATTATATGTAAGTGTGAACTCGTGAAATACTGTATGTATAATTTCAGTCTTTAAATGCAAGATATTTAAAGTGCACCCAAAGTGTACTTGCAATAGTTCCACTTTAACACAATCATTCAGTATATCTTCAATTGGACCTCCGCACTACTTCCACACAATTAAAGTGCATTAAGTACAAAATTAGTTGTTTAGCAGACTTGAAGTATACCAGTTTAGTATACCAAAAGTACAGTTGCAGGGTATTTTTTATTAAGTACACAAACTTTTAAATGCATTGGTAGTATTGTTAGCATGAAATAAATGTATTTCAAATACATTTTAGGTACTAATACATAGGCCTACTCTTTATGTACTAATATGTGCCTTTAAGGTACCAATATGGACCCTTTAGGTACAACGGTGTACCTTTTGAAAAGAATGTGCCACCTCACCCCATATTTTGTCCTCTTCTATTTCACAAGCATGTATAGTTTAAACAGACCCAGTGTGTTTGTTTTATGACTGCTCGTGGTTATAGTGGAGGAGAAGATTTTCAGATAATAACAAATCATATTTTAAAATGATCTTATCTTACGTAAAGCCATTGTATGACTTCAGAGGACTAAAAATATATCAGATATAAGATATATCAGACATGCCATACCACTTAAAACGGCTTAATTGGGCTTAATATACTAAAACAATGATCAAGGAAAACCAAATATCTCTTCAAAATTTTGGAGGACTATTCTCTGTTATCCACTGTTTGTCCTTTTGGATTTTATATGTTAAAATTGTAAATGTTCTATAGCTGTAATGTAAGCTTATTTTCTATTAAAATACCTGGAAGTGAGAAGAAAAAAAAATCAGTTACACTCAACACTACCTTAATTTCAGTTATGTGTAAAATCTGTTATACACAACTGTATTGTAGTCACCTGAAACAAAATTAGCCCCAAAATTGTGATTGCTTGCTGAACCCTGCCACTGCCACCATTATTTTTGTGTAGCTTGTCATTAACATTTTCTTGTGTGCTAATGTTAACCTAAACATGTTGATGAGGCAGATTATCAAATTATTGATATCAAAAATTGGATTTAAACTAAAAAGTCATAATTCTTTATATATGTAATTTTCACTAGTTAAATATCACAACGATTCACCATTCAAATGCAATTAGAGATGTCAATAATTCATTTACTAGTTGAAATTCCATTTTCACATATCAGAAATGCAATTTTTACTAGTAAAAATCATAATTTTTGATACAGTAATTACGTGGTTGCTAGTGCAAATGTCTATTCTTGATATCAATAATTTAATTTCTGATAGCTATATAATGTGATTGTTGCTAGTAAAGCCTATTTTACATGTACATGAGGGTCAGCATACAATGGGCTTTGCATGAATTTTGTCATCAGAAGTACTTGATATCAAGAATGACATTTTCACTAGTTGAAATACATATTCTTGATATCATTTATTCAATAAATCATCTGAATATTCTTATATTTTTACTAGTAACAAAGTAATTATTGGCTGCTATGTTTATCTGGACTTTTCACTTGTAAGAAACTAATTTTTGATGTCTGTAATTAAATTTGAATGGCAGATCATTGTGGTATTTAACAAGTTAAAACACGGCTTCAAATATAGAAAAGAAGACAAAAACTAGTCGTATTTTAGTTTTTTATATCAATAATATTCATGTCTGCTAGTAAAAAAAATAATTTCTGATATCTTGCAACAATAATCGTTTTAACTAGTGAAAACTGAATTGCTGATATCAAAACTTCATATCCATATAAAAGTCAGTTTGGCTTGCCATACCATTAACGGTTGCTAGGGTGTGCTTTGGTGTTAGTGACTTCATTGTTAAGGAAACAATGTTATCTTATCTCCATGAACCCCTTTGCACACCTCAATGATCTTAATAAGTGAAATTTAACAACTGCACCTATATAGTTTTATTAAATGTGAGGAGGACAAGTGCCCTGTGTCCAGAAAATGTAAATATAAAAAAAGCTTTCATTATCTGAATAGTCTTGTCTTAAAAAAAAAAAAAAAAAAAAAAATATATATATATATATATATATATATATATATATTATTGGTAAAAGCAATATGACCCAGTAACACCACTGACAAATTTCATGATTAAATGGATTTGTCACAACTTTTACTTTATTTTTAGTGCTGTTTTCATTGGTTGAGAACAGGCACCTTGTCTTTGTTGGTTTTTGCAGTTGTGGGGTTTCTGAAGCCTTTGGAGTATTGTCTCCATGTTTTATGTTTATCTTCTTTATTAAATCAAATGCTGTGGCAAGGAGGATTTACATGATTTTTATGATTGTGCTATGTCTAAAATAACTTAATATCAGATACTGTAATCATTGATTATAATTAATTAACCCTTCAAAAATCCACCAAACACACAAACAATCCCAGGCAGCAAAACATTCATATGGTGGTTTGTTGCATTTTTGAGGTGATGTTTTGGTAATCACAATTAATACATTTTCTCTGAAAATGAAAGTAATGAAGCAATTGTTCCCGCTTAGGGTTGATTACATTTTATCATATGTTAGAAAATTGCCATGGTTACTTATCCGATCATGTTCTGCTTTACAAAGTAAAACAAACCTAATGAAAGCAATAACTACCAGCACCTGTGTTTAACAAAAAAAAAAAAAAAAAAAATGAAATGCATTTTATTTATTTATTTATTTTTTCTTCTTCTTCTTCATTAATTCTCTCCTTTTTTGGCATCCACCCTTGTGAAAACACTAATGTGTGCTCTGATCGTTATACAGTCATGCAGTAGTATGTAAAATTACATGTTTGGTTACATTTCAAATACAATTAGTGATATTATTTGCACTATTGATTAAATATGGAATACATGCTATGTTAAATACACTTTCAGCAACACTCCACAAAAAAAACAAAAAACAAAACATGAATAGTCTTACCTTTCTGTTAAGAATCAAAATGTAGGCAACAGTTAAAGGAAGCACATGCGATTTTATAGCAATAACAAAAGGACTGCCCCCTATTGTCATTAACTGGTTAAACCTGAAGTTATTAGTGTTTGTTTAATGGTTGGGAGGGTGACAGTGAAATGAAAAGCATGGAAAAACTCACCAAGAACCAAGAAATATGGCATATTCTTAGTATATAATGCAAAAATGCATTTATATATGAAGAGTTCAGATGCAAAAGCCTCTAAATGCCGTCTGAAATTTTCTTCTAAAATGACCATTTTTATCAGGCCCCTATATTTACTTTCAGTTATTTCACTTTAATTGCATAGAAAAGGACCTATTGCCATTAGAGTAAAGTTACTGAATCTAAACATAGGAGCCTGATAAAAATGCTCATTTTAGATGAAAATTTCAGATGGCACTTAGAGGCTTTTGCATCTGAACTCTTCATATATTATTATTATTATTTTATTTATTTATTTTTTTTTAAGTATAGCTTAAGTGTCCATATACTTTTTGGTGCCACCGTATGAATGGATGAAATAATGTTGGTTAAAAGAGGAACATGTTAACATTCATATCTGACATTGTGAAGGACATTCATTAACAACGAAGTGAGGGAGTGACACAGACAGATGGATATTAAACTTCCTTTACACATAATTGTGCTGTGAAGTTAATAATTATTAAAAAGACAGTGATTCATACACAAGCTTGGGATGCAATTCTGACATTTCCTGTAAAAGGAGAATTTCACAATGAACACCTGTAACCCTTTAAAAGAAGAATCCTAGAAAACAACAATCCTATGATGGGTGGTTTATGTAAAACTACATTTTAATAGATGTTTATAAGTTTGTACATGGAATACAATTAAACAATAAAATACCATTAAATAAGAAATGCCTGTATAATGTGTTTTTTAATAGGCCTATTATTATTGATGAATTGACTGTGGTTTCAGTTTAATACGCGATCCATCTCACTCTTTAAAAAAACAAACAAAAAAAAAAGATTTGCAAAGGTTTCGAAGCTATATTGGAAAATGATATTCACCCAAAATTGTACACGGCATTGTTCTACTTTGTGGAATAACAGAACCATTAAAATACAGTATACAAGCAAGAGAGGTTTGAAAAAAAAAAAAAAAGTTTTATATGTTGTAGATCTTTACAACATAAATGCAATAACCAAGTAATAGGGAATGTATTAAAATGTAAGTTATTTTCAGATTTCAACAGAGTTGGGAAGGTTACTTTGGGAATGTAATAGGTTACAAATTACAAGTTACCTTACTTAAAATGTAATAAGTAGTGTAACTTTTCAATTACTTTATTAAAGTAATGTGACTGATTACATTTGATTACTTTTTGATTACTTTTCTAAATTTCTAATGTTTTCAACTGTTAATCAAATATGTAAAGCAGACAGGGTTAACCTTACAGTATGTGCTCAACACTGATTACTGTCACACTTTTGAAATCTTTCGTCACTTGAAATAAGATTATAATATTTGAATATTATAGGAGACATTGGATGCAAAATATCTTTAATTGCATATAAATGTATCTTAGCAGTGTGTGGACACAACCACCCTACAATGATAAAAAATCAAATCACTCCTTTTTTTAATCCCCCAAAAACCTAAACAGTCTCAGTTATCAAGCCATTTTGATTTCGAGTGAATACGAGCGCTCTCTTCCACCTTCAATACCACGACTGAGGTGAGACCCTTGAGCAAGGCACCGAATCCCCAACTGCTCCCCGGGCGCCGCAGCATAAATGGGTGCTCACTGCTCTGGGTGTGTCTTCACAGTTTGTGTGTGTGTGTGTTCACTGCTGTGTGTGTGCACTTGGATGGGTTAAATGCAGGGCACAAATTCCAAGTATGGGTCACCATATCTGGCCACATGTCACTTCACTTTCACTAAATTCGTTTATGTCTGGCTGCGCAAATCATTTTGCTCCAGACTGCTTTCTGAATGAGGGACAATTCAAGACAGGTTTTGTTAAAAAGTTAAAACTAAAGGATGGATCAGTACTCATTGTTCATGATCCAGCTGCACCTCCAGAAGAAGTAAGTCTCTCACTTTATATTTTTTATGATTATTTGCAAATTGCCTTTGCTCTTCCACAGAAGAGAGGGGCGGGGTGAGCAGAGCTCATTAGCATGTAAAGAGTTATGCACCGAAATGAGTCGCTGTGAACAGAGCTGTTTTTGACAAGGTAAAAAGGGTGTTGTCTTTCATGACCACTGAGCCCATTTCAAGAATACCCTAATGAATTATACCACCTTGTGGAAAATGGGCATCCGATGTCCCCTTTGAAGCACAGCCACCACACATTTAAACTTACTTTAAAATAATTCTGAGTTTAAACACAGATTTAAAACATAACAAGAAATAGTTTAATAGCTTTGATACTGTTTTTTTTTTGTTTTTTAATCAAATATTTGCATAGCTATGACAGGAAACACTGGAATCTAACAATGCCTTGGAAAAAAAACAGTTAATCTTAAAAAATTAAGCATATACATAAACCCACATAGGAAATATGTATAAGAGTTATCGGATAAGCATTTTATAAACTTCTGAAACATTGGTGTTTCATATTTTAGAGCAGTCACTGCAGTTTATGAAAGAAATCAATTAAATCTGTACGTGGGGAGTGTGTGTGAAAAAAATCAGATGTAACCCCCCTTTGTAATCCTTAACATTTTCATAAGTAACTGTAATCTAATTACACATTTTATCTTAGTAACTGTAACTAATTACTATTACTTTTATTTTGTAATTAAATTACATAATTCAGTTACATGTAACTAGTTACTCCCCAACACTGGATTTCAATACGTCAAAATTAAAACAATTTGAAAATCCATCATTTAACATTTACTCTCCAACTTGAGCCAAATAAGGACGATTGTAACGCTGCAAGAGAGTGTGTCCAAAGTGCTCATTTGTCGTGCTGCTATGCTGTGGAGTGAAAATTAGCCCTCTCAGACTAAACAGTCATTCTACAGGAGCGCTTGAAAGCAGGGTAGTGTTGTATTTCAAGAAGAGGAATTTGATGATTGGATAGAGCTTCAATGAATCCAAAGCCTTGCATGGATCTTGCAGATAGTTCCGTATTTCTTCTTCTGCTTTGGTGCTGCTTGTCACCCGTGTATTCTCAAATGAGAAGAAGTTGTCATCCATGTCTCCTGACATTTGTTGATTTTCAACAGTGGTCAGTTCAGTAGAAGGCACGATGTCCATTAGAGCAGACTCTTGGACCATTATCCTTCTCATATTTTCCCTCTCTTCAGCAGGAAGCCACCACAGTCGAAACTTTGGTATGGTACATGCTGCCATTCTTGCATCATCGGAGGCCAGTACCTCTCTGAACCAAGTATCAATGGACTTGACAAGTGCTGAGATGATGTTGGCTGAGAACTGTACCTCAGAGATCTTCTCAGTCAGCTTGACTTTTAGGCAAAGAATGGTCGGAATTATAAAGCCAAGAAAACCTGGAGGAGATCAATTGCATATAGGCAAGAGGTTTCAGAACTGCTGTGTACCCCTTGAGAAATGCAACCTCTTGTGGGTGCAGTTTGGTCACACTTAGACGGTCACACACTTCAATCAGTTGTGCTTCAGAGAGACTCATTATCTTTTCAATGGCACGACATTCAGAGCTCCATCGGGTCACGGATGGGACAATGCACCCAGGGGCGAAGCAAGCTTTTCAAAAGTGCAGGGGATGGATGTGGTTTGTTTATTAACAATAAAAATGATGAATACAATAACAGAAGGGTACAAAAGGTATAACATACAATATATAAAAAGCTTCCCATTTAAATGAGTGATACTAGAAAAGTATAAAAACACACTCGGAACACACAGCAAAAAAGTCAAAACTCTGTTGTGAAAATACAACTTAGCTAGCTGCTGAACAATATCCCAATTAGCAATTAACATTAGTCTAAAAAACGAAATATAATACAGAAAACACTCGACATGTCAACAAAACATCTTCTCAAACACATATCAAGCTTATTTAAACCTCGAAAGCATAAACACTCATTCAAAGTACCTGGAAAAGGGAGATGTAAATAACCATAACCATAAGTTTCCGCCTCCTCAGCACGAGCTGACGGATAAATCTAATGCTACCTTCACGTGCTGTCGGAATTATCGTAAATATGAGTTTGCTAATCAGAAATTGGACGTAAACGGCCTCTCAAGTCATATTTACTACTAGGAAATTCGGAAATAATTTTGATACCTGAGTTTCCGAGTTGGGCGGGTCATAAACTTTAAACATGGTGGAGGGGACAACCATTGCTGTCAGTGCTGTTCTCACAACAACTACATCCCTTTGTCTTGTCGCTACAGTATTGTATTTATAGGCTAGATATGAACGATCATGTGAAGCATATTATGTTTTATAAGCAGTGAAATAAGCGTGTATTTGACCGAAATTCCAGAATTGTCAGCGAACTGCATGTATAGCGCGGTGAATGTTTATGATTGTCAACCAATGGGATGCTACATTTTATTCTTTCCGACATTAAAGCACTTGAATACGACAAGCTCGTAATCATGACTTCATAAGTGGGAAATTTAAACACATTTAAACATTTAAACACATTTAAACACATCTAATTTACTCATAACAGCTAGAATCTAACAGTAGGAGTCAGACTTTTACCTCACATTTGAAGATGAGACCCCAATGTTGCCCTGTGTCTATACCTCTTCTATTTGTGCATGACATAGTCTTGTCCAATTAGAGTTTATTCATCACATTTACTGGACAAAAGTGAGGTTAGCAAAAATCAAGCAGTGTTGCACTCAGGCCCTTGCAGATCTAATACATGTTTTGGTTATGCCCATCCATGACTTCTTTTTGGCTATTGTAGGGTCAGAACGAGTCAGACAAACTAAGATTTGATCAGAACATCGAAACATGAGGAGCTGAAATTCCAGAGAGGCCCCAAGAAAACAGGACAACGTCATAAATCATATTCCTAGCTCCGACCTCTGAAGACAGCCTAACCAACAAGCCTCTTTCACAGAACAGCTCGCAACATTAAGACAAAATAATACTTATTGTAAGTACAATGCTGGAAGGAGATCGTCAAATTTGGGACAAGTAATCAAGACTGATGGTCAAAGAGATGGCCATCACATGCGTTCCACGCTGGAAATCACAAGCATCCTTAGATTGACTTTTTCCCCACAAGACAAAGACTGAGACTGAAATTCTTTAGGAGACCTTTTAACCTCTCTCTGGTCTTCACCGAACATGTCCCTATGTCCTACATAGAACTACACAGAGACTTTCTTTTTCATATGCACATAAAACCATCCTAAAATGACATTGCTAGGCATAACATTATATTATGTATGTAAGCCACACATTAGATTATCATGTTTTAAGCACATATTATGTATGTCTTTTTAATAACTATTGAACGATTTTAAGGGTTATTCGTGTTTGGTATGTATGAGTTTGACAATTCTAGCTTGAAACGTTTCTTCCAACTGATTTTTTGTCAAATGTCATATTCTGGTTATAGAAATCACATCCAAAGTATACTTTGCAAGAGCGTGTAAAATTCGGACCATGTGACTGATAAGATGCTGATTTATGATGCAAGGAACAACCCTAGCTAAGATAATAGCCTTTCTAATTGGTCAAGACACCAGATGGGATGTGTCCAGAAGCCGAGTTTAAAAACTCAGGACAGCATCAAATCTTCCCTTCTCGTCCTTCTCGCCATCGCGTTTTGACGCTGCTTTTTAGCGCTCTTGATGACTGTGCTCTGGCCTACAGGCCAGTTGCTACTTAGCACCACGATGAAAAGAAAAACCACCTAGTCTCGTTATATCTTTTCTTTCTTTTATTTAAGTTTCTTTTCCATTGCGAGTTTCATGTTCTAAGTTTAAGTTTTGCCGCCACGCCTCGTCTCCGAGTTCAACTCGAGCCTGTGACCGCCTCAAAACTTCAGCCAGACCAACTCCACATCCTCAGCCAACACCCAAGACATCGCAAGTAAGCTCCAGATTCTGAGCTGGTGCATTTAATATAAATTTTAGCCTCATTGAGAAACTTGATGCGAGGGTTAAATAAGTGATTGATGGTTGTTCAGGTCTATGCAGTAGCCCATATTGCTGTAAACTTATGTGGGGAACCCCATTTTCTCTCTTTCTGCAACGTGTGAATGTGTGAATGCGTCTGTTCATGTGTTAGATTAGTTTATGTCTTAGGTTTATATAAATAAAGTCTTATTTATATTGAAAAGAGAAGTATCTTGTGTTTTGTGCTTACAAGTTAATGTCTTAATCTGCTGATCTTGCTACTGTGCTTATTAATAGTGTTTTCACTATATTTTGGATTTTAATATCCAGTGCAGAAGTAATGTTATACGGCTCGTTCAGTGAATCGCCGGCCGACTCCGCGATCAGCCGCAAAACAGTGATTCTGTTCAAATTCCCTACAAAATCATAAATGATTCCCTTTGAGCTAAATTATATTATTTACATATTAAACCCTACACTATCTATGTTTATTTATTATTATTATTAGTATTAGTAGTAGTAGCAGTAGTAGTATTCCCCAGTAATATAGAAATAGATTGAACCTTGCCCTTTGGTGGCACTTTTTTTTAAAAATTATTTTAAATTTAGTTTGTTTAAATTGTGATTATTTATTTATTGTAAGGTTAGGGGTATTTTTATCATGTTATTGTAAATTCTTTGAAGATCTGGTGTTAAATTACGTATTTTTTACTTATTTTTATAGTGGGAACAATGTCTGTACTAAATATTTTGAGAAATGCTATTAACATGTTAAATTGCTTTATGGTTAATTAATGCATAACCATACTTTGTCCTTTTATTGTTGATAGCATAATGAATATTGTTTTTAAGTTGAATATATTTTTAAAGGTGCAGTATGTAATATTGTCAGATATCATTTGTAATAGGTGCTACAGTCCAAATTAAAAATGTTGGAGAGTTCTTTCTTCATTCCCTTCCTTCTCAGACATGGCGCTCAAAGGAATCTTTGAAAGATGTAAGCATACGTATTTCAATCCTAATCAACCATGTAATTTCAACTGAGAGGTGAATATTTAACTGAAAGGTATGAATATTTTATAACTTATTACATTATTTTGTCAGAGCCGGGATTCAAACATGGGCCTCTGGTGCATGAGTCTTAATTTTCACAAAGGAAACAAAGGAAGTGATCAGCTTAATACACAGCCCAGAACGAGGCACATGTGAAAACAATGGCACTGATGTGAAAACAAGAGGCACAAGTTTGACATGAGAGTACCGTAGGGACCTCTAGTGGCCAAAATATAACATTACAAAGCAAAAACTCTTGACATATTTATATACATTGCATAATATAGGCTGCAAAATAAAGCCAAAGAGACATCAGCATATTTTTTTTTTTCATAATTTCATTGAAAGGGACCATGAAGAAAAGTTACAAAGCTGCCGTTGTTTACTCAGTAGCTATTTGAGTCATGATATCAGATTTCAGTAGTTGGCACAACCAGTGAAATTTATAACTGCTAGAACTGCCTGTGTTTACCTCCCCAAGATGAGCATGGCATCACATGGTGAAACATACGCACAAATATGAGTGTCTGAAGGCAGCTGTCAGTCTGCAGATGCAATACATATGCTTCGGCTATGTCCATCCATAACTTATTTTTGACTATCAATCTTTAATTGTTTTTATACCGTAACAAAGAAACAGGTGGCACTTTTTGGACTTCCTTCCAATTCTTCCAAATTGAGTATGCTTTTTTTTTTTTTTTTAAATGTATTTTAAATTTAGTTTGCTTAATTTTGGTTTTATGATTGACAAAGCAAATAGTCATCTCTGCCATCATCGAATCTGTCCTGTGTTCATCTATAACTGTTTGGTTTGGCTCAGCTACCAAAACAGACATCAGAAGACTACAACGGACAGTCAGGACTGCTGAGAGGATTATTGGTGCCCCTCTACCCAACCTCCAAGATCTTTATATCTCCAGAGTGAGGAAAAGGGCTAAGAAAGTCACTCTGGACCCCTCACACCCAGCTCACTCTCTCTTTGAACTGTTGCCCTCTGGCAACAGTATGATTTTCAAGTAACAGAAAATAATGTGTGAAAAGTCCTGCAGATGCAGACTGAAGCCAGTCGTGGCTTAAGTGGATCTAATAGATCTTAGCTTAATTTAACCTGGGGCCTGTACCATGATGGTAGATGAACAAATTCAGAGTTACAGGATTAGTTTCGAGTTGACAAAACCAAACCACTCCAATCCAGCTTTGTTGGTACCATGATGCTGATCATTAACTTTCTTTGTCATCTCAGGCTTTGATCCTGAGTTTGTGTAAATGATTTATGATAACTGTTAAACTAAAATTGCTTGTGAGTAATGGATTAATAATAATATAAATCATATAAAATAACTCTAACAAAATAATCATTAAAGCCAGACAATTTTTTTTTTTTTTTTTTAGTACTAGTGACCTTTAATTTGGAGCAAGATAAACTAGGGGAGTGACTTTTTTGTGGCACATTGCTCACATTTGATTGGTCCAGCTTCAGTTTGATATCTCTAACTCAGAACATAAGCTGCCACCGAAGCAGGTTAGCTGTGGAGTGTAAGTTACTATGGCAATGAACACAGCTTAAGCCACTTTCATGATACCTAAAACCCAGGATTGGTGCAAACTAAACTGAAACTTACCTGGCTAGCCAGTTAATCCGGCTTCATGATACAGGGCCCCGGTTTAGGGATAGGGTTATGTTTAGGTTGTGGCTGGACCTTCTAGTTTCAATGATTAGGTCCGGGGAGGAATAGCTGGTCATCAAACTCCACCCAATGACCCTCTGCGGTAAGCAAGCACATTTACTTCCACTTTTCACATGGCAATGGAGTCAACACAGGGACTAAACACTTTGGTTTTAACAGAATTTGGATTAATTTCATTTCAGTAGAAAAGTGGTGAAAATGATATTCTTTATTTTACTCACATTGACTGCATTCTTTGTGTCTGGTAAGTCTTTTTTTATTTTTTATTTTATTTGTTACACTCTCATTTACTGTAAATCAGTGCTTCTCAAACCTGCCCTGGAGGAACCCCAGCACTTGCATATTTTATATGTCTCCCTCATTTATCACACTTGATTCAACTCGTCAGCTCATTAGTAGAAACTGCTACCCCTGAATTTGGTGTGTCAGATAAGGGAGACATGCAAAATGCGAAGTTCTGGAGTTTTGAGAAGCAATGCCGTAAATAGCTAAAACAAATGGTGCTGTGGCACAGTTTCAGTGGCGTTGATGTTAATAGGGAATTACAGTAGATCACTTCTTCTTTTGAAAATAAAAAAAGGAAATAAAGCCTCGTGATTCATGAAGCACAGACTTATTGCTCCCTCTTTAAGCTGAACACCTGTAGCGTGAACGCAATTTATCGACTGGTCAGTGCACTTCAAGATGAACACACTCTGTGAAACCAATGCATGCCCCAATACAGGGTTTTGCTGGAGATTGTGCAGCATGCTCGATACGTTGAAGCCTTGATCTAATGCGCGCAGCTGTGGTCACACTATATGTAGTTGATGGGTTGAAACTTAAATGTCTGACAAATGAGTTGGCACGGTGAAGCTGATTTTGATGTAACTTTTCAATCATGAATATATAAGATTGTCATTTAATAAACTGGAGCAGCCTACTCATAATACCGTAGTTTTCTTCCAACAGATTCTCATTGGCTGCTGTTTCTCCCCGTCACATCCCAAAACATTTACTCATTTTTGTGTGTGTGTATTTTATGATTGTAAAAGACTGACTAAATTAAATAATTAAATAATTGGAATAAATGAATTAAATAATATTGTATAAGAACTGTTCCTGTCTTATATATATATATATATACAAAACAATTTGTGATTGGTTGCTTCACAGTCAGACGCCTCTTGGGCAGCCATTGGCCAATGAAGGCTGCTTCAAAACCTTTGTGAAAGATTTGTTTGGAACTAATGGTTCAGAGCGCATATCAATCTGCCAGTCACATGATTTCAATAAACAAGGCTTTCTTATGTCATAGCTTCTTTCGAAATGTTTCAAGCATCTACCTATTTTTTTACCTACACTCTAAAAACTGCTGGGTTAAAAACAACCCAATTTGGGTTATTTTGCCAACCCAGTGCTGGGTTGGCAAAATAACCCAAATTGGGTTGTTTTTAACCCAGCAGTTTTTAGAGTGTAGGTAAAAAAATAGGTAGATCAGGGGTGTCAAACTCAGTTCCTGGAGGGCCGCAGCCCTGCAGAGTTTAGTTCCAACCCGCTCCAACACTCAAACCATGTAGTTTTCAAATAAGCCTAAATTACTTGATTAGCTGGATCAGGTGTGGTTAATTAGGGTTGCATCTAAACTCTGCAGGAATCCATCCCTCCAGGAACTGAGTTTGACACCCCTGAGGTAGATGCTTGAAACATTTTGAAAGAAGATATGACATAAGAAAGCCTTGTTTATTGAAATCTTGTGACTTTGGCAGATTATTTTAACCCAACAAGTTGGGTTATTATGTTTAACCCAGCATGCTGGGTCGCTTTTTTATGGTTTAAAATTACTACATTGCTAGGCTAAAATGAACCCAAATCGAGCTAGGCATTAAACCTACAAATCATGTTCATTTTAAAATCACTTTGACACACACAGAGTGACTATCAAAAGGTAAATATTTATTAAAAACAACAAGAGAAAACAGTCAAAAAGTAACATTTAAAAAGAAATGCAGAAAAAAATATGGCATTAACAGCTACAGTGTTTATAAATGAAGCATTGGGAACATTTGTTGAATAACTTTTAAGATCAAATTTGACTACTTTTTGGTAAATTTTATATATTGTATAAAAATATACAAAAACACTATTATACAATAATTGTACAATTAGTTAATAGTTAAGTTCTTTACAAACTATTCTGACATGACAGTACACAAATAAACCACAAAATTAACACTGATATTATAACATTTAACAGAAGCATATGTGTGTGAAAGAATGTGAGCATGTGTATGAATGACAGAGTGTAAACTCCATTTCTACTAAACAACACTGAACAAGCATTTAACATTGTTTTTACAAATTATACACTTACGGTTTGTTTCATTGTCCATGAATACAGATCATGCATCACTGCTAATTTTCATGATCTCTTTAGCATAATTGATGTATTCATGAAGAAGCCCCATCAGCACAGCAAAGGCATGTGACATTTTATTATCCAGGGCAGCGTCCTCCTTTAAAACCACTGTTGCATCAGTTTGGGGTAAAGGTCATTCTCCTCTTTGACCTAAAAAGAGAAAAACATTTGACACTCTAACATACTCTATTTTCAGATAGAGGTGCATCCACACCCGTGAGCATAGGTAAATAGTCTGTTTTATCATTTCAACCACGATTTGTGTGGTTGTTTAATGTCTGTCTACAGCGCTGTAGAATGCTATAATGACAGCACTAGTGTGAGGGCATGTAATACTGTTTAAATGAATATATTGCTTTCAGAAAGCTACGTCTTTACTGAAACATTAAAACAGACATGACATTCACATACCTCACAAATTCTCATGTACCTGGAGGGCTGCTCTTTAAAGGGTTAGTTCACCAAAAAATGAAAATGGTCATAATTTACTCTCCTCCACGTGTTCCAGACCCATACAAACCCATGCAATTTTTGGAACACAAATAAATACATGTAATATTCTCTTAATTTTTGTCCTCCATCGCAAGTCTGGGAGAGTCTGGAGACCAATATGTTTGCACTTATTGTCACGATCCGGTCTGTGGCCTTCCGCCCGATAACAGAGGTGGCCCTTCCATTGAATTGACTCTTGCAGTACACTACTGTTGTATGTCACCCACGGACTAAAATACCCATCATCCATTGCACTGATGACATACACACACGCACACACACACAGAGCTGATTGCACTGATCACACAGCTTACTTAAGCCATGGACTTCCTTAGTTAGATCGTGGAGTATTGTTTAGCGTTTATCACAGTCATTGCTGATAGCTACTTTTGATTATTGCCTTGTGTTCTGGATTGGCCTTTCCTCTTGCCTTTTGGACTCTGTTTGGATTATTGCTCGTGAAACTACTCGGATTACCCCTATTGTCAATCCCTTTGGATATTGTTCGCCGATCGTCGACCCACACATGCTCTTGGAATACTCTTTTGTCTTGCCTGTGCCATATCTGTTTACTGATGTTTGACCCTTCCTATGTTTTGACTATGTTCACTAAATAAAGCTTGCACATATGCCTCACGTCTCGTCGGCTCCGTAACACTTATAGAGGCTTTTGCATTTTAATTCTTCAGATGTATAGTTAATAGTTTCTTCTTATTAGTCTGATTAACCAAGCTCTCCATAAAACAAACTAAACAAGCGGATGAGTGAATGTGTAAATTACTGTTCTTGTGCTGTTTGTTTGCATGTGGTACATTATGAATTTAGACATAATTCTCTACTCATAAACTTCATGATCTGTACAATTTCCTGTTGTAATATGTTGTTCCACTATTCCAGGCATCATATATAATTACGTGTTCATTTTTTTTTCTGCAGGTGTTTTCAGTGATGCTACAGACAAAGTGACCATGATGGAGGGAGATTCAGTCACTTTACAGACTGGAGTTAAAACAATCCACCTGGAAGATATTAAATGGTATTGCAATAACATACGTATCGCTCAAATCAATGGAGATCAGAGTTTTATCTGTACAGATGTTCAGTGTAATGAAGGTACCGAGAGATTCAGAGACAGACTGAAGCTGGATCATCAGACTGGATCTCTGACCATCACAGACACCAGAACCACAGACTCTGGACTTTATGAACTAAAGATCATTAATAACAGCAACATCAGTGAAAGGATCTTCAGTGTTACTGTTCTTGGTAAGTCATTTCATGGAACATTTTTTAAATGACTCAAGCAGAAGCAGATATGAAGAATTCATTAGCAAAAACGGATAACTCCATTTTTAACAATTCTCAGAAATCATGTTTATTTCATTGTGCATTCCAATTAACTGCAGTTAGGTTTAGTCAATTAATCAAACTGCAGTTGGGTTATTTTGACTAGGTTAAAAAAAAACAGCTAACTAACACAAAACACAATAGAAACACGATAACATAATAAAAAACATGTTTTGAAAACATTCCAAAAATGTTTGTTAAAACAAAACTCAAAAAAATGAGTTATCTTTTTTTGCAAATAAACTCTTCATTGTTTAAATCATATTGAAGTATTTATTTATAGATTTTTTGTTTGTTTTGTTTGTTTCTTATTAAACTGAACAGTTTAATTTGAAAACTAAATTATTTTCATTGAGCTGAAGCTGCTGTTGTGCGCTGGTGGACATAAGTTTCTAATCATGCCATTTCTGATCACCTTTTATTATCAGCTGTTTAAATGAGGATTTAATGTAAAATAAGTATATAAAATGTCTTTATAAGCACAATACATGCACAAATGTTGCATTTCACTCTGAAAGTCCAGATTGAGAATGTGCAATCACTTTCATGTCCACAGTTCTCTCGTGATGTATATAATAGTTCCCCAAAATGGGTCCTCCAGCTGTTGGTTTGTATTTCAGGTGTTTCTGCAGCTGAAAAAGATCAAATGAAGAGAAAGTCAGTGACGGAGAGAGAATCTGTCACTTTAGATCCTGGTGTAATAAAAAACCCAAATGATGTGATGACTTGGTATTTTAATGACACTTTCATCGCTGAAATCACTGGAGAGCAGAGTGAGATCTGTACAGATACTCGGTGTGAAGAGAGATTCAGAGACAGACTGAAGCTGGATCATCAGACTGGATCTCTGACCATCACAGACACCAGAACCACAGATTCTGGACTTTATAAACTACAGATCAGCAGCAGCATCCGCCGTCATCGCCGCAGCATCAGCATCACCAGTTGGAAAACATTTATTGTTACTGTCTTTGGTGAGTAAAATTTAGTCCTTCAGGGCCTTTGACCTTGAGGGGTTTTAAAATGCAATGTTTAAATCGACCCAGAAAATGTTTGCATTGTTGCCTGTGTGAAAAAGAGAGCTTTGACTCAATATTAAAGTATGATTAAGAGCATCTCTATCACCATCATGTGTACACACTACTGCCAAAAGAACACTGTAAAACGCAAACATTTAATCAGGTTTAATCAATAATTAAAACTGATGATCAAAGTAAAAAGACGCAAGTCAGTAAAGCTATTTATCTCTCTCTAGTAATAATGACCGCCTGTCTTTATCATTACAGATTTTGCTCTGTCTTCAGCTGCTGTCGCAGGAATATGTATTTGTGTTCTGCTGCTTGTTGCTGCAGCCGCTGCTGTGATTTACTACGGCAGGCATCAAACAAAAAGCAAAGGTGAGTATCCCATACAGATAACAAGATAGAAATTGCTCAAAAGCAATCTTTAAAAGACATAAAAAAGATGTATTTCTATCCTAATTAACAACAATAATTTGATTGAGTTTGTTATTGTTCAAACAGACAGCAGGAGGCAGTGCAGTGATCAGGTGAGATACTTATGTGAGCATATTTGAAGCACTTTAGATGTGTATGTTGTTTAGGAAGATGAATGTGGATTTTCAAATGCAAATTAAAAGTCACGTTATTTGTGACTTTTTTTTTTTTTTTTTAGAACCATCAAAATTCTTCATAAATAGTTTGGAATATTCTAAACGTTATAGTTCAGACACTGTCATTCAAACATTGTATTACTGTAGTGCAGAAGATCACACTGTGATCACCCGCAGACTGAGATTCAGTGTATTTGAAAGTGATGTGTGGCCAAGTATGGTGTCCCATACTTGAAATTTGCGCTTTGCATTTACAACAGTGTGTAGTGAACGAACACACACACACAGTACACACAGTACACACACACACACAGTACACACAGTACACACACACACAGTGAATACACACACAGTGAATACACACACAGTGAATACACACACAGTGAATACACACCCAGATCAGTGGGCGGCCGTTTTTGCTGCGCAGCCCAGGGAGCAGTTTGGGGGTCACCTCAGTCATGGTAGTGAGGGTGGAAGAGAGCGCTGTACATTCACTCCCTCCACCTACAATCCCTGCCGTTACAGAGACTCGAACCTGTGACCCTTTGGGTTACAAGTTCCACTTTGTGTTTATTATTTAGGAAAAGGAACCCTGTGTGCAATTTGCAAACCTTTGGAAAAAGCACCATGTGTTTGTATAACCAAATCACCATCATTTATATGTGAATCTGTGTTTTATTACAGAAGACTCATTTAAAAGACTCGTCCCCTAACCCGTCTGACTCTGATGGGTACTGATGGGTACTGCTAATGAGACGTCACCTGATGGGAATGAGAGGTTGCTAATCAGACACTAATGTAATTATTTTGACTTTAACTGAAAAGGCCAATGAAGAAAAAGTAAGACACATGAGAAGAGAATCAGCAGAAACTTTCATGGCTCTCAGAGAATGGCAGTCAAATTTCACCTCAACATCTCAGCAAAAACTGAATTATTATAATTAATTTAAATGAAAACGAAAACATATATATTGTTAATTAAACAGCATGTCAGTCATAAAATGAGGAACAAAACAACTTTTGACCAGCAAAACAACAAAGAGCTCTTGATAATTATTATTATTTTTTTTTTCTGTTTCTTGTCGTTTCCACTATATTGTCTATTAATGCACAGCTGGTTTGACAAATCAATGACTGTGTTAAACTTTACTTAATGTAAACACAATACTTCAATCAAACTGTTACAATTAAGCTGATAAATGTAGTAACCATAATAGCAGGAATATATGTGGCATATGCTGATTTTAAACAGAATAAACAAACACTTCACTCTGACCACAGTGTGCATGTGTTACTGACCTACACATGGATGACGTGGTCACATGCCGATTCATAAACATGATGGTAAGGTCCTGTCCCAAATGGTACACATTTTATGCACTTACGGTCTTGTGGACTGACAATAACTGCAGTATACTGAATTTTTTGGTGCATTAAAAAATGCGTCCCTAGAAACACTGCATCCAAATTGAGACATTCTTGGCAGCCTTTAGCCACTGCCTTAAATGTGCTGGATCCTTCACTAAAAACATGTTTTATCTCGTAGTCTTCATGTGTTTGCTTGACATATGCAAAACTGAATCATAACGAAATTGTAAATGTGTTCTTATCTGAAAATGTGAAAATAAATCATTTGTGAAATTTCACGAAGTGTTTACTTTATCTCACTGGCAAGTTATTTCATTTCATTTGTTGCCGTTGCATGTGAGGTGGCAGATGAATACCTGTGGGGCATCCAAGGTAAACAATAATGCTTCATATCATCTGTTGTTTCATTTTGTTTGTATTCTAGAATATTAAGACTTGCCTTTACTGCTTTGTTTTTATTAGGTACGATCATTTGCCTTCAGCTTTGACTTGCAGTTTTTCTTGGTTCTCTATTTTGGCAACACTCTTGTTTCCTTTTTTGGATGCATCTTTTGTTTGGTGCTCACTATAAATATGGGTTATTCGTACAGTTTGGTGGCTTTTGAGAGGGTCTTGTTAGAGGAAGTCTGACGTCTGTGTTCCATACACTGGTCAAGCTCAGACTAGTAAAACCTATTATTTCTGACACAAATATTTCAGATTTTACCTTCATATAAGAAATGTGCCCACCCTGTTACATTTTTGCATAGCACTGTGCAACTGTCACAGTTGTGGTTGTAGCAAAAGGCGCACTGAGGAGGATTTAATAAACATCAACACACATTTAACCATTAAATAACATTAAACCAAGACAAAGAAGACGAAACTGAAGGCTTATAAGGACTAGGAAATAAAGGAGCAAACGAGATGATTAATTAACACAGGTGATCAAAATGAGCGATGATTAACTAAACGAGAACAGGAAATACTAAATAAGGGCAAAACAGAAACAGACATGTGACAGCAACAGAGTAGAGGGTTAAGCTAATGACGGTCATTATAACAGAGCGGACATGCTATGTTTTACACTATTAAGACTATAACCATTCTAAAATGAGGAAATGTGAGAAAATATTTAAACTAGCATTGTGATATGCTTGAACTGTTTATATCTATAGATTGTATTTTAGGCAAGTTGTGATGATTTGAGAAGGCTAAATTGATCAAACATTGGCTATGATCAGCTCACTGTCTGCCGCTGGCCACTTGTTCGTTACTTAAATGAATGAATAAATAAAAAACTTTACATTTAACGAACAAAAAGTGCAAATAAACCGCTCATTTTAAAAACTGACATTTGTTATGATGTCAGCTTCAAACATTACAGTGATAACTTTCGTGAAACTCTACAATAAGTAAATCCACTCCACCAGCTACTCTTCAACAGCGATGCTATCCAGTATCCACCTTATTTTTCACTGTGGAAGTAAGCCATTTTCTATGAATGTGCGAGACTTCCAGTTCATTAGCCGCTGTAGAGAAATATAATTTACATGCCTAAAAAAAACAAAAACATGTAAAACTATTTGCACTATAGATAATATATTAAAATGATATGGTACAACACACCAGTTTGCAATATCAAGCAGCAAAACGAGCTGTTTTGTACAGCTAAAAATAGCTGGAAGCAAATGAAGCTGCTCTTATAGGAAAAATAAGGTGGATAGACCTACAAAAAACAAACAAACAAACAAACAAAAAAAAAAAACTGGCTATATACCGTTCAAAAGTTTGAGATCAGTAAGGTTTTTTTTAAGAAGTTTCTTATGCTCATCAAGGCTGCGTTTATTTGATGAAAAATACAGAAAAAAAATTAATATTGTGAAATATTATTACAATGCAAAATAGTGGTTTTCTATTTTAATACACATTAAAATCTAATTTACTCCTGTGATGCAGTGCTGAATTTTCAGCATCACTACTCCAGTCTTCAGTGTCACATGATCCTTCAGAAATCATTCTAACATGCTGATTTACTATCAATGTTGGAAACAGTTGTGCTGCTTTGTATTTTTTTTTTGGAACCTATGATACTTTTTTCAGGATTCTTTGATGAATAAACAGTTAAGAAGAACAGCATTTATTTAAAATAGAAATATTTTCTAACAATATGCACTACCGTTCAAAAGTTTGGGGTCAGTAAATTTTTATTCTTTCTTTTTTTTGAAAGAAATGCATAATTTTGTTCAGCAAGGATGTGTTAAATTGATAAAAAAGTGATAGCAAATACTTATATTGTTAGAAAAAAAATTATATTTTGAATAAATGCTGTTCTTTTTAAGAATCCTGAAAAAATCACAGAAGTTCCAACATAGATAATTCTAATAATAAATCAGCATGTTAGAATGATTTCTGAAGGATCATGTAACACTTAAGACTGGAGTAATGGCTGATGGAAATTCAGATTTGCATCAAAGGAATCAATTATATTTTCATGTATATTAAAATAGAAACCATAATTTTATATTGTAATAACATTTTGCAATATTACTGTTTTTTTTTTGTTTGTTTGTTTGTTTGTTTGTTTGTTTGTTTTTCTGCATTTTTGATCAAATAAATGCTGCCTTAAAAAACATTACAAGTCTTACTGATCCCAAACTTTTGAACGGGTGTGTGTGTGTGTGTGTTTGTGTGTGTGTATATATGTATATATACAACCGACCACCAAGCGTCCCCTAGTAGCCACATAGCAAACCACTTACACCTTACAAACCGCATATTTGTTAACTATATTAATTCATCAAATAAAGCATTTTATACTTCAATTTAAACAAAGGTTTTCAGACTTCATCAGCAGCGTTTTGTTCCCTGATGATGGTTTGTTTTCCTCAGGTGACAACTCATGAAGAGCAGTTACAGATTTTCATCATCCCTCCGACCTTCATGTTTGTATCTGGATGTTAACACCAAGTTCCCTCAAGGTGAGATTTACTACATCTGTCTTTGACTCATCTTTAACTTTATGGTGTTCAGTTAACTTTATCCTCTTGAGTCTTAAACTGTTCAGCTGTTAACCAAAAAAGAACTGTTGATTAAAAAAAATGAACATTGTTATTGTTCTGTTGAATTGCTGTATGAATTGAGTTTAATTGTGGACTGTGTCTGTGTGTGCGTTTTCTTATATCTTTGGGTCTTGCACAAATCCTTTGGGAAACTTGTGTAAGAATGAATTGGTGGAAAACAAATTTGTCAGTAGGTTGATGCAAGTCCTTGAATCAACTGATTCATTCAAACCTGCTGATTAATTCATGAAGGAAGCAAGTGACAGTTTTTATAAATGGGTGAATGGCAGTTCATCATTTTCACAGTTCATCATGAATCATTGACAGTTTGACTGTTTGTTAAAAAACCCTGCATCATTCAAGAATGAAACACCAGTCTGTGTTACTGGAAAACTGTTCTGCCGTTTTAAATTTTGTTAGCAAAATAGGGCAAAAACTGTCAAAAACTGCAAATGCTCGAAACACAACCAAATAAAGATTTTTATTTGCAGCGCTTTTGTTCGGTTGGTTGTGTTGTGAGCATTTGTTTTCTTAATTTGCAGGGGGTTTTTTTTCTATTCGCAGCGCGTTGAGCTCTCTCGGCCACCGTAGTTAAACCTGTTTTATATCAACAGTGTTTTTTTAGTTTTTTTAGGTTGTTTTCTGTAAAGTAGATGTCAAACTGTGAGTAACATGAGCAGGAATGGAAAAAAAACACCTTTAACCACACATTATTCAAACAGACACTGACACCTCAGACGCGCTCGCAAACTGACATCAAACACCAACGTCTAGCAGTAGGCATGCTCGTGCAAAACACGTCTGTACAGAATGAAGCAGGGTTCACTTTGACTACTTTTGATGAGTATTTTGCATCTACGTTTTGCACTTAGGGATACACACACATTTTTGAGACTTTAAAGGCATAGTTTGCCTAAAAACTGAAATTTCTGTCATCACATACTCACCCTAACGTGGTTCCAAACCCATAAAACTTTTGTTCATCTCCAGAACATGAAGGTGTGTTTAATGTTCTCTCGTCATTTCACATTATCCATTGAAAGTCCACACAACTAACCTCTTCAAGCTTCAAATAGTTTATAAATACATTGGGCTTTTATTCACATGTAAACACTGACTGATGCACATACATAGAAGCTCAAACCTGCATGCTTGATTTGCAAGAAACAGTGAGGATCATTTCTGCTCATCAGGCAAGTCTATATTTACTTTCTGAAGCTTCAAAATAGACTTTTAATGGATGGACCAAATTAAAAGATAATATGACATTAAAAATAACTTCATTTGCGATCACACATCTGGATCTGGTACTTAGAAAAGGTTGGATCATCCTCTTATGGCGACAGATGCATATTCCACGTGAGTCTCCTCTTTGATTTTCTGTAAAAAAATAAAAAAATAAAAAAATAAAACACAAGATATAATCATAACAAAATTATAGGAATGTGGCATCCAGAAAATATTTGCCTTCCTATTGCTGCTAAGGTTACTTGAGGCAGATTGAGATCAGATTCTCAGTTGTTTAGTTTTAAGGCCTTTATTTAAATGAATACTTTACACTGTAAAAAAAAAAAAAGAAGTTGAGCCAACTTAAAATTTTAATGCAAACAGCTTCAGCAGATTTTTGAGTTTTCTCAACTTGTCGTTTTAAGTTTATACAACAAAAATTTGAGAATTTCCCACAAAAATAAGTTGAGCAAACTCAAAAAAATCTGATGAAGCTGGTAAAAAAAAAAAGTTTTAAGTTCGCTCAACTTTTTTTTCTTCTTTACAGTGTAGTTATTGGAGTTTTAATCTGTAATTACAAAAAAATCTTACAATGAAAGCAAATTTAAGGCCTAAATTTTACATTGGAAAAACTAAATAATAAAAAAATGAATGAATTAATTAAATTATAAATAAGAATAATAATATTAATTATTAGTAATATAATTCAATGTCAGATAAAAAAAAAAAAGACCTTTAGGACAACAGCTTATTGTTAGCAAAGCGCTATGCACCTTTTTTTGTAACTAAAGAGTGCGTATTAGTACCCTAGAGTAGTGATTCCCAACCTGGGAGTTGCGTCCCCCAGTTGGGGTCCCTAAAAATTTACAAGGGGTCGCCAAGCCCCCAACCCTCCCTTGGCGCCGGCCCTGAATAAGATAATGTGCATTCTAAAAATCTAAACAATTCAGATAATAAGGTATCTAGAATTATTAAAAGAACAGATAAAATACTTCTGGTCAAATACCTTACCTAATTATCCATCATTTTGACTTATGATGATCTCTTTTCTTAAAAGTCTGAAATGTGAGATTCATCATTTTATTTAAATATTTATTTTTGTCAAAACTTTATTTTAATATGTATACAAGTTAATAGCACATTATGTTGTATTCGTCCAACCAACATTTTTTGTTCATTTGTTCACAAAAAATAAATAAATAAAATAAAATAAATAAAATCCTCAACTTTTATTTCTTGGCGAGTAATAAGTACACTTATGGTACTATTGTGAGTGTACAATGAACTGCACGGGTCTAACAGTATGCAAAAACGTAAACGTGATGCAAGCTGCATAGAAAAATTCACAGTTTTTCCACATGCATAAATAACAGCAGATGTGTGACTGTGTTTGAACAGACCTGTGAACCATTTCTTTAGTTGTGAAGTAGCATGTTGTATTTCACACTAGAATTTCTAGCCTGATAGTGCAAGTTATGTGGTCTGTTACATGGCATCTTGCTGCAAAATGCAAATCTCATAGCACCAGTTAAACATGTGGCAATATAAACAAATTCTGTTACATTGGATACTATTGACAAAACTGTGATGGAAAAAAAAAAAAAATTGAGTACTAATCACATTTAATACCCTATATTGAAGTAATAACAGATTGGACAATCAATCATTCAATCAATCAATCAATCAATAAAATATAAATAATGATCTGATATGTGATTTTGTCATAGCAATAGCCAATCTGTGCCAAACGTCTGTAGAAAAAAGAACAGCGTAAATGCAGCCGTGGTGTTAAAAAGCAGATCTGACTTTAATCATATGATTTAAAAAGCTCTGTTTCTCATGGATTGTATGAGTAATGTGTGCATCGTTGTGACTTTCACTTTCTGAAGGCATGCATACATCATGTTTCTACCACAATATTAAACACATACTGTTCACTTAATTTACTTGAAAAAAAATGCCTCTACCTACATTTTATTTTTGTACCAGTACATACAATTTACTGCATTATTCACATATAATGACGATCTTATGGCTTTTATACTGTACATATCTGATATGGTGCTGTTGTGTGTGTGTAAGAAGTTGAGACAAAAACCCATGCTCTCACATATCTGAATGTGATTTGATATAGAGACTAAATACAGATTAAGTAAGAATAATTGACAACAGGCCGTTGAATTATTAGAAAATAATGCACACCCGAGGTGGTGATGCAGCCACGACGCAAAGTGGAGTTTCTACTAATAGTGAAATAAAAAATAAAATAAAAAAACATGGTTACTGCACTTTTACTATAATAAAAAACATGGTTAATTTCATAAAATAGAAAAAAGTGTTTGCTCATCTGCAATACGTCTATAGGATGTTTCCTATATCAGGTGTAAAAGATAAGTTTATTAGATGCCTTTAAGATGTTTGATGATTTAAAATGTAAGTAAAACTGACATCTTACAGATGTCTATCAGATGTTTGTACACAGCAGATGCTTTCCAGATCAAATCATCTTTAACAGACATCTTGCAGATGTACGTGTGCTATCTGGGTATTTGATTGGTCAGTGTCTTTGTTTTGCTGTTGTAGGCTGTAAGGACCTTTGAAATAGCTGAAATCATTTGGCGAAGTGATATGGTCATGTAATGCGGTCAAGACCTGCCTGGAATTAATTTTTCAGTTTCCCTGAAAATAATTGCACACCTTACAATGTTCGTCAGCCAATCAGATTCAAGCATTCAATGGCCCCGTTGTATAAATGATCTTACCGTTTGTGCTTTTCTTTTGTTGAACGTTGGCTCAGCATAAGTGATCATTTCTTCACACGTCTGAACTGTTCAAACAACAATAGATGCAGTAATTGCTTTAAACAGTCAATTTTAACTGTTTCTTTACAGCAAATGTATTATCAAGACTCAAATGTAAGCATTAATACATGCAATTAATTAAAAAATATATATTAGAAAACTAGATGGCATTAACTACAAAACGATGAGTGTAATAGTGATCATTTGGGCTATTAATTGAATAAAAATATTTCTTGTTTAAAAGCAGTAATTAACACTTACCTTCTCTGTCAATTTTTCTAAGTTTCTTGCAGATGCAGCACATCACGAGGGCAGCTACAACCAACAGAGATCCAGCAGCAGAAATCAACACTTTGTACAATAAAGGTAGGCTCTGATCTGTAATGAACAAGAAGAACCATTGTGAGTGAATCTGGCAGCCTGATCTACAACAAACACTATCCAACATCAGCAGATCAGCTCAGTTAATTAACATCAGTTAATATCAACACCAACATACAGTACCTTCACATGTGTGACAGAGATTGATGTCCAGATGTCTGGTCTGGTTGCTGATGGGATTGTTGAGCACACAGCTGTAGGTGTTTTTATCCTGATATTCCACCTCCAGAGGTAGAGAGAGACTGATGCTGAGATCAGACACACTGATGCTGGACAATAAACTGTGTCCTTTGTACCAGGAGAGAGTCACATGACCCACATTCACCACTGAACACACCAATGAACAATATGATGATGATGATGATGATGAACAGTTTGAAGAGTTATTACTGATGACAGGAACAGGCAGACGAGCTGAAAACATGAGAGAATTAACAGATATATGAACAAATCTAATCAACAAGCTTATTTTCACTTTAAAGTGTTGAGTAAATGTTTAGTGTACTGCAAATATTTAATAAAACAAAAACATGTGAAGGGCAGGACCAATGATCTCTACTCACCATAGAGAGAAACATTGAATGTTTTTGATGATGATCTTGCTCCACTTATCTCTACTTCATAGCATCCAGCGTGTTGAGTTGTGATGTTTGTGATGGTCAGAGATCCAGTTTTATTGTCCAGCTTCAGTCTGTCTTTGAATCTCCCATCATTACCAGCATGCATGGAGATGTGATTGGTTTTTCTTATTCTAGCTATGAGAGATTTTATAGTACCAAAAGTCCACAGTACGTCATTGTTTTCATGTATTTCAGTAACATTAGAGTTTAAAGTGACAGAATCTCCCTCCATCACTGACACTGACTCACCAAACACACCTGATGAACATGAACATGCAGATTAAAGCTCCTTTTGCTTTATAAAGCCTGAAATCAGCTGTAGATTGTATTGTTTATATGTGACCCTGGACCACAGAACCAGTCTTAAGTCGCTGGGGTATATTTGTAGCAATAGTCAAAAATACATTGTATGGGTCAAAATTATCCATTTTTCTTTTATGCCAAAAATCATTAGGATATTAAGTAAAGATCATGCTCCATGAAGATATTTTGTAAATTTCTTACTGTAAATATATCAAAACTTCATTTCTGATTAGTAATATGCATTGCTAAGAACTTCATTTGAGCTTTTTGAGCTTTCTACTATTTGAGCTTTCCTGTAGTTCAAATAGTAGAGCATGGCGCTAGCAACGCCAAGATCATGGGTTCGATTCCCAGGGAAAGCAAGAGCTGATAAAATGTAAAAACTGTAACTTGAATGCAATGTAAGTCGCTTTGGATAAAAGCGTCTGCTAAATGCATAAATGTAAATGTAATTTGGACAACTTTAAAGGTGATTTTCTCAATATTTTGATTATTTTGTACCCTCAGATTTTCAAATAGTTGTATCTCAGCCAAATATTGTCCAATCCTAACAACCTATACATCAATGGAAAGCTTATTTATTCCGCTTTCATATGATGTATAAATCTAATCGACAAATTTACATTTAAGACTGGTTTTGTGGTCCAGGGTCACAATATAAACTGAATACAGCAGAATATATTTAATATATTTAAACTCATGTGCTCTACAATACAATCAAAGTTACTTATATTTAAAGAATAAATACATGATAATAATTATGGCTTCTCATAGCTCCCTGCGCCGGATTCTTTAATTCACACGGAGTGTCCACAATTCTTATCCAGTGAATTTCCATGACTTCTGTGTATTTACTGCTTAAGTGTTTTTAAAAATATTTCTTAGACATTGCTGGAGAGGATTTGCACTTATAATCCTTGAAATAATGTGTAATTACAAAAGATGCATGAGATATAAAAGCGGCTTAATGAAAGCAGTTGCTTTGTTACCATGAAACGGAAAGTAGGCAATATTATAACATTTTATTCATAAAATAAAACTTGCATAACTTACCGAGTAGGTGCCAGCAGCAAAAACAGAACAAAAACATGATAAATATTTTATTAAACCTTTCACTAAAAAGTATGATCTAATAAGATCATCTACTGAAAACTCTCAACCTGTTCATCTGGTTTGTAAATCCTCCCACAGCAGTATAAGACCCTCCTATTTTACATGTCCATGCTCTGAACATGGTTTGGAGAAGAAAAAAAAAAACTATATATTGCATGTTGTTGTTGGTGTTGTTTTGGAAGCACATTTCATGGCAAAATGAAGCTCTGTTTTAATTGGTTGTAAATATATTTATAGTTTTAGTGCATGCAACACAGTTAAAACCATCTGCCAACTCACACTATCCATTTTACTGACACTCATCTTCACAGTCAAACTGAAACCTACTGTGGTGCAAATTTTCTTTCTTTTTTATTTAAGAATTAATTACTTTCTCTCTCTCTCTCTCTCTCTCTCTCTTTTTTTTAAGAAATGTGGTTTGCTCTGTTAGGTGTTCGAACAGTTTGTAGGTCAGAGTGGACATTCAGCGTTTATAGGTGAAGAGTGTCTGTCCTGCTGCTAGCTTTTATAACTCTTTTTATAACTCTCTGCATGGATAGGCAGCCAGTTCTCATATGCAGTGAACAAAGCCTATGATATATGGGGAGGGGATATAAACGGGTTTTATGATATGCAGTTGTAAAATACATCTATGGAACATGTAGGTTTGTCTGATGAGTGAAAGCGTGAATCATCTGTATTTCTCACCATCACAATCACCAGAACCACTTTAAGACCTTTAGTGTTACTGGTGATAATTGCATTGTTAAATGCATTTTATTTGATTTTTGGGATTTTGTCAACCATATAAATTAAAAAAAGTTTGCATGACTGCATTTTTAGTCCGTTTTCTGTTAAGCTCACAGTCCTGTAGTGCTGTTTTAGCTGCTGTTGCTCAACCCACCAGAGGGCGCTATTTATTTGTCTCTTGCTTCCTTTTTTACCGCTGTTTCATGGACATTGGACTAAACGACTGTCAATCATGTGCATGACCTCCCAACGCTCGACCAATCCACTGCCGTGTCGGCAGAATAAAAGGCCCTGTTAACATTGTTTGAGTACAGTGAGCCATCGGTGTCAGACTACACTCAGTTCTGCCCCTTCACTCCAATCAAGATTGTTTGTTAATGTATTTGTCATGTGGTTCTGAACCTCCACACATCTTGGGGTTTGTTCTTTGTTTATTGATATAGGCATATTTCAGTATTTGTTCCATTTGATAGTCAGCATTAATCTAGCATCAGGATTTAAGTCTTGTGTCAAGCACAGTGCTTGTAGACTAGGCTTAGCTCTAGCCCTCGTGGTCCATTTCCATCCACAATTTAGCTCCAACCCTAATCAAACACTCCTGAACAAGCTAATCAATGTCTCTAGGATTACTTGAAAGTTAACCCCTTCAGACCTGATAGTGTTTGTTGTACCATAAGTGTAAAATTTTTTCCCAGTTGATTTTTACTCCCTTCCAGCATAGAAATAAAGGGGGAAAAAAACATATTTTTGTTTTACCATGTTTTTATTGGTATTTTTTCATGTCCATTACAATGGACCCTACGACTAAATGAACATAAAATGCCATGAAATCTTAGATTAAAAAGGCCATGTTTTTAACATAGGGGGTTGGTGGATTGAATTGGTTGGATGATTGTGGGCAATGTAAACCCGAGAAATCAGTTTTGCATTCAGTTATCACAGAACTTCCAAATGCATTGCTAAGTTTTAACATTGTAAGCTAATAAGAGATCACCCAATTACTAACAAATGGCCACAGCCATATCACCCTGCTGCCCAAGACCGGTTGCCCACGAATCTAAACAGGGTTGAGCCTGGTCAGTACCTGGATGGGAGACCTCCTGGGAAAACTAGGTAGCTGTTGGAAGAGGTGTTAGTGAGGCCAGCAGGGGGTGCTCACCCTGTGGTCTGTGTGGGTCCTAATGCCCCAGTATAGTGACGGGCACACTATACTGTAAAAAAGCACCGTCTTTCGGATGAGACGTTAAACTGAGGTCCTGACTCTCTGTGGTCACTAAAAATCCCAGGACACTCATCGTAAAGAGTAGGGGTGTAACCCCGGTGTCCTGGCCAGATTCCCTCCACTGGCCTCCCAATAATCCCCATCCACTTGATTGGCTCTATCTCTCCTCTCCACCTGTAGCTGGTGTGTGGTGAGTGCACTGGCGCCGTTGTCCTGTGGCTGCCGTCGCATCATCCAAGTGGATGCTGCACACTGGTGGTGGTTGAGGAGAGACCCCCCCCCCCCACATGATTGTAAAGCGCTTTGGGTGTATAGCAATACACAATAAAGCGCTATATAAATGCTTCATTCATAACAAATGGAAAATAACAAAAATAAATCTGCTGGATATTCCCATATATTCTCTCATTTGCAATGAGCAGCCTTGAAGCAGTTTCTGTGTGGCACAAAGCAAAGGTGGATGTTGCATTTGTCACAGAATACATGTGTTTTCCCTGTCATCTCATCATAATTCGGCACGTGGTCAACCGTATCATACTGCACTTCAGGTAGAGGCCTTGCATCCTGAACTCTTGGTCTGTGGGCATGCGGTTGTGGTTCTGAAGACATACTGGGTCTTCCACGTTTTGCTGCCACTGGTTTATGGAAACTCACCAGACACTGGGCCACATTCATCTTGAAATGGAGGAGATCCAGGGTGTCTTTTGTCTGGAGATTGGCCCTCTTGACACCCAGCCTGTACTCTAACCAACTGTTGACCACAGCTAGATCAAAAGGATGTATAATCATTCTCAGGGTCCGCTTTCTTGACTATAATATAAATCAATTGTGAAGTCATAGCTTAGCTATGAAATGCTTATAGGTATTGTGTTTCTTTGCATGAACTAACTGAGTGCTGGCTAATATCTCTTGACTCCTGATGTCCATTGGGATGGACATTAAACTTTGAAAAAATCCTATAACTTAATGAAATGAAATATTTTCAAAATAACTTGAAATATTAACACTTGAAATTGTTAAAATTATACTGAGAGAAAATGTATTACGCTAGCATGAACATAAATTAACATTTTTTATGAAAAATAGGCACTTACTCCTCCCTCTCTTGAGCTTCAGAGCCATGCTTGTCTTGTCTGATGCCTGACGCTCTCTCAGATCAAGTCAAAAGTAATTTCTCCATTGTGATTGGATAATCAGGAACCAATCAGTAATAAGCATTATCCAAACAATGAAATCAGAGATTTTTTATTGGTTTAGACCCAGAAATATGTAATGTCCATTCCAATGGACGCCAGGTCTGAAGGGGTTAAAGGCATGTGAGTTTGATCAAGGTTGGAGCTAAACTCTACAGGAAAATGGAACTTGAGGAACAAAGTTGAGAACCCCTGGTGTAGCCTATACGCCATTTTAGCGCATGCGCTTGTGTAACACTTTCTGGTAATAATTAGCCAAGGTGACAAACACGGTGTGTAAATTAGTTTAATCTAGTTAAGGCGTTGAATAGCCTACTCTGGAGTTTTCTGTTTTGTTTGTACATTTTCTTTTTTTGGTGGTTAGTTAAGTTTTAGATGTGATTATTTATTTGCTTTGACCGACACTCTTGTTTTCCATGTTTGTATTTATTTTATTAATATTGTTTGCAAGTTATTCACACTGCACTAATATTAGGACATATGAGGCTCGTTTGAGATGAGCAAAATCTGTGCAGAACCGATCACCGCAAGATGCATGCCGGTTAGAAATGTGACCGAGGGCAGTCCGCCTTGCTTTGATGTCATGCCGACGTTACATATGCCAAAAAACTCGAGCGCAGTTGCGCTCTCCTCCAGCTGCTGTGCTGACCAAAAGCATGATGGGAAATGACTTGCTGACTACACAGCTTTGCTCGTTGGTTCGAATAGCCTAACTGTGAGGTTGCCTTCTCTTCTAAAACGTTTTATTTATTTTTTTATCTGATATCCCAAACAGTAGAGTGTTATCTCTGTGCGAGATGTGATTGTTCTCGTATGCTATTTATTATTATTATTATAAAAAAATAAATATGTTTGTATTAAAGTAAGAAATGGATGAAAAATACGCATTTCGAATGGAATTAAATATCAAATACTTTGAGTGTCTTGTTCATAATATTTATTTTCATATAAAACAACAAAGCTGAAATTATATCTTGTTTATTAGCAGCACAGCGCATGGGTGTGAATAACGCGGTATATTTTTCAGTGGTTACTTGTCCGTCTTCACTGCACTTATTTCCCTCGTCCCCTCACTGCAGCCGCCTGCTCTCGCCTACATTTCAGGCGAGGCTCATCTAAAACGAGCATGTTCTGTCTCATTGTTTGATTTTTGTTATCTGCACACTGCAGTAGTAATATCTCACTTAGGCCTAAATGTTGCGCAATCATCCCCTTTAACATCAAGCGCGTAACGGCACAAATATCAAAGACATCATCAATGCTCACCGTATTCAGTTATTTGATAAATAATAATAATAATAAATAAAAATAAAAAAAGCCAATGGAGCACAGTGAAGAGTAGGAATAATAGCTATTTATTAATTAACACTAGGTAAATTTCTGTAGGCTATGCAACTGAACAACTAAATTAAAATAAAAAAATAATGTTTTATTTTACACAATAACATCAAAATATGTGATAGAAAAAGTGAAAACAAAACAGACATCCTGGAAAAGAATAAATTTGAGGTATTGTTCTCTAGAATTGTCTGCAGCAGATAGTAGGCTTATTTGATCATCGTTTTTTGGGTATATTTTCATACACATGTTCCGCCTTTGATTTCTGCAAAGAGAAATACATACAGTCAGGGGTCTTGATGATGCAACAGGCAATTAATAACTTGAATAGCATGCTTATTCTCTTAATTAACCTTAAGAATGCAAACCTTATTAACTGAACACTTAATCTTGCCGTCTTGTTTTGTTGAAAAACAGAACAGAAGCTAACTTCTCAGCAAGAAGAAAATTACATCAGTCCTGCTCATCACATGACTTTATGCCGTTAAATCATCAAACAGATTATTTGTGTTCTGAAGGTTTGTAATGACACACAGAATGATTCTTTCAAACAAAACAAACAGCAAAGAGCGGCGCGACTACAAATCAACCGATGACCTCTAAAGTTGCATTTCACCTCAGACAAGTATGAACCGCATGCAGAGCATGCTGCAGCTCGAGACCAGAATTCAGCACAGCAACATGCATCAACAGCTCGTGTCCTACTTTCTTTCTTGTAACAATCTACTGGTAGAAGCTAACTTTGAATGATATTTTAGAATAAAAAAACAATTTATTTAGAGTTAGAACTGTTTACATATGATTTTAAACAAGCAGCATGTCAAAAAGAATAAAATGTCCATAAACTAAAGGCGCATCACAATGTATTTTATTTGGCTTGTGTATGACCTGAAAGTCCCCACTGACTGTCCTTTTATGAAAAAAAAAAACAAAAAACAAACAAAAAACATGACCAACTGATGCTGCAAACTTCAATCAGCAAACTTCAATCACACTAAATAACTGCAACGACTTCTTGCAACTTCTTACCGTTTTTCTTGTTGCTGGTTTACACAATGCTGAATCAGTTCTGTCTTCCTCCTGGATCTCAACTGCATTAACAATAATACACCCATGTATTAAAATGACCAAGTTTTCAATATATTGGAATATGTGTCTTCAATATTTGTAAAAATGAATTGTTTGTTCTCCTGACCTGTTTTTCTATGTTCCTTGCAGATGCAACACATCACGACTGAAACTACAATCAACAGAGATCCAGCAGCAACAGAAATCAACACTATGTACGATAAAGGTAGGCCTTGATCTGTAATGAACAAAACGAGCCATTAGTGTGAGTGAATCTGTCCATCTGATCTACAACAAACACTATCAAACGTGATAGATCAGGTCAGTTAATCATCGTTAATATCAACAGCGACATACCTGAGCATGTGTGACAGAGTTCACAGATGTCCAGATGTGTGGTCTGGTTGCTGATGGGATTGTTGAGCACACAGCTGTAGGTGTTTTTATCCTGATATTCCACCTCCAGAGGTAGAGAGAGACTGATGCTGAGATCAGACACACTGATGCTGGACAATAAACTGTGTCCTTTGTACCAGGAGAGAGTCACATTTCTCACATTCACCACTGAACACCAACAATGAACAATTCTGCTGTGATGATGGTGAAAGATTTTGTGAAAAATCTCGGTAATGTTAGGAGTGGGCAGACGAGCTGAAAAACATAAATGAGCAGAAATGTAAATCTGATCATCAGTCTTGTTTCTGATAGTGTGCTGACGGTCAGAAGTGTTTCTGTAAAATGAACGGACAAATTAAGCTCAATCAACAGAATTGGTGGCATAATGGTGATTACCACAAACAAAAATGTTGACTCATCCCTTATTTTCTTTTAAAACTGAAATGGAGGTTACGTTGAGGTGTCTACAATGGAAGTCAATGGGGTCAATCTGGAAACGTTTTATATGTTAAACTCTGCATATTTACAACTTTGTGTTTGATAACAATAAATAAACCCGAAGCGACTGGAAAAATTGATTTAAACAGCGTTACAGCTCAAAATAATACACTAGTTTGAACAGAATAATTAATGTGTTATAAGCTATATGTGTTATTAAGAAATTATAAGCTTTATTATGCTTTTAAATCCTTAAAAAATTCACAGCATTGACTTCCGCCTCAACGGAACTTTTTTTTTCTTTTCTTACGAGTCAAACACTTTTTTTTGTGATAATCAAGCATGTGACAATTATGTCCATAATTCTTTCATGCAAAAATATTAATTTAATAAAACAGGAATAGCTCAATGCTCAACATATTATGTCTCAACTCACCATAGACAAAAATGTATGGTTGAATTTTTAAAAATGTATTTATTTGATGGCTGTGTTATTCCACTTATCTGTACTTCATAGAGTCCCGGTGTTTAGTTGTGATGTTTGTGATGGTCAGAGATCCAGTTTGATTGTCCAGCTTCAGTCTGTTCTGATCTCCCGTCAGGAACACAGATGTGAGATTCCATAAATTCCACTGATTTCAGCTATCATAGATTTTCAGCTCCAAATGTCCAATTATGTTAGCGCCTTCATATGTTTCAGTAACATCAGTGTTTAAAGTGACAGAATCTCCCTCCATCACTGACACTGAATCAACAAACACATGATGAACAAACAGATTTTACACAGATTAATGTTGTTTAGAAAGCCTGAAATCAGTTTGTAACCTTAATGCAGAAAAAATGAAAGTCGACATGTAAACCGACAGATGTGTGAATCAATAATTTCATCTTTAATGTTTTAAAATAAATGTGACATACATAAGTCCATTAAAGATGGGTAAAACTAAGTTTAATTCTGTTAAACACCTTCCGTATAGCTTCATTTTTATATTTGGCTTATTGTAACAGGCTCACTAAAAAATATCTTGAATTTGAAAAGAAGAAGGACGACTGCAGAAGGAGCTTTATTTCTCCGAAATGAAAATAAAGAAGCTATAAAAATGCATATGTAACTTACAGTCAGACAACACAAACAGACACAAACAAGCGTGTGAAACATTTTCTTCAGTTGTTCAGCGAAACTCTGAATCTAATAAGACTATCTGCTGAACACTGAAGCTGGAGTGTGTGAATCCTCCCCCGACAGAGTTTGACCCTCCTAGTTCACACATAAACACCACACACACACACACACACACCACACACACCACACACACACACACACACACACTCTGAATGCATGTTATGGTTGTGTACATGCCATGGGTGTGATTGCCTTTTGTGTGATTAATCGTGATCAACCACACTTATCATGAAATTAAGCATGCACCATTTCTCCTAACACATTCATTTTGTCAT
Organism: Acrossocheilus wenchowensis; assembly: GCA_029620275.1. Lineage (NCBI taxonomy): Eukaryota > Metazoa > Chordata > Actinopteri > Cypriniformes > Cyprinidae > Acrossocheilus > Acrossocheilus wenchowensis. The sequence continues at coordinate 668,172 of JAJUBA010000166.1, forward strand.
TATTTACTATATCCAACAAAGTAAACCAAAAGATTGAAGGGTGATTCTCGCAAAACTGTATTTTCTGCAAGCTTATTTCAAGATAAATTTAGATGTCTTTTCAAAAAAGGGCACTTGGAGACTCCAAAATGACACCAAAGAACCAAATTATATAAGAAGTATTGATAAATTCAGAATTAGTGTAGCTTACAGTAGAGCTATCATAGATGGTTTGTTTGCACATCAATTTATCAGACTCACACATACTTACTGTACGACTCCTGTATGTCACCGCAATTGTATTTTTCTTGTTTGCAGTCTTCATACAGTTTTGTTTAGTTTGTATTTAACACAATGCAATTGTGTGAGGAAACTCAAGCTCTTATCCCTTTTTCTTACGCCACTTCCACTTTTTTCAGCACACATAAAAACTACAACTGCTAAAGTCTGATTTATCATGCTCTTTTTTTTTAGCACATGCTGTTGACATTTTATTCTTATATATAAACGTGCATCGTAGCGTACGAGTCAATAGGTGTCATTGTCGTACAGTCTACACACCCACATCGTAGCCAAATTTATTAGATCCACGTCACACAGTGTGACATGCAATCATCTTATAGGATTGCTAAAATCGTGCAGTGTTTTTTTTTCAGTGAACATGCTGTTGTTGCTATCACATGGAATTCCTACTGAAGTGGACAGACACATTGTGAACGAAATGTTTATCCAAGCATTATTTTTCATAATCATATGGCAGTCCGGAAATTCCACCTGTTAAGACATAAATACTCTGAGACAAGCAATATTAAAGAGGTCATATGATGCTATTTTAAAGATCATTATTTTGTGTATTTGGTGTAACAGAATATGTTGACATGCTTTAATGTTAAAACAACACATTATTTTTCAAATACTGTACATTGTAGTTCCTCTATGCCCCGCCTCTCTCAAACGCATAATTTTCTACAAAGCCCCTCCTTCCAACAAGTGCAGTCTGCTTTTATTGGTCAATTGGCACAGTGCATTGTGATTGGCCGAACACCACAAGCACTCATCGGAAATGTAACGCCCCTTACCATAATCATGAGCTTCAGCTTTCAAGTTAGTTTTGCCATCAGTTCATGGCCGAAAGGGGAACAGAGTCGCGTGACAGACACAGTGATGATGCTCATATGTATTTGCACACAAGCCGCAATTAAGAAGATTCCGCTGTGATGTGACCCTGATCCTCTCACACACTCACACGACACATTACGCGCAAAACTCCACATTTGAACAGTCAATAGCAAATACTTGAACTAATAATAAAGCATACTTACAGTCGCTGATTCAGAAGCACCAGATTGTCATAGCAAAGTCGGAATTGACCCAGAATTTTTTTTTAGAAATAGCCTTTGTTCACAGCCAGCCTTGAACTCTACTAGGTTCACGAAACTGTCCTCCATAAAATACGTTACACAAATTCGAACATTTGGGTTGTGCTGTTGTGTTGTAAACTAATCTTAACCAATGATTCCTAATTGCATCTACTTTCGGAAGGCCAAATAAAGTGCTTTTGCTTTCGCACAGAAACACACAGCGTCTCCCTGTCATGGCTGCATCAACACTACTGCGGTTACTGAAACCACACCTTCTTTCTTTGCGTGAACATTTGGGCAGCATTATGCAAATAATTCCACATGGTGACGTAGACATGTGGGGGCGTGTTTGAATGAGCCATTTTAGGGGGCGTGGTCGAGTCTTAACTTTGATAAAGAATATCTCTTTGGGTTTGAGACTTTAGTCTTTGCAACTTTCGGGATCTCATCTATGCACAAACAACTTGTAACACTCCAAAGAGAAAGGACAACTTGAAATCGCATCATATGACCCCTTTAACTTCTCCACTGTTAATATGGAAACGCTTTGGTGCACACAGGGCCTAATTGTTTGAATGCATTCACTAACTGGATCATTGGACTGAAAACTTTCCTGTCTGACTGTCTATCTATCTTTCTGAAGTTTTTGACTATCTAATATGAAAGCATAGGAGAGTGGAAAATTGGATTAGTCATCCTAAATGTAATGATAAATCTTATATTTAAAATGATTTTATAATCATTGCATTTTTGTAAACGGTAATATCCATCTCTCATTAGGGGTCTTACAGAAGTGTGACAGGAGCAGCTCAGTGTGATACACACAAAGTATGTACACAATTGTGTTATGTTATTTTCCTCTGATTATTTGTATTGTTTTAAGTTCATTGATCGCATTATTTCCTAATGCAGTGTTTATGTGCAACTTAACAATTATATATTGATCTACATGGAGAGGAAAAAAATGGACTCTTATTTTGACATTCTGATTGGAGAATCGCGGACAGAACGACGAACTGCGCATGCGCATGCATCCTCAGATAAGCAGAGGAGCTGTGAAAGAGCAGACGCAACTCTCCCGGTCTTCTGACATTATTCCTGTTTTACAGACACAGATTAAAAGAGAAACCTATAACAGTAGTACTGCGGTTGCGTTATTTCAGTGTATGGCGAATGTAAAGTTTTTAATTGTGATGCAGGTTTAGAATTTGTTGTCCTTGTAATATGTGTTCACACTAACGTGAAAAAAAGAAAAAGTAATTTAAGTATTCCAGTGATCATTATATCTGACTGCAGTGTTGTATTGCTTGGTTCGGGTCACAAAATGTTTGTTTGTCCATGCTAATGAGTTAATTAATAGCCTTAAGTATCTCTGGGAGGCTTACTCTGTGGTCGCGTTTGGCGCGCTTTATAGTCACGTGACCACTCACTGACGAAAGCATAGAAAGGGCTGGATCTGTGGTGATCAGGGCTGGACTGGTCATCGGGCATGCCGGGAATTTTCCCGGTGGGCCGACGCACTGAAGGGGCCGAAATATTTTTTTTTGCCAAGGACCATATCACGCAGGGACTTCGAGCAGCCAGTGGCCCATTGGTCTGTCTCCTTTATTGACAGCGTAAATCACAATGCGCTATAGACGGAGCCTCCGCCTATATAAAGAACGCTTCACCCCAACAACTTCCTCGTCGGCTTTTCCCACGTTTTCACAGCAGCTTTATCAAGAACAGTCTTGCTCTGCGGTGAGTGATGCGGGCCAAAGGCCAGGAGGAGGAGGAGAGGAGAGCAGCTGAATCGGTAAAGTGCTCGATCGGGACTCGCAGCGGAGGCAGGCATCTATCCTGTGTGCGCGCGCCATTAGTGCAGAATAAGCAAACACTTCTTAACAAAACGTAAATTCATCCACCGCGATATTTTGGCCAAGTCATGTCAAGTGTGTTCATAGAGGTTCCCATGGGCCGATTCGAATAAATCTAGATTGAAATTCGAAAAGACACGATATTGTCAAACCTGACGTTTTTTATTATCCAAAACAACTAGATGCAATGATACATATCTACACCAGTGTTCGAATTGAGGGGGGGCTGGGGGGGTCCCGGACCTCCCATAAGCATTAAGGGACCCCCCATAACACCCAAAAATATATACTTGGGGGGGTCCCCTGGTTTTTCAATAAAGCTATAATACTTGAAACATTGAACTAGTGAAAATTAAAATTAAATAAAAAGATTCGATGGCTGTATTAAATTTAGACCTGCTCATGTTACATCGTATTTTATTTTTAAGCGTTTGTACACCGTTGCTCATTATAACCAATCACACACGATTCTGTTGAGCTTAGGAATACAGTTGCCAATCAGAGGCGGTCAGATTAGTCATCGCTGAATTTTGTTCAGACTGAAACTTGCGAATTCCCTCATCATAAGCAATAAAAGTGCAGACGTACGTACGATAAAAGTAAGACATTCATTTATCATACCAATTATAAGAGGAGCTTAAACACTAGCTAGACTGACAGTGCATTCTTTCACTGCATGATTCAGTCTAATAAAATGCAGAATGCTCCCAAAATTCAAGATGGGGCAGGAAATAAGTATATTTATATAATTTCATCTAGTTAATCAATATCACACGAAGAGTACCATTTCAGACCATTTTGCGTCTCTGAGCAACGTGACGGCGATTCGTTCCTGAATGAATCAACCGTTTAAATGATTCAGTTCAATCGCAATGACTCACTTATTAACAGTGACTTACTGCCATCTATTGGCGGTTTTAATTTCACATTTCAAGTATATATTTTTAAATAATTTCAAATATCAGTACTCAATGTTTTAGGATTAAAATATCAAAACATTTATGCATTTGTAACTGCAGGTTAAATGCATTCAGGTCTTGCATTAAACAGTGTGTAAATACATCTGAATGCCACTTCAGATGCAGCTTCTGTGTTTTCTCTGCATTGCAAAGATGAATTGTTGATAATGATTTTAATAATAATGATATTCTACGAAAAAAAAAGACTTAATAATGGTAAAAATGCCCATAAAGGGTAAAAACCAGTCAATCAATCAATCAACATTTATTTATATAGCACATTTAAAACTACTCCAGTTGACCAAAGCGCTTTACATAAAAAAAATAATAAAAAAAAAAATTTATCAAACACAGACACAAAACACAACAATAAACATCACTGACCACCAATGTCCCAACAGCTAGGGGCAGCTATATGCCACAGAGTAGAGGTGTGTTTTCAACATTGATTTAAAACAGTCTAATGAGTGACAAGATCTAATAACCAATGGAAGGCTATTCCACAGACGTGGGGCTGCCACAGAAAAAGCTCGATCACCTTTGGTTTTCAACCGTGATCTTGGAACATATAAAAGCAAACTCTGAGATGACACAGTAGTGCTGAAACAAGCATGAAATGTATTCTGGAGCAAGGCCATGCAATCCTTTAAAAACCATTATCAAAACTTTATACTGGATTCTAAAATCAACAGGTAGCCAATGCAGCGCAGCCAGCACTGGGGAAATGCTGGACCACTTCCTTGTGCCAGTCAACAGTCTAGCTGCAGCATTTTGTACTAGCTGCAGCTGTGAAAGCAGATTCTTCGACAACCCTAAATATAGTTAACTAAAAATGGTAAAACGAAGATAGGAGACAAGCGAGTGTCAGAATGTGATTTATTTTAATGTTGGTGGCACTTAAGTGATGTAATAAGCAACGCAGACAAAATAATTTAAATTAATGCTTTAAAAGCAATTGTTTGTACTGGAGTTTTACTGGTTGTGCATTAAATAAACCGATCAGGGGCTGTGAAAGAGCAGTCGTGACTCTCCCGTTCTTCTGACATTATTCCTGTTTTACAGGAAACAGTAATCTGTCTGTGGGGTCTGAAGGCGGGGCCTGCAACTTCAACATCTGAGTCAAACTGAAACCTGCTCTGGTCTGATTTTTTTTAGACGAGCACTTTGTGCAAGAGATGGCCATTTGTTTGTGTTCGGTTTGTAGGTGAAGACTCTCTTCCTGTCCTGCTGTCATGAACACCACAGCCTGCTTCCCTCCTACACAGAACAGCTTTACATTTAAAGATTAAAAATAATAATAATAATAATAATGTTTTAAAAACAGTCAAATAAGAAATGCTGCTGTTCATCGATGTAACAGTAATTGGTTTAACACTATTTTTTCATTAAAGTGCTTTTATTATTATTTTTTAAGCTGTCATTGTCTAGCTTACAATAAACCCAGTGTATTGTCATTGGGTAATCATTAGTGTTGTAACTAGCTAGAGATGTAATAGCTTATAAAGTATGTTTACAGTGCTGTAACAGATGTGATGAATTACACAGAAAGAGAATATTAAAAGATTTCTGAAAAGGTTTTTTTCTTCTTCTGAAGAGGGAAATGTATAATTTTTGATTTGTTTTAAACTTTAAAGCAAAGGTGAGTTTCTACGAGGAACACGAAGATGTCCATGTCAATTTAAAAATTTAGTTGGATCCTTGACCCATTTAAAAAAAAAAAAAAAACGATGCTCAGCCGCTCGCGATCATACGGAGCCCCTAAAGGGACATTGGCAAAAAAAAAAAAAAAAAGACTTTCTCGTGCGCACGAGAAACTATCGCGTGCGCACGAGAAACTTTCGCGTGGGCACGAGAAACTATAGCGTGCGCACGAGATACTATCGCGTGCGCACGAGATACTTTCGCGTGGGCACGAGAAACTATGGCGTGCGCACAAGAAACTATCTTACACAGAAGAAAACAAGAGCATGCATGTGCATGAATTAGCCTAATTGAGATATATTTTGGCCTTCAATACTAAAACATTGTGTCTGTTCTTGCATTCGGACACAGATAAATCATCACTGAACAGTATAAGAACGGCTTTTTCTCTCAGGCTATATTCCACCTGAACAATACATAGCCTAACATCTCAGGACTGTCCATCTGTACATAACTTCTCAAAACTTTTCATCTGTAAAATAGCACATTCATAATTCTTTCTATTTTCTCTACAGGCCTATGTTGTACATAACTTAAAACATTTGCACATTCATAATTCTATTTTATCTATATTTTTATTACCATAGTTATTGTTTTTTAATGCATTGTCTATTCTGTTTATTATTATTATTGTTATTATTTTTCATTCTATTACCTTAAATCATATGCATGACTACACTCTCTCTGTACTTTCTCCACTGGATGCTCCTGTCACCAAGACGAATTTCTTGTGTTTTTGTGCGTGTAAAGACACTTGACAATAAAGCTCTTTCTGATTCTGACATTTAAAACGCATTTTGAGGTCTGGAAGGATTGGTAGCTATAAAATCTCAAATTTTAGATTTCGATATGGCGATAGCCTATTGTCCCACATAAAACTTTAAAAGCCAGTCAGATATGTATATAATCGAAAGCGATTATTTATTTTTGATAATTATTACTTTACTTCAGTTTGGTTTTCAATAACTGCTGTTAGTTTCGTTTCATTTTCGTTTTTTATTTCTTTGACATTTCTTTGACATTTTTCTTTCTTTCTTGATAAATAAATGCCTTTATTTTCGTTAAATACAGTTCCTAATATAACATGTCTTACGATTTTCAAACATATGCTGACGAAAACAATACGATCCTCGAGTGCGCGATCTCCCTTATAAAGTACAATTATTGCGTATTGATCTATGCATTACAGTAGGTCTTAATATAGATCTGTCTCAATGTTAATCATACATAAAAAGAAAATGTGGAATCACTTGCATGCTCTTGATTAAACTACCGTTTATTTGCATATTTGTTCTTATATTGAATAACAAAGATAAAAAAAATAGCTATATTGTGATTGATAAATATATAGTCATTATTATTAAGAAAAGAATTGGAGGAAAATATGCAACGTTGCTTGGTAATTTTGCTTTGTAATCTCGATTTTTCTCTAAATCAGATCTGCTGCCCGCCTCTATTGCCTTCAAACGGCTGTAGCTCAGTCATTTTTTGTCTGATTTCAACAAGTCATATATAATTAGAAGGTATTTTAAATGGAGAATGTGAAAATAATATGTTTGAAAATTTGCGCATTCCGACTCATTTTGCCAGCATGGGTCACATTTATTTTTTAGAATTATTATTTTATTGTAGTTATAGGCTTTCAATAACTGTTTCATTTTAGTTTTTCATTTATTTTGACATTTCTTTCTTTCTTTATTTGCCTTCATGCCTTTATTTCCGTTAAATACAGTTCTTAATACAACATATTTTACTGTTTAAACATGAATACAATATTTATTACATTTAAACTCGTTTAACAAGCATTTTAGAAGTAAATGAAATATCGTATACATATTTAAACGGTAAAATATGTTATATTAGGAACTGTATTTAACGAAAATAAAGGCATTTATTTATCAAGAAAGAAAGAAAAATGTCAAAGAAATGTCAGAGAAATAAAAAACGAAAATGAAACGAAACTAACAGCAGTTATTGAAAACCAAACTGAAGTAAAGTAATAATTATCAAAAATAAATAATCACTTTCGATTATATACATATCTGACTGGCTTTTAAAGTTTTATGTGGGACAATAGGCTATCGCCATATCGAAATCTAAAATTTGAGCTTTTATAGCTACCAATCCTTCCAGACCTCAAAATGCGTTTTAAATGTCAGAATCAGAAAGAGCTTTATTGTCAAGTGTCTTTACACGCACAAAAACACAAGAAATTCGTCTTGGTGACAGGAGCATCCATTGGAGAAAGTACAGAGAGAGTGTAGTCATGCATATGATTTAAGGTAATAGAATGAAATATAAGGCTAATAATAAACAGAATAGACAATGCATTAAAAAACAATAACTATGGTAATAAAAATATAGATAAAATAGAATTAAGAATGTGCAAATGTTTTAAGTTATGTACAACATAGGCCTGTAGAGAAAATAGAAAGAATTATGAATGTGCTATTTTACAGATGAAAAGTTTTGAGAAGTTATGTACAGATGGACAGTCCTGAGATGTTAGGCTATGTATTGTTCAGGTGGAATATAGCCTGAGAGAAAAAGCCGTTCTTATACTGTTCAGTGATGATTTATCTGTGTCCGAATGCAAGAACAGACACAATGTTTTAGTATTGAAGGCCAAAATATATCTCAATTAGGCTAATTCATGCACATGCATGCTCTTGTTTTCTTCTGTGTAAGATGGCAGAAGTGATGCAACAGGAAACTGTAACTATAGTTTCTCGTGCGCACGAGAAAGTCTTTTTTTTTTTTTTGCCAATGTCCCTTTAGGGGCTCCGTACGATCATCTGATAGCTGTAGCAAAACTCATTCAGCCTCGGAACCGCCCACAGGATATGATGTTTATCCGTTCAGAGATGATCTACATGAAAACGGAACTTTGTTTTGTTTTTGTTGTATTTCTTCATTAGTTTTTCAGAGAAAAAGTGATGGAGCTCTTCATTTTCGTCGCAGTGTTGGTTTCACAGATTGGTAAGTCAGTGGCGAATAGCCAACCTCGGATCACTAACTCTCGACTCGACGTGTTATTTATTTATACTTGTTCTTAACGTTGTCTTAACTTTATGACATTAGGGCTGTACAATGAATCGCGTTTTAGTTTCGGTTTCGATTTACAACTATTATAAAAACGTGTGCGTAGTTTGTGTGTATGTGCATAACCAACACTGCCGATTCCTTCCATAATGCCACAGCCCTGCATCCTGAGAACCCCACAAATAAAGAAATAAATAACAAAGTGCACTGATTCAGCATTAACTTTGTCATAAGAATGAGCATGCAATTTGTTTATACTCTGCACTATTCTCTCCCACACATAACATTCATCTCTCAAACACACACACACACACACACACACACACACACACATATACATATATATATGCATACTCACCTGCCCTCCACACAAAACACTCTCTCACATACATGTCTTTAATAATATACACTGATCACAGTGACTTGGTTGAGCAACCACATCATTTTACCGTGTCTTACTTGATAACTCTGTGTATGTGACAGATTACCTTAACAACTTTCTCACATAATGTTCGTCATTGTTTGTCGATGTTGATTTGTTATGTTTTACAGCATTCTACACATTTTCGGTCCAAACCTGATGCAGAGAAGTTCTGCTGAGAATCAGAGGAAGCAAGATTTTTTTTTTTTTTTTTTTTTTTTTTTTTTTGAGTATCCCGAGGACCTGGACACATTCATATCAAATTCTCTTGATGAACAATGCCTGCATATGTTCATCTGACTTTATGATAGTTGAAACATGTCTTTTGTTGAACATATATTTTTGTAAGATTACAAATGTAATTATTTTTGTAAAGTAAGAGATATAAAAATGCCTAGTGATGATAGATTTAGTTTGAGCCATTTTACACTTTCTTTTTTTTTCTTTTTTCTTTTTTTTTTTTTTACAAATTTTTATTAAATTTTCTTCTGGGAACAGTAGTAAAAAAACAAAAAGCAACTGTGCAAATTTAGAACCCACCCCCTGGTAGACTTAAACAATTATAATAATAAATAAAATAAAATGAATAAATAAAATAAAAAAATAATAATTAAAAGTAAATAAATTAATATTAATAGATAAGTAATAAAATAAGTTTTACTAAGATTTTAGAAAAGATGACAACATTAAAAGCTGAATGCCATAAATTTACAGTTCTTCTATGGCATCGTGAAGCACCTTTATTTTTAGGAGTGTAACCATCCTTTACAAAAATAAGAAAACACGTATTAGTGAAATGAAAGATAAAATTGTTTTATTCAGATCCTTGAAACGGCCATATTTGCTTTAACATACTTCCTGGTTTCCTGGAATGGGGATGGGGAATCACAAGGTGATGTATAATCGGACTGGACGCTGTACAATGTACACAGGGTTCCCACGGGTCCTTGCAATCCTTGAAAGTTTGTGAATCTGATTAAAAATGTTCAAGGCCCTGGAAAGTTTTTGAAAATAAACAAACATGGATACAGGTCCTTGAAAATTCCATATTATTCCCTGCGGTCCGCTAATGTGTTATTTCGCCAACACACTGTGGCCTATGCATACTGTACTAGCTTGCTTGATTTATGTTGCACATTTATGCGTTACATTAAGTGTTTCCCACGTGAGGTACTTTGTGTTGTTCGTTGCCATGACGTTCACACGCACACGAAACTACTAAGATGGTACCTCAACGTTTCACAGACACACCGTGAAACAATGCAAAAATAGGCTGAAACCGCTGAAACGTGATGAATGGAAAATGCAAGTTTCAAGATATTTGGCTCACCAAAGAAGATTACAAAGAATGGCTTGCCAGAGATCCAAAGGATGTAATGTTGAATTGCTTTGCTTGTTAAGATAATGTAAAGCCATGAGGCAAGAAAAACTTAAAAGCATATTCATATATCTTAAAACTTCTGGTTACATGAGCCTAAGCTCTTTTCAATAAAATCCATGCAGAAGTTAATACCAGATCATTTTAGAATACAGTGTAGAATGTACCAAATATTATTCAATTTTATGCAAAACAGAAATACGACAAATATCAGATTTCTGTCATATGGCCAAAAATAAATGCAAAAAAAAAAAAAAAAAGATTTTTTACATAGTTGTATTTGACACATGAAAACTGTAACAATGTATCTTACAAGGTGACGCGATGTAACCTTTGCTCTCACTTGAAATGTGTCCCCACATTAAGTCCTTGAATTTGAGGGTATTGGACCTGGAAAGTCCTTGAAAGGTCCAAGGTGTGGGAACCCTGTGTACAATTCTGACATCACATTTGGATATGAACGGGGCTGGATGTGCAGCGCAGAAAACATGCTTGCCTTCTAAGGCTCCTTTATATGTCTGCAATCTATTTCGGGGGTGTGCCCAAATGGTCAAAATACAAAAAAAAATATTCAAAATGCCGGACCTGACATTCATGTAAATACAGTGAACATAAGCAGTTAAAGTAATTTTTCTGTGTTCAAATACTTAATTCTGTCCCAGCTTATTTGGCAGAGACAACTATAAAGAATTAATTTGTTAATTTCTTCAAAAACTGCAAACTGTACCACTAATGACTAATGGATAATGACTAATGGTTTTGAGGCATTATAGAGAAGAAGTACTTAAGCTTTTAGAGAGAAAATTGTCCTTCTTGTGCACTTTTTTATTCAGGATGATAATCATGCTGATTTTTTCCCTTTTAATTATGGTTTCTTTTCCGTTCCTTTTTCTTTTTTTTTTTTCCTGGATCCTCCTTAACCACTTGCAGTGCCTTCTAGACATGTTACTGAAGCTTTATGATCTTATTTTGCATATTTGTATAAGTTCTCATAAGCCAGCACAAGTTGATTCAATAATAAAAAAAATAAAAAAAATGCTTTGTTATCTACCCTAGAATGATAGGAAATCTTACACAACATATATTTAAAAATTATAGAACTTGCTGGGGAAAAATGCACGGTGCTTGTTGTATATGCTTTCTTAAGAGTTATTTACAACGGACGTTTAATTTCTTCTCCAGGTGTTGTTGCAGACAGTGTTTTAGTGTTTGTGATGGAGGGAGATTCAGTCACTTTACACACTGATGTTAAAGCAAACCAGCAAGAAAAGATTAAATGGTTTTTTAATGACATTCGCATAGCGCAAATCAGTGATCTCAGTAAAACCTGTACAGACGTCCAGTGTAATAAAGACACTGAAAGATTCAGAGACAGGCTGAAACTGGACAATCAGACTGGATCTCTGACCATCACAAACACCACAATCACAGACTCTGGACTCTATAAACTACAGATCATCAGCAGCAACAGCATGAGCGAAAAAGTCTTTCGAGTCGTTGCTCAGGGTGAGACGTTTAATACACGATTAAAGACTCTACAAGACGCTAAAGGTTCTACATTGTGTTTCAGGGACTTTTCATTTGTATTTTCTTGTTTTCCCTTTTATTTATTTCATTCTTCTATTCTATTTACCAGTTAGTTGTCAGTACTTATTGTCCTTACCTGCATGTGTCTGGTTTAGTTAATTGTTTTCTTGTGTATAAATATCCTCAATTATTTCTGTTCAGAGTCTGGTATTGTCTTGTTGTGCAAAGCTGTTATGCTTTCCTTTCCAAGTTAGTTCTCGTTATTTTCTTTGTTTCAGTAGAGACGGATAAAACGAAGACCAAGACAGTGAACGAGGGAGAATCTGTCACTTTAGATCCTGGTGTAATAAAAAACACTAATGATTTGATGACGTGGTATTTTAATGATACTCTCATCGCTGAAATTGCTAGAGATCCCAGTAAGATCTCTACAGATGGGGACTTTGAAGATGCTGATGGGAGATTCAGAGACAGACTAAAGCTGGATCATCAGACTGGATCTCTGACCATCATAAACATCACAATCACAGACTCTGGACTTTATCATCTTGAGATCATTGCCAACAGCAGCAGCATCCGTCGTCAGTACAGCATCAGAATTATCAGCGAAAAGAGCCTTAGTGGGACTGGCTCTGGTGAGTATCTTACTTAGGTATTATCTGTTCACTCAATATATCTGAAATACATCTGGAAAAATCAACTATCAGTCTTTAGTAATAATGACTGTCTTTTTTCATGACAGGTGGGCTTGTGTTTCTTGTTATAGCAGGAGTATGTGTTGGTGTTCTGGTGGCTGCAGGTGTAACAGGTGAGAATTTCTTGTTGTGTGTTTTCTGTATGTGCATGTGTGATATGGTTTCATTCAGTCATCATTACAAAAATACTAATAATTGAATATTGAAGACAGTACTGCCCCTTTTAAATCTGCAAGTTGTTTAGGGAAGATGACAGGATTTTTAACTGCAAAATTAGAAACTTCTAAATTCTTTTAAATGTCCATATTCTTCCTGAAAAGCTTGGATTATTTTAATCATAAAGCATTGGACACTGCATTCAAACATGATGCATTACTGTAGTACAGAAGATGACAATGTGATTTAGTTCATCACATTCAATAGATTGAAGTGTATGTGACTGAAACGTCAGTCGAGTCCATTTCTCTTAACTTCTGTGAATGTTTTCTTGTAGGATAGTGGTGTAGAGAACTCATCTGTTCAAAGGGCGTCCTCTATTCATCTTAAAATATTCAACAGGCTGTCCTGTAATCGCACAGCGGAATAGTGTCATTTACGGTACAATTTAAAAATCATTGTAATTTTAACCGTAAAAACGGTTTTGTCACTGTAAAAAATGACCGTGATTTTAACAGTAAAAAAACTGTGAAAATGCTACAGTAAAAACCTGTTAAATGGTTAACGGTAAAATTTACGGTACAGGGAAAAACCGTAAACTGATGGTCCCAGAATTCCCTGCATTGCATTTCAAATTTTGTTTGAATTTGATGTTTTTTCTTTGAAATAACTATGTTTCTTCTTAGTTTTTTCTTATCAGTTATATTTATTAAGGTTGTATGTTACATCTAATGTTGTTAAATTCATGTTTATTGCATATTTCAGTTTAATGAGTCTCACCATGATGGTGTTTAGCGCTTGTGTGAATGACACTGTGCACCTTCTATATATGTTATTATTTAAAAGCTGCTTGTGATGGGCTTTGGTTCATCATGTGACTCTCATCACCACCTGCATTTGGTGGTTATCAGTGTATTTCAAAGGTACAAAACAGATTACAGTACTTCAATAGGTTGCTATATTAACATTATGTCAGTTAATGAAATTATGGTATTTAACTGTAAATTGAAGTTATTCCTGTAAAACCTAAAATGTTGCTTCCGTATTTTTTACAGTAGAATTCCGGCAACCACAGCTGCCGTTTTTTTTTTACCGTAAATTTTACGGAATTTTTTTTTACAGTGATGATGTAAACCTGTTATGTTCTCTTACGGAATTGGTTTGTGTTTGTGTGCGCTGTGGCATTGTGTGCACATTCTGTAGCCAATACTGTATATTTTCATAAGCTCTTCAGCTCATAAGCTCATAAGTTATTTTTATTGAACCTTCAAAGAGATTGAATCCCTGATAGAACCTTTTCTTCTAATAGTGTAGTAGCCTACAGAAGATGACAATGTGATTTAGTTCATTGCATTCAATAGACTGAAGTTTCTGCGTGTGTGTGCGTGTTTTTGTGACACATGAGGACATACATTCGTATAATGACAAGGGTATGACATAGGTATTACAAGGAGAAGGTGACTTTTCATAACATTACCCCATATACCCACTTTTCAAAACGCTTATAAATCACACAGAATGGAGTGTATTGAAAATCTGAAATAGCACAAAGTTTCCTGTAAGGTGTAGGGTTAGGTAGGACAATAGCACATACAGTTTGTACAGTATATAAACCATTACGGCTATGGAATGTCCCTGCTTTTCACAAAAACAAATGTGTGTGTGTAACTGATGGTGTGTGTGTAACTAATGTGCAGTTGCACAGCGGAACAGTATCATTTACGGTACAATGTAAAAATAATTGTAATTTTAACTGTAAAAACTGTCTTTTAACTGCTGTAAACCTGTTACGTTCTCTTACTATATATGGAAACTGCTTTGTATTTCTGTGTATTATACTGTGTGCACCTTCTGTAGCCAATACTGTATATTTTCATAAGCTCATTATAAAATTCTTGTAACAAAATAGGACAAAAAAAAAAAAGTTAGTAGCAGCCGTCTAATTTAACTACATCATACTGATGACTTTCTGTGGCATTACTTGTAATATTGTTCATATTAAAATGCATAATTGTTATTAATAAATGTTGTACGTAATTGTTGTTATTTCTGTTTAATTGTAGACCTAAAATGTTAATACATTTTCTTAATACATCCTTGAAATGAGAAATCTCACATCCGTTTGTGCCCGTACTCAGCCCGAACCCTTTGAGCGCCCCCTAGCGCTCGCACACAGATTATTCTCTTCAGAAGCCGCCTGTCTCTCAAGCAGGAGATTCCAGAAAATCCCAAACCTTGGGGAGTAAAAGTGTGGGCAGTAGCACGCTTATGCACAATAGATTTTCTTTTAAAAGAATGTACCGAAAAATTATAATTTTTCGAAACCTGTTCAATGCAGAAACCTTTTTATTTTCTTTCTAGTAGCCATGGTTATTAAAACACATTTTCTGAGGAAAAACAATCTACACAACTAATTGTAACAGTTGTAACCTCGTGCATATGCTCCATTAAGCAAGTCACAAGTCGCGTGCAAAACATTTTCAGTTCCATTTATAGCATCTCAGAGCGAGTTATCTAAAGGCCCATCAAGATGAATGTTTATTCATCATTACATAGTTAACGGTCAGCAACGGGAGGAACACAGGTACGCTTCGCCACTTGCTGAAGTGAGTCCGCTGAATTTGACTACTTTTAAAGTCCATTGGGCTAGTTTTGGCCGAATAATCCTTTAAACAAGTCACGAGTAGCGTGGCAGACAGACTCTTGCGTGCTTTGCTTTTCTGTGTTAACACCTTGGAAACAAAACCAGTTCAAAAACAAAAGTGCGAGGCCAGCAAGTATATGTACTTTTAATATTCCTCTTAATGTTTCACTTCATATTTGCACATTTCACATTCACACATTAAGGTTTCACTGAAATATCACTGTTTAATTTGAGAGAATGTATATTATTTGTCAAACATTATCATTATCATGTCTAACAGTAAGTTTTGCATTAGCAGCAGTGGAAAAAGCCTTTCAACCACATGCTATTCTCACCTCTAACATGCATCACAAATGAACATCAACCAATGTTTGATAATAGGCGGTTTTGTACACATGCCTTTAAGAAACAGATTAAATATTTAAGGGAACAAACTCACAACGCTCTCAAACTGAGCTGGTACTCCAGTGGGAATGCTGTGAGCCATATGAAAATTATCACATTTTTGTGTCAGAATTTGTGTACAGTTCAGGTAGATTGTGTCTGTGTGGACTCTAAACCATTCCAAACCTCGGCAGTTGTCCATTACTTCTAAAGATCAGAGATCACATAAATCCAAATGCCAAATGAAAGTTTCAATTTCTTATGCAGATAGGTGCATACTCCACATGATACTCTTCTGCAGCTGTCTGTAACAACAACAAAAAAAAAACATCACACAAGATACAAAAACAAAATTGGAGCAACATTTCTTAATAAAAGGAATTTAATTACATTTTAAATAACTGAAAATGTTACTGCATAGTTCACAAAAATGCATAAATAACAGCAGAAGTAGGGCTTACTACCTATTTCTGTAGTCACAACCCACCAATTCTACCACTGATCTATTGAACCCAAAAGAGCAATAGAAAAAAAAAAACCCTGCATCTGTAGTATTTTTATTTATATTTGTATTATGTGTGTGTCGGATCATCCTAAAGCACAATAACACACATAAAAATTCACTTACCCTTTTCTGTTTATTTCGTTTGTAGAATGTCGGATCAGTGTAAACGATCTCTTTATCACAAGTCTGAACTGCATCATTATCAGTCGCAACAACAGCTATAATACAATAAAAATATGCATTAAAACCAACAATAATATGTAGCTTAAAATATAAAATATATCTTAATGGCACCATATGTTGTGATGTTAATGCAATTCACAGAAATTTTAAAACCCGAAAACTACAAACATTACTCACAGTTCTTTCTTAAACACTGTAACACTTACCTTCTTGATCAGTTTTTCTGTTTCTCCTGCAGATGCAGAAGATCCCGACTGCAGCTAACAGAGATCCAACAGCAGCAGCAGAGATCAACACTATCAGAGATACGGTTTGTGAAGTATTGTGTCCATCCAGTGCTGTAATCATAAAGAAGTGAATGCATCAGTTTGATCTACAACAAAAGACAGAGATCAGGTCAGTAACTAAACACACATATCATCAGTGCTGCTGTACCTGAACATGTCTGACAGAGATTGATGTCCAGATGTGTGGTCTGGTTGCTGATGGGATTGTTGAGCACACAGCTGTAGGTGTTTTTATCCTGATATTCCACCTCCAGAGGTAGAGAGAGACTGATGCTGAGATCAGACACACTGATGCTGGACAATAAACTGTGTCCTTTGTACCAGGAGAGAGTCACATGACTCACATTCAACACTGAACACAGCAATGAACAATTCTGCTGTGAGGATGAAGAACAGTTTCTTCTTATGACAGGAGCAGGCAGATGAGCTGGAAAACGTGAGAATAAGAATGAAAAAGAAGATGCTTGGTTTTTTTGCGCTGCGTAAATGTTTAATATAATGAGAGTTAGTGTGTGATCTCACATCTAATAATCCACATAATTGTATAATGTAAATGGTTTCAGTAAAATAAAGTTAGAATATTTGAAGGACAAATTACGTCTCGACTCACCATAGACAGAAACACTGAACACTTTTGATGACAGTTTCGCTCCACTTCTCTGTACTTCATAACGTCCAGTGTGTTCAGTTGTGATGTTTGTGATGGTCAGAGATCCAGTTTGATCGTCCAGCTTCAGTCTGTCTCTGAATCTCCCATCAGTACCATTAAATGTGGAGAAGATTTTAGCCTCTCTACTGATTTTAGCTATGAGAGTTTTTTCAGCTCCAAATTTCCACAGTATGTCTTCATCGTCACATATTGCAGTAAGATCAGACTTTAGAGTGACAGAATCTCCCTCCATCACTGACACTGACTGGGTTTCATTTGTCTCAGAACCAGACACACCTAAAGAACATGAAAAGATTTTGAACCCAGTTTGTGTTGATTTAGAAAGACTGAAATCAGTTTGCATTCGTCAGCTGAATTGATCAACAGCATCAAAGACACAAAAGACAAAAATTCACATAAATGAACAGACAGATGAGTAACGTAAACCTCAGTTTGATTTGATTGATCTGGGAAGGAAAGCAAATGCAAAGCAACAGTATGTTCTGAAAAATAAGTAATGAAACAGTAAAAATGCTTTTGTAACTCACCAATCAGACACCTCCTGCACAAACAGAACAAAAGAAGCATGTAAAACATTTTTTTTTACAAGTTCTGTGTCTGATCTAAAAAAAAAAAAAAGACCATCTGCTGGAAACACACGGTGTGAATCCTCCCACTACAGAGTTATGTATGTTATATAGTTACATATAAATGCTCATCTGGCTCTTATTAAGACTTTAAATGTTCTCAAAGTAAAAACACTCATTTTTATAATTCAACATTGTTTTTAAGGTAGCTGTCTAACTGTATTAAATATGTAAAAGAAGAGTGTAATAGTAAAAGAAGAGTGAATGAAAAAACAGGTACATTTGTTTCCCATCTCTCATTGTAGGTGTTACTGAAGTGTGATACAAGCAGCTCAACGTGAAACATGAAGTCAAACAGAAACGTGCTGCGGTCTGATTTCCTCACAGTGATGGTGTGATCAGTTAATGGACAAACATATCATGCATGAGCTTTTGTTGCGGGTGTGTTAATTTGTAGTTGTAGGCTATCTGTGGTTAAAAACATGAAAGGCTTCACATCTGGTTGCAATTTCTTCTTTTTTTCAAATAAGAAGTATTAGAGAAAAAAAACAATTAAGTCAGTGCTTCTCAAACCGGCACATTTCGGATTTCTCATTCATCTAGCCCAGTTAACAATTTTTGTTTCCCAGAATGTGCTTCAATGATAAAACTTAGGCAGCTGACTTGCTGCCTCGATGCCTTATGAGGCAGTGACTTTGCAGGCAGCATTTTTGCACGAAGGCACCTCGCGAAACTGATTTCGGACAGGCTTCTGAGGCAGCGTAACGGTTTAACGATCTACAACAAAATAGAACAAGATTTGGTGATAAATAAACAAATACTTAATTACTATAATATTGATTTCTCGCTACAAATAATAACAAAAGTGCAAAAAGTTAATCAGAAATATGCATTTACACAAACTGACCACCAAACGCAACTTTCAGACGCCATCTTTATTTTTTAGCTCAACCGTCACGGAATGGAACGCACAGGATTGTGGGATATCAAAGGCAGCGAAGGATACATCTATGCTGCCTTCAAAAATCAATCAGATAAAGGTATCTCATGAGACAGGAAATGAAGCAAACTTTGGATTCGGACGTGCCTTCACGCCTTCCTACCTTGGAATGTGTCCTCCGAAGGCAGCATTTTTCAGTTTTCGGATGCAGCCTCTGTGTTGCTCTAATCACACCTGATTCCACTCATTAGCTCATTACTGCAAGGCCCAAAAAGGGTGTATAGAGAATCTAAAACGTGCAGGTTTGAGAAGTAGCCTACTGGTTTAAGTGATTAAGTCATTAGGGTGCATTAAAATAAATAAAACAGTTTACATGAAACGCATATTAATAAATTAACTCTATAATCTGTCTATTTTAAGCATGTCCTAGTAGCTTTGAATTATAAAGTTTCAACAATATTTTTACTTATTTTTTTCACACAGTAAGTATGTTTTGATCCTCCACAGGAAAACATTTATTTATATGACACAGGCCAGGCTACTGTTATATAATTAGCCCTGTTTCCTGGTCCGGGTGACATTGTTATAAATATAGATAATCCACTCGCTTGTTTTGAATCATTACTCCAGTCTTCAGTGTCACATGATCCTTCAGAAATCATTCTAGCATTCTGATTTATTATCAATGTTTTTTGGAACCTGTGATACTCAAATGTTTGGGGTCAGTATATTTCTTTTTCTTTTTCTTTCTTTGAAAGAAATGAATACTTTTTTTCAGCAAGGATGTGTTATCCTGATTAAAAAGTGATAGTAAAGACTTATTTTTAGAAAATATTTCTATTTTAAATAAATGCTGTGCTTTTTTAACATTTTATTCTTCAGAGAATCATGAAAAAGTATCACAGGTTCCCCCGAAAGTATTAATCAGCACAACTGTTTCCAACATTGATATTAATTCAGCATATTAAAATGAAGAGACAGTGTGTAAAGAGACACATAGTCTTTGGCTTTATTCACTAAACTATTAGTAACCAATGCTCATATAAGAAGTCAACAAAATAACTCATATAAAGATAATTAATTAATTTATTTGTATCTGCAGTGTTAAAAAAGTTATTATGTAATTTAAATATTGTGAAAGAATCAAGCTTTTAACAAAAGCCATTTTTATATTGTCAGATGCATAGGTTCTTCACATTTATTTACAGTTTTAATAATTAAGCTATGTATTAATATTTTAAATTGTAAGTATATAAGCATTTTTTTTTTCATAAC
Organism: Acrossocheilus wenchowensis; assembly: GCA_029620275.1. Taxonomy (NCBI): domain Eukaryota; kingdom Metazoa; phylum Chordata; class Actinopteri; order Cypriniformes; family Cyprinidae; genus Acrossocheilus; species Acrossocheilus wenchowensis. Next base: position 688,701 of record JAJUBA010000166.1, read on the forward strand.
AGGGAAAAAATGCATTGTAGATTAGTTTTATTCTGTGACATGGAATTGAATTTACACACCAGACTTTTTCCTAACATTCTGTGTTTTTATATGTTTTCTTTGTCAGCCATAGAGGAAAAGTGCCATAAGATCAAGTTGAATTTTTGGAAATGCTTTGTATGGCTATGCAATAAGTATAAATAAATATATATATTTTCTACTCATAACAGACATGATTTGTGTGTTTGTTATCAGGAATCATTTTTGTTCAGTCATGCCTCTTAACATTGATATTGATTTTTCACAATCTGGAATGTGACTTGAAAGGGGAATTAATGAATGGGAATACTGAAGGGACATTGCAATGACAGCCCTCAATTTTATGGGTAAAATGTGATCAGTAGATACTGTATATCAAATGGAACACTAGGAGGGGGATTTAAAAGGCATTAATTGTGAGCCTTTGGCCTTTGTGCATTTTGTTCAATTAAATCAGACATGTATTTCAAATATGCTTCCTTAAGAGCGCTCTTACCGTTTAGGAGACTCCTTAAAGATTTCAGATGATAGTTGAAGTTAGTCTTTCTTCCATCTGTGCTCAGCATGCCTACACTACTGTCTGAGAGTGGGCCAGTTAAGACCAAGACTTAACTTTCTTCCTCACCTTAGATCTCTGTAACCTCACGGCGTCCAAGGTAGCAATGCAAGTACTATTAAAAAGATCCAATTCATCTGGAATGAAACAAGAGTAAAGGGATTTAAGTAATAAATCAGCGACAAAATAAGAAACATAGTAACATTTTACCAGCAATAGAACAGCAAGTGCTTAATGTTTTTCAGTACATGTAACTTTATTAAAGCTGTTATAGTCAGTGATCCAGACAAAAACAGTGAGACATTTGTCTGTCTCATGTCATTTACACTGCAAGACATACTAATGCTAATCTGTTTGACAGATCCGTTATTTTGTCCCATGTTGTTGTTACTGGTATCGTTACCGTTATTCATTAAATGCTGTCAGGAGAAATGCTACATTGAAACACAACACTCTTATGTATATCTCAATTTCTCTCAGTCCTGTTCATGAAGCATGTTTAGTGTGATCTTATATAATGACATTATTTTTTTTTCTTGATCTGTTTATGTTATGAATATTATCATGTGATAAAAGTTATGTTATCACTTGAATGTTTAATTAAGTGGATGTTTCTTGTTTTAGGTAAGATTGTCTTCAGCTATTTTCATCATTTACTTTCATTAACACTGCTGTTTGTGTTTTTAGTAAGCTATTGAAATATTGTAAATGATCGTGTAAATATTAAGAGGTTTTGTTTTGTATTAAAAGGCAAAAATCACATGCCTTTCAATGACCAGAATGGCTATTTGTACAAGTGTTTTTTTTTTCTTTAACTTTGCATCAGCCTATATAAACACAATGTTTTTTTTTTTTGTTGTTGTTTTTTTGAAGCTCAAGATAATGAAAAATATTTGTATGTTTATGTGATTAATGATGTTAAAACCATCAGATTTGCGCATGGATTATTTGAATAGTGTGTTCCTAGTTTGAGCAGTAGATGTCACTCTAATACAGTATTTGTAGTACACACACCTTACGTAGGCACTTTAAAATTGTGCTGAAAAGTTGTAAATCCAACTTGTAGGCTACTTTTCTGAGAAATGAATGCGGAAGTACCTGTCATTGTGTAAACATACCTTTTTAGTCATGTTTTTCAGACATGAATGATTCTTCAAATCATGTCACACTTTTAAACAAGCACCTAGAGAACCCAAGTAACACTTCAGCAACGTGTAAATGCAATAATAACCTAACACTATTTTTTTTTTCTTTTTTTTCAAATAAAGTAATTTTTGCATCTCAAAGTAATTATTATAGGCTTAGCCTAATATTACCCATTCAGACTTCATCACCCATGTTTTGTTTCCTGATAATTTATCTTCCTGAGGTGGCAGTTCAATAGCAGGGGCAGATCTTCACAGTCCCTTACAAGTTTTTATTTGGATTTTGTCATTATCAAATGCCTTTAAAGTGAGATTATCTTCCTCTGATGCACTAATCTTTAACATTGTTGTTACCCACACTGTCTTGGTATATTAATGAAACATTCAAATAGGCTAAAGTCATTTGTGACCCTGGACCAGAAAACCAGTCATAAGGGTCACCTTTAAAGTTGTCCAAATGAAGTTCTTAGCAATGCATATTACTAATCAAAAATTAGGTTTTAATATGTTTAAGGTAGGAAATTTACAAAATACCTTCATGGAACATGATCTTTACTTAATATCCTAATGATTTTTGGCATAAAAGAAAAATCGATAATTTTGACCCAAACAATGTATTTTTGGCAATTGCTACAAATATACCTCAGCGATTTAAGACTGGTTTAATCTGTATGCACGTTCCTCAGGCTTGGACTGTATCATCAACTCACTCATCAGACTCTTAGACAGCTGGTTGAACCAGCTCATTCAGTTCTCGGATGTGCTACTTCGGCTGTTCGTCTTATCATCAACCCAGGACCAAAGTTTGATTCCGTACATTTTTTTGAAGCGGCTCGACTCAAAAGAACGATTTGATGAGAATCACCAACATATTTGGCTGCTCTACTGTGAGATCTGTTCATAGTGCAGCCTATTGTTAGCTGTGTTCCAGAGGTGAAGTCTCTATGCAGTGGTATGAACACTTTCTTTGAAATTAAATGCCAAAGGACAACGATTTGTCAATTTAAGTGGCCAGTTAATCCCTGTGAGAAAGGCAAGTAGCATCTTGCTACATTGATGACCATTCTTGATAGTGGTTTAGTAGAAGATATTTGTGGAGGGTCTTACAATATTCTTTTGTATTTCCCTGTTTCTTGGAGGAATTTAACATGATATTATGGCTTAGGTATCAGATATAATATTTATTAAAAATGACCATATTTGAGTCAAGCCCATCTGTCTCAGAAAAGATAACAGCCATAAACAACTAAATTGTAAAAATGTTGTGGTTGTTTAAAAAAAAAAAAAATTAAATAAAATTAAAAATGTTGCGTTTAGAAAAAGCCAGACCTTGAGCAACATAATGACAGGAATGGAAAAAATGACCGTCAACCACACGTCATTCATACACATACACACAAACTGACATGAACCACAAACTTCCAGTAACATTGCATTTTTCTGAAGAAGTTATGTGGAACAGGCCAAACAACAATACAACATATACAGACATATAGATGAGGGTTTTGAGGGTTTAAGAGTCAAATATGAAACTGCTTAATTGGTTGTACAGTATGTATAATTGGTAAAATACTTAGTGCTGCAAAGCGACCTATACTTAAAATAGAATATTTTTTTTTTTAGTCCATTTCTGAATATCACACTTGAAGACCCTCAGAATGATCTTGCTGTAGATTTATTGGACCATCTTTATCTCCTTACATTAAAACATAAAAATGTATGCTTTTTTTTTTTTGGATCTGTCTTTATGTTCATTTTAAATGTGTACATGTAGCATATAATAGGGTAGAACAGGTTTAGGGGAAGTGTACATGAGTGTACTATTTTTGTCATGTAAATGTTTGATGTCAGAACTAAAACACTGTAATTTGTACCATGGATTTTGCCATCATATAAATCAGTAATGGATAACAAGCTGAACAGAAATCATTTAGTTTCATTAACACTAATGTTCCAGTTTTAAATGATTTGTGCATATAAAGATATTTTATTTTGTGGTAAAAGACACAAATTGCATGTAATTCCATGAGCAGAATATTTATAGACATGTGTTTTTTGTTTTCTTCAACTTTACATCAGCCGATATAAACACCATTTTCTTTCTGAAACAAGCAAAAAATAAAAAAAAATAAAGTGAAATCTCATAATGTACTAAATAAAGTGCATTACTCATAATAAATGGGTTCTTTGGATTCCTAGTTTAGGCATTAGACGTCACACTAATTGTATGTATTTGCACATGCCTTAATTATAACAGAAATATAACGAAATGTATCATTTCAATTCTTCAGGTTCTTGTTAAGACTTAAGGACTTGTCTCTTCAGTTCTGCCCTCGGTTAAACCAGTTGAGCAAGAACACGGGGGTTTACCTAGGCACATCATCGAAACACAGACAGTGAGAAATTGTGATGAATGGCTTTTTGATTGCATTTATACGAAGAACACAGTTTTTGCTTGTGCATTTATACGGACAAACGCTTTTATTTACACAAAATCAGCATTTTGTGACTCTGGTTAAAATGAGGCTCTTTATTTTGCTCTCATTCTGTGCATTCATGGCTGGTAAGTGCTTTTTTATTACAATGTATTTTTGTTTTCTTTTATTTATACAATGTCTCTTTAAGAAAATGACAATGAAACAAAAGACCTTTGTATCTGTTTTATTAATTTGTTAGGCATGCAAAACTGATATAAAAACATATTATAGCTGATGCAACTGTGCCATTTGAACTTCTTTTTACGCTGATTTTAACTGCTTTGTCAAACCGCGATTACATGGCCGCAGCAGGCGCAGTGATATTACGTAGCGCCTGAAAGTAGTCCCCAGCTATATTATAACTAGTTACCTAGCTGGGGACTACTTTCAGGCGCTGCGTAATATCACTACGCCTGCTGCGGTCATGTTACGGCAGCAAAGTTCCTTGATTATTACACCGGAATGAGAGTATAGTTCCTAGCCAAATAGGACTAGAAAATCGCAACTTTTCATTTTCCGCCGGTCTTAGTACACGATATAACTACAGAAGAGTCGAGTTTTAAATAGGAAAACTATCGAAACTCTTTGATCGTTTTTGAAAGCGATGCTACTGGTCTAATAGGATTCAATGATCTATGCTAAGCTATGCTAAAAGTGCTATCGCCAGATCCGGAGATCGGCTGAATGGATTCAAAAACGGTAAAACTCAACTTATTAACTCTGGGGGAGTTGGAGAATGAGCCTATTTCCAAAAAAAGTGGAGTGTTCCTTTAAGTCCGTCTCCGTACTCCGTGAAGCTGGATGTGTGCGATGCTAATGTTCAAAAGCATCAGTTTTCAAATCTCCCAGCATATTAATATTGTTTTGAAGTCATAGCATGATATTCTTCAAGTAATTGTGCGAAAATTACGCTTTATTAATCGCAACTCTGTAAATTTGTTCATTTATTTTGGAAACTGCAGTGATATGTACTTATTGGAACGTATTTCATGTCTCACTAAAAAGTGCACCCAGGTACGTAAATGCCATGAGAACAGGTAGTAAAATATTGCTAAAATGGGCAATACCGAAAATTGTCTGTAACATTTTCACAGCATTTATATATGAAATACATATATGCACTTATATATATGGCATACTTACAGTCATGGCCAAAAATATCAGCACCCTTGATAAATATGACCAAAGAAGGCTGTGAAAATTAATCTGCATTGTTAACCCTTTTGATCTTTTATTTAAAAAATCACAAAAATCTAACCTTTCATTGGATACTAAGAATTTAAAATGGGGGAAATATCATTATGAAATAAAAGTTTTTCTCTAATACACGTTGGCCACAATTAACGGCACCCTTTTATTCAATACTTTTTGAAACCTTTCCATCATCTCCCCTCCTTGCTGAACGTGTTTGAAAGTGAAAGTAAAATTGGAAAAATAGATTTATGTTGATTGGAAATTCTTAATTATTGCCCTGATGGTGGAAATGGGAATTTTCACTGCTCTAGCTCTTTTCTTAAAGCCGCTCAATTATCTTTTGCTGTACATCAGAAATATATTATTTGGTTTTGCTCATTGTGATGGATGGGTGATTAAGGGAATTTGGGCTTTGTTTTCCCTCCTATTTATATGTCTGTGAATCAGGAAGCCATGGCTGGATAGTTACATGTTCTTAATCACCCTGGAATGCTCAAAATTGTGAATATGAATGGGAATATACTTCAGAGATATTTAACTCATAAGAATTTCTAGGGGTGCCAATAATTGTGTCCAACGTGTATTTGAGAAAAACATTTATTTCATAAAGATATTTTCCCCCATTTTAAATTCTTATTATCCAATGAAAGGTTACATTTTTGTGATTTTTTTTAAAATAAAAGATCAAAATGCAGTGCAGATTAATTTCCACAGCCTTCTTTGATCATATATATATATATATATATATATATATATATATATATATATGGCATCCCCCTTGTTGAAAAAAAAAAAAAAAAAAGAGAAAAAAGCATCCCCTCTAAACCACCATCTCCTGAGGTTAATAATGTTGATTACATCAACATTAAATTACATCTGTCCCCAAAAGGTGTAAACTCTCCACATCAATTAATGCAATGATTAATGATTACTGCAAATTCCAATTGTTAGTTCCTGTAACCATTTGGAGAATATTTTGTCAAAGGAAAAGTTGAAAAAGGCTCAAGGCAATTCTGTAGCCAGATGAGCCCATAGTGGGGAGTCTATTTCATCTGAAGTCAAGTATGCATTTCTTATACTTAGATTTTTCATTAAAAGAATCAATATCTTTAATTGTTTTTCTCTGAATCGACTATGCAATTGGCATGATATATGTTTACCTGACTATTAAATTGTAACATTTTATATTATTCTCATTTAACTCTGAAACAATTATGTCTATTAGATTACATTAGATCCACTCCAACCCTCGTACTCAACCAAAATATCCACAGGGTTGGACGATGTTGTTATTTTATATTATTATTGTTAAATATATAATTATTTATTAATAAGGGGCATTATGATGGTGCTTTAGGATAAGGTAGTAACAAATGTGAGAACAGTTTTCCTTTGGATTGTCCATTATTATGATCACCACAGAAGCAGAATTCATGGGTGAGGCCATGCCACAACAATTACAACACAAATAACAACCAAATAAATCAAGTATTTTATCAGGAGATCAAGTGGGAGTATACAGTATGTACTGTACTGTCTTAAAGCTTCAGTAAGTGATTTATGAGAAATGCCAATGATATTTGAAATCAAAACCAAAACAAACAAACCCTTCCCTTCATTGTTCCGCCTCCGAAATGTGAGAGTGGATGTCTCTTTATCATAGCTGAAGCGAAGCAAAATAATGCTTTGCAAAACATAAGCGATGACAACGAACGAACGACAAGAGATAACAAAAACTAACATACAGCACACAAGAGCATCAGCAAGAGTTGGTTGTTAGTCACCATACTGCATGCCAGATCCAGACAAACAGTGAAAACTCAAACTGTTCTGTTACTTTAGCTAATATTTCAACAACATCATATCAATCTCTCTGTCATTCTCGTGGAGAGTTATAAATTTCAGCAACATTAAATGTGAAGATTTGTTTCTCAATGCTGACTTTAGCTATGAGTTTCCAGCTCCATATTTCCAAATTATGTCTTCATCTTAATATATTTCATTAACATCAGTGTTTAGAGTAACAAAATCTCTCTTCATCACACTGACTGTACTTCATCTGTCTCAACACCAAACACACCTGAAGAACAAATTAAGACTTCTGTTGGTTTACAAATCCTGAAATCAGCTGTAGCTTGAAATTATACGTTCACTATTCAATTTTTGAATTTATTTTACTTTTGTTGTTCTTTATGATTCCTGCAGAATTGTTTTAATAATTTTTAGAGATTGTTTAAGAAATTATTTGTATATGTCCAGTAATAATCGTTCAAATAAATATTTAAAATCTCAAGAAAACCATTTTGAGCCTCTTTCTGAAAATCTGAGCCCGAGTCATTTTCTTTAACATTTTAATACATTTTGATGACATTTCCAGGGCTGTAAATCACAATTTCTGAATTCTCTGACAAACAGAGACTGGACTGCAAAGCAGATCACACAGTATTTTCTCAGTAACACTGTTCTGAAAAATGTACCCATGCTTTTGTAACTTACCTGTCAGACGGCACCAGCACAACAGAACAAGCATGTGAAATAGTACTGTCAGGATTTACTAAAGACGTGCAGTGATGAATTAGCGTGGACACGGTTAGGCTATTTTTGCACCTGACCTTATCGAATATTCATTTGTAGGAGTCAGGGGCGTTGGACAGGGGGTAATAGTGGAACAGAGTAACAGGGGCCCTGCTTAGTAAAACTGGCCCTATGTGTGCAGTGAAATGCTTTTTACAACCCTCTGTTACATAGAAATAAAAATGATAAAAGAAAAAAGTTAAAGAATGAAACTAGAATATAGCATTTGAAGATATTAATTTAATAATACAAAATCATTTGTATTGCCAAAGCATACCTCGAATTTGAAATACAGCAAGAACTAAACATACAAATATACATACTTTAACTGTGTCCCATCAGGTAATGACAGGGCAATTGAATCAGTTGAGTGACTTGTGAATGACTCATTCAGTTGAGTCAGTTCTTTGGTTCCTTGCATGATTTGAATTCTTAAAACCTTTGCATTTAGAAGAAATCACACTACTATGACAACAAAAAAAACAACAACTCTCAACCACATGCCATTAACACCTCTAACACTCACATCCCACATACATAAACTGACATGAACACCAAACTTCCAGTAGCATTGCACGTTTATGAAGTTATGTGACACAGGTCAAACCACATTAAGATAATAAATATAATATATATATATATATATATATATATATATTATATATATATATTTAGAATAAATGATACATAATGATATGTACACACAGTATGAATTAGTTTTGAGAGTGTAAGAGACAAATGTGAAAAATAAATAAATAAAATTTATATATATATATATATATATATATGAAAACGCTACATTGGTTGTACAGTATGGATAACTGGCAAACCTTGTACTGCAATGCAGGGTTTTTTTTAGTTTTTTTTTTTTTTTTAGACTTCTACATGTTTTAGACTTAGAGTGCTACATGTGCTGATTATTCTCACCAGTAACCAATCCCAAAACTCAACCATAGACTCTCAATCTGACGGTGTCTCTGGAGTTTCCTATAGTGAAGACAATCCTACAGTCCTACAGCTGGTACTTAGAAAAGGTTTAAGATCATCTTCTAATGCTGATGATAGGTGTGTATGTCATGCAATCCTCCTCCGCATGATCCTCCTCCTTAAGTTTCTGAAAAAAAAAAGGAAAAAAAGAAAAATGTAAAACTGTGCCATCCCAAACATTTTTTATTTAATTTATTTTTTTTGTGCCTAGGACACCAGGGTTACCCTCTTTACAAGAAGTGTCATGAGATATTTAGTGACCACAGAGAGTCAGGACTTTGGTTTAACTTTAACATCTCATCTACAGTATAGTGTCCTGATCACTATACTGGGGCATTAGTACCCACACAGACCACAGGATGAGCTCCTCCTGCTGGTTTCACTCACACCTCTTCCAGCAGCAACCTGTTTTATTTTCCAGGAGGTCTCCCATCCAGGTACTGACCAGGATTTTGAGTAAACGAAACATTATGTTTATTTATTTATTTATTTTTGAGTAAAGGTACATATTTGGGAAGCTTATATTGGAGATTTAGAAGAGTTTCTGTTATCTTTGAGTTTTTGTGTGCTTTCAGTTCTGCTTGGGCTGTTGTTGGCTACATTATCTCAGTTGTGGCTAGAAGGAATACAGCTCAGGAAATGAACAATGAAAGTAATTTTCTACCTATTAGATTGTGTTTGATTAACATCTACACCTACCCCAACCCTAAACCTACCCCTTATAATAATGAAAAAATAGTAATTGTTGTACAGTGTGACAAAAATTTTGCTGTATTGATGTGTGCATGCCCAGTAGAGCCATACATATCCCTTCTAGCCTTAACCCATCATGAACAACAGTCATGCTAACGCTAGTACTGTCAATGAGCGATAGCCATGCTAATGCTAACACTGACAACAATTTCTTCTTATTTGCTCATCCCATATGTTAAATATATTATTTTTAGTGTGCTTACATGTGCTATTGCTAGCTAGAAGCTTTTTCATACAAGAACCTAAATGTATTAAGTTTGTTTAACAAAACATTATTTGTGTCAGTGGACTTTAGTGGACTGTCAGTGGTTCTAGTCTTGATGTTTAAACTTGTTGAAATATTATTTTTTAATTAATTATACAAATCAGTTGTAGCGTTTGGACCAATTTAACAAATAATCTCTATGCTCCCTCACCCAACCAAAGGGCCAACTTTGAGGGTCTGTGGACCCTTCCCCCGAAATGCAACTAACACCTCAAAAGGGTAGAACAGGCCTCTGGTTCCATGGCAACCAAAGACAAATCATCTGATAACACTAGTTTTATTGCTCAAAGGAATGCGGGCAGAGCGACTCTCTCACTCCATTTCCCTTTAGGAAAGACACATAATGCCCATAAAAATGGACTCTTCTCTAATTAATTCATAGAAAAACATTTCTTTGAATGAACAAACATATCCTTCAGGTCACTGTGTATATTGTTACTGTTTTTGTATATTGTCTTTTGTGTTGTATACTATTTTATGCATGCTTATCAATCATGTAACCTTACCTATACTGTGTTTAGTATCTATGAATTTGTCTTCTGATGATCTAAACGAGAGTGTATATTATATGTTTGTACATAGGCAACATATTAGTGTTCTAAGAATCTAGTAGTTTTTCCATTAACACCCAATATGCAAAATACCATGCTCTAAGACAAAGAGTTGTAAACTTTCCCTCCAAAGTGATTGGCTCTTTGACTCCCCGGAGGTGTGATCTCTATAGCAGATAAAACTCTCACATCAGTAACCCACCTCACCAGTCTGCGGTTCTGTTAGATGCTGAGAAGATGAGGATGTGAGCTAGAACTCTCCTGGAACCCTTAAGTGTGCCAGGCATCGACCTTGTCTTTCCATTCAACAAAGATCCTCAGATCTCAGCTGATGTCTCTTAACTCTTCTTCACTTCTCACTTAGGAAGAAACTCCCAATCACCAGCAAGTCAGGACATCTTTGGAGTTTATCACTCTTCAAACCAGGAAGAACATGATCGCAAGTCCAAAACCTTGAAATCATCATGACTTTCATCCGAGACTGCATCCGGACACTCGTCAACGACCAAGGCAATGCAAGTATCGTACATTTAACTAAACGAAACAGAGGTTTAGTATAAGCTATAGACCCTTTTATAAACGGCGCTGATGGTTTTACTCAGGTGGTTAACTGACTCTTTTCATACCTTCATTCTCTGGTTTTCCTGATGGTTTCATCCATCAGTTCTCATTTGCCCTTTTCCATGTATGAGTGTATGTATGTTTGTTTGTTTGTTAGACTAGTTTGTGTTAGTGTCTAGTTAATAAAACTCTGCTTGTAGATAATGTCCCTTTATGATTTTGATCCTTACTACATGCTCTAATGCATTAATACTGTAGGAAAGTATTTTCTGTGGCCACGCAAATAGCCTTTCTTAGAGCTGATATGTTGATACACTGAATGTTCGCTGGCCAAACAGATTAGTTGATGGCAATTTAATTTTGCTACAGTTACTACTGGCAGCTGATATAAATAATTATAATTAATCATAATCATTGTGAATATTACCGGGTATGTGATGTGATTTTCTTGCACTGAATGACTTTTATAAATATCTGTTATGGTGTAACAGATATTTATGATATTCATGGTAATATTTTCCAAACCCCGTAGGAACCCTGTATTACATACATCATGTGTATAATACAGGGTTCTGCAGGGTTTGGAAAACTAAATTTGATTTAAGTATTTTGCAGGTCTGGAAAAGTATGGAAAAAAGAAAGCAGAGTATGGAAAAGTATTTGTGTTTCCAGACTTTTGCCCCTATTTAGTTTTTTTTTTTTTTTTTTTTTTTTTTTTTAACAGAAAATTAAGAACTTAATGGAAATAAATGTATTGTACAAGAATTCAAATTCAAAATACAACTGAACAAATTCAAGGTGCACTTTTTCATTATGCAAAATGCAGATTATAAGCATTTTGAGTTTCTTCTCACAATATTCTTAGCACCGTATTACATACATTATAAATATATAAGCTATATAGTTTTATATAAGTTATATAAAACTAGAAATTGCAATGCCTTGGGGTTAGGGTTATGTAAGAAATTCCCATGCACATGTGAATAGTTTCTCAAGGGCATAAAAAAAGTTTATTGTGTACAGATAACTGCACTATATACCAAATATAGAGATGAAAATAATGCTCTATGAACCATTTATGTTAAATATGGTCTGAAAATCTACTGAGAGGTTTGGAAATTTGAGTCTGGAAAAGTATGGAATTTTGAAATGGAAAATGTGTAGGAACCCTGGTAATAAATTATTATACAGACAAAAACACCAGTGGCATCTAAAACTGACACACTGACATAAATAAATCATCTTACAGTTTTAGCTGGATTTTGTTTGTAGAAAGTAGGTTCGGCATAAGTGATCTCTTCATCACCAGTTTCATCTGTTTCAATAAAATTACCAGATGCATTAAACAACAACAACACACAATCTTAACTAGATCTGATTCTTCTTAATGTATGTGTCCTTAGTGCTGTCAAAGTATTAAGTATTAATGCATGTTTATGATATTAATTCCAAACATTATGAGATTAATTGTGATTAAATTATATTTATGGCTATTAAGAATCACTTGCCTTCTTGATCAGTTTTTCTTTGCTTTTTGCAAATCCAGTAGATCCCAATTACAGCTACAATCAACAGAGATCCAGCAGCAGCAGAGATCAGTACTATCAGAGATACAGAGTCTTCTGGAGGACCTGAAGGAATGTGTGTTGTGATTATTAAGAGAAACATTTATGTCACTGAATATAAACATAAACACTATTATCAACTCTGCTGTACCTGCACATGTGTGACAGAGTTGACTGATGTCCAGATGTGTGGTCTGGTTGCTGATGGGATTGTTGAGCACACAGCTGTAGGTGTTGTTATCCTGATATTCCACCTCCAGAGGTAGAGAGAGACTGATGCTGAGATCAGACACACTGATGCTGGACAATAAACTGTTTCCTTTGTACCAGGAGAGAGTCACATGACCCACATTCACTGCTGAACACAACAATGAACAATTCTGCTGTGATGAAGATGATGAAGATGATGATGATGATGATGAACATTGTAAGTCTCTGGTAATGTTAGGAGTGGGCAGAGGAGCTGGAAAACAAGAAAATATACATAAATCAACAATCTTATTTTTTGTTCAGTGTGTTGAGTGGGTAATTAGTCTGATAACAATCCAGAAGTGTTTCTGTGATCTGAAAATATATCAAATTATTAAACATTTTAATATGTAAATAATTGATATATCGAGGACAGGACTGATGGTCTCTACCCACCATAAACAGAAACACTGAATGTTTTTAATCTCTCTTTCTCTCCATTTATCTCTAGATGATAGAGTCCAGCATGTTCAGTTGTGATGTTTGTGATGGTCAGAGATCCAGTTTGATCGTCCAGCTTCAGTCTGTCTCTGAATCTCCCGTCAGGAACATCATATGTGGAGAAGATTCCAGCAGCTTTACTGATTTCAGCAATCGGAGAGTTTTCAGCTCCAAATTTCCACAGAATGTCATCGTCTTCAGGAACTTCAGTAACATTTGTGTGTAGAAGAACATCATCTCCCTCCATCACTGACACTGACTCACCAAATACACCTGAAGAGCATGAACATTAGATGAAACATGCTCACTGAACCTAAATAATGAACATGAATCATAATGAAGAAGACCTGACTGGTTGAAACGTTATAATAGTTTTTGGAAAAAGTATTATAATTTTTTTTTGGTTACACTTTATATTAGGTGGCCTTAACTACTATGTACTTACATCAAAAAATAAGTACAATGTACTTATTGTGTTCATATTGTATTGCAAAACACTTTTGCTGCTGTTGAGGTGGGATACGGGTAAGGTTAGGGACAGGTTTGGTGGTATGGGTAGGTTTAAGGGTGGGTTGATAGTGTAATTATAAATGTAATTACAGAAATTAATTACAGATGTAAGTACATATAGGTATTTTTAAAAATATAAGTACAATATAAAAACATGTATGTATACAGTAAGTGCATTGTATCAAATTATTAATTTAAATGTACGTACATAGTAGTTAAGGCCACCTAATATAAAGCGGGACCTTTTTTTTTTTTGACCAGCACCTGAACCCAGCTTTGGGTTGTTTGAATATGCACACATTTTTGCACCTTTGTCACTGAATCTAAATCCCTTAATGCACCCATCCCCCCCCCCCCCCCCCCCCATGATTTTTGTCATTCATAAAAAATAAAAAAAATGCACTCATTATTCATTGCTGGTGGATGCAGCATTTCAATTTGTATGTACATTGGCAACAGTATTTTCATTTAAGATTTGAAGAAAGCAGCTCAGTGGAAAGCGTTCTCCATTTATGGAGTTTGCATTTTCATTGTTTTCAATTACCTTTCCCCTACCACTACATTTTCATGACTTTTCAAGGCATGAAAATCACAATTTTAAAAAATTCCCTATAATTGCTGGTTTGTAGAGACCCTGTGCATCCTCATATAAATCACAAACCTGAAACAAAGCTGTATTAAGCAATAAAAAACAAAACAAACAAACAAAAAAACTTACCAGTCTGACACCACCAGCACAGACAAAACAAGACAAACATGTGAAACATCCTCCAATAGTTCAGTAAAGAGTCTGATCTAATAGACTATCCCCCAACTCAAGCTGCCTGGTGTCTGATCCTCCCCCAACTGAGTATTAAGACCCTCCTCATGCACATCCTCTGAAGCTTTCGTCTTGTATTACATACAGTAGCTTTTAACTGTTCTCAACATTGGAAAACATTCTTCTTTTTTTTTTTTTATCATTTACCATTAATAGTCTTCTACTTTTACATATTTAGCACAGTCAGGGAACTTCAGTAATCAGTAGATGTTAAATATGTAAAAGTAGAAGAGTGGAATATTGTTTGATTATAACCATGGTCAAAATAAATTGCTAATTGGTTTGTAAAGGCCATTTCACACCGAGTCCGAAATTTTCGCATGCGTTTTTTCCGTTTTTTCGTATTCTTCATCATTTCCTATAAAATGAATGCTACGGATGCGAAAACGCAGAAAATCGAAGAGAAAGTTTCAGAGGCAGTGTGTAAACGTGATTGTCACAACGTGAGGTCGTATTTATTTTTCAACATGCGAAAATGTCGGGCTCAATTAGTGTGCAGAGACCTTAAATGTTTTGAGACAACAGCTGACAATCGCCTCGCTCACATAGGCTAATATTTAACATTAAAATGAAAGATTACTCACATGGCACGGCATCGTGTAAAGCTAAATAAACCGTTTGATATATGTATCTTTAAATTTAAGTTAACAAAGTTAGTGGCGTGGTTTACGCTTAGCATCTGGAAAAAAAGCCCAAATCAGATACTTTCACTTTCACATTCCGACGGTACAGCATATGGGGAAATACAACATCATAAAAGTTTTCCGATGACTGTTCCGGTAAAAAAAAAAAAAAAAAAACAATCTTCGAGAGTGTCGGAAACAGTTCAGTCCAGTTGTCCACGTCATATTCCGAGCATAAATTGTGATTACGGGCGATTTTTCAGTCTTTGGTGTTGACTTCAGTCTGTCATAGCCTACAACACATCATCACATGATTGCATTACTGAAGTATTAATTAATTTCTCTTAATTTTACTCCCAGCGTCTGTTTTGCTACACCATGGTAAGATTTGTTACAATCTGCAAACTCACGGTTTAATTTTAGTCAAATCAGACGCAAACGTATTTATTGTTTCTTAGTTTGCTGTTATTGATGTCAATGAGGAATTGAAGTTCAGTCTGTTAAATGAGGACCTTTATGGGGGTACGGGGATATAAACCAAAATTCAATGGCATTAATTAAGTCACCTTTATTTATATAGCGCTTTTACCAATACAGATTGTGTCAAAGCACTTAACAGTATCAAATCGGAGGACAGAGTGTCAGTAATATATAAGGATAAGATTAAACACTCAATTTTCAGTTAAAGGCATTTCATTATTGAATTCAGAGATGTCATTGTCTAGCTCAGTTTAGTTTAAATAGTATCTGTGCAATCAAATCGGCGATAATCGCTAGAAATTAGGTGTCCCCAACTGAGCAAGCCAGAGGCGACAGCGGCAAGGAACCAAAACTCCCTCTGTGACAGAATGGAGAAAAAAACCTTGGGAGAAACCAGGCTCAGTCGGGGGCCAGTTCTCCTCTGACCAGACAAAACCCCCAGTTAAAAAAATTTCAAGTTCTAACAATAGTAGTATTATGTAGTTAGGTATTGTATTATATTTTTAGTTATATTTTTTAGTTTTATTGTATTTTAATTGAGGTCTCTGGGGGTCATCTGGGTGTCCTGGTCTCCGCTGACGATCAGGCCTGCAGACATCATCTCTTGGTGCTGATCCACCATCTAATCATAGGAAAGAAACAGACAAATATTAGCGTAGATGCCATTCTACTTACGATGTAACGAGTACATCGTGTGTTATGGGAAGTGTTCCCGGTTCCGGTTGATCTAATTAATGCAGCCTAACAATCCTTTAACGGATTTGAATAATAGAAGCATATTATGTGTTATGTGTACGCCAGGCTAAAGAGATGGGTCTTTAATCTAGATTTAAACTGACAGAGTGTGTCTGCCTCCCGAACAGTGTTAGGTAGATTGTTCCAGAGTTTGGGTGCCAAATAGGAAAAGGATCTGCCGCCCGCAGTCGATTTTGATATTATAGGTATTATCAAACGGCCAGCGTTTTGAGAACGCAGCGGACGTGGCGGACTATAATGCGATAAGAGCTCGCTCAAGTACTGAGGAGCTAAGCCATTCAGGGCTTTATAAGTAATTAACAAGATTTTAAAATCTATCCGATGTTTGATAGGGAGCCAGTGCAGTGTTGACAGAACCGGGCTAATATGGTCATATTTCCTGGTTCTAGTAAGGACTCTAGCTGCTGCATTTTGGACCAACTGTAGTTTGCTGATCAAGCGTGCAGAACAACCACCCAATAAAGCATTACAATAGTCTAACCTTGAGGTCATAAACGCATGAACTAACATTTCTGCATTTGACGTTGAGAGCATAGGTCGCAATTTAGATATGTTTTTGAGATGAAAAAACGCAGTTTTGCAGATGCTAGAAACATGGCTTTCAAATGAAAGATTGCTATCAAACAGCACACCTAGGTTCCTGACTGATGAAGAAGAATTGACAGAGCAGCCATCAAGTGTTAGATAATGTTCTAGGTTGTTACATGTGGGGTTTTTAGGTCTGATAATTAACACCTCTGTTTTTTCAGAATTTAGCAGTAAAAAATTACTCATCATCCAGTTTTTTATATCGACTATGCATTCCGTTAGTTTATCAATTTGGTGTGTTTCACCGGGCCGTGAAGAAATATAGAGCTGAGTATCATCAGCATAACAGTGAAAGCTAACACCATGTCTCCTGATAATATCTCCCAAGGGTAACATGTAAAGCGTGAAAAGTAACGGCCCTAGTACTGAGCCTTGAGGTACTCCATAGTGCACTTGTGATCGATATGATACCTCTTCATTCACTGCTACGAACTGATGGCGGTCAGATAAGTACGATTTGAACCATGCTAAGGCGCTTCCACTAATGCCAACAAAGTTTTGTAGTCTATTCAAAAGAATGTTGTGGTCGATAGTGTCGAACGCAGCGCTAAGATCCAGTAGAACTAATAAAGAGATACAACCACGATCAGATGATAGAAGCAGGTCATTTGTAACTCTAATGAGAGCAGTCTCAGTACTATGATACGATCTAAATCCTGACTGGAATTCCTCACAGATATCATTTTTCTCTAGGAAGGAATATAATTGTGAGGATACTACCTTTTCTAGTATCTTTGACAGAAAAGGGAGATTTGAGATCGGTCTGTAATTAACTAGGTCTTTGGGGTCAAGTTGTGGTTTTTTAATGAGAGGCTTAATAACAGCCAATTTGAAGCTTTTGGGGACATATCCTAATGACAATGATGAATTAATAATAGCCAAAAGAGGATCTATGACTTCTGGAAGCAGCTCTTTTAGTAGTTTAGATGGAATCGGGTCTAACATACATGTTGTTGGTTTAGATGATTTAACAAGTTTATACAATTCTTCCTCTCCTACAGTAGAGAATGAATGGAATTGTTCCTCAGGGGATCTATAGTGTGCTATCTGATGCGATACTGTAGCTGACGGCTGCAAGGATACAATTTTATCTCTGATAGTATCGATCTTGGAAGTAAAATAGTTCATAAAGTCATTACTGCTATGCTCTTGGGAAATGTCAACACCTGTTGATGCTTTATTTTTCGTTAATTTAGTCACTATATTGAATAAATACCGAGGGTTATGTTTGTTTACTTCTAGAAGAGACGAAAAGTAATCAGATCTAGCAGTTTTTAATGCTTTTCTGTAGGATAGGGTACTTTCCCGCCAAGCTAAACGAAATACCTCTAATTTAGTTTTCCTCCAGCTGCGCTCCATTTTCCGGGCTGCTCTCTTTAGGGCACGAGTGTGCTCATTATACCACGGTATTGGACTCTTATCCTTAATCGTCCTTAAGCGTAAAGGAGCAACCGCATCTAAAGTGCTAGAAAAGAGAGAGTTCATAGTTCCTGTTACATCATCAAGTTGATCTGAGCTATTGGATATACTGAGGAACTGAGATAAGTCAGGAAGATTATTTATAAAGCAGTCTTTTGTGGTAGAGGTAATGGTTCTACCATATTTGTAACAAGAAGTTGGCTTTACAGCTTTAGCTATATGGAATATACAGGAGACTAGATAATGATCTGAGATATCATCGCTCTGCTGCAAAATTTCAACCCCACTAACATCAATTCCATGTGACAGTATTAAATCTAGATTTCGACAATGAGTAGGTCCTGACACATGTTGTTTAACACCAATAGAGTTTAGAATGTCTATAAATGCTGATCCCAACGAATCTTTTTCATTATCAACATGGATATTAAAATCACCAACGATTAGGACTTTATCTGCAGTCAGCACTAACTCCGATAGAAAATCAGAAAATTCTTTAATAAAGTCTGTATGGTGCCCTGGTGGCCTGTATACAGTAGCCAGTACAAACATCACAGGGGATTTATCATTAATACTTGTTTCTTTGGATAACGTAATATGGAGCACCATTACTTCGAACGAATTATACTTGAAACCCAACCTCTGAGAGATACTGAAAATATTTCTATAAATTGTAGCAACACCTCCCCCTTTACCTTTTGGACGCGGTTCATGTTTGTAACAGTAATCTTGGGGTGTAGACTCGTTTAAAGTAATGTAATCATCTTGTTTTAGCCAGGTTTCTGTCAGACAAAGAACATCTAGTTTATGGTCAGTGAACATATCATTTACAAAAAGTGCTTTTGAAGAAAGGGATCTAATATTCAATAAGCCAAGCTTTATCATGTCTTTATCTGTATTATATCGTTTTTTATTTGTTGAACATCAATTAAATTGTTACTATTACTTTGGTTTGAATGTTTTCTGTATTTTCTAGTTCGGGGAACAGACACAGTCTCTATAGGGTGATATCTAGGTGAAAAAGTTTCTATGTGCTGAGAGTTAACTGACTTCTGTAACGTGAGGCGGCTAGCAGATGATCTGTTTAGCCAGTCTGTCTGCTTCCTGACCTGGGCTCCAGTTAGTCAAGTACAAACTCTAAGACTATGTGCCATATTTCTAGAGAGAAGAGTGGCACCACCCCAGGAGGGATGAACACCATCTCTTTTCAACAGGTCAGGTCTGCCCCCAAAACTCATCCAATTATCTATAAAGCCTATGTTATTTTGCGGGCACCACTTAGACATTCAGCCATTAAGTGACGACAGTCTGCTATGAATCTCATCACCCCGGTAAGCAGGGAGGGGACCAGAGCATATTACAGTGTCTGACATCGTACTTGCAAGTTCACACACCTCTTTAACATTATTTTTAGTGATCTCCGACTGGCGAAGTCGAACATCATTAGCGCCGACGTGGATAACAATCTTACTGAATTTACGTTTAGCATTAGCCAGCACTTTTAAATTTGCCAAGATGTCAGGCGCTCTGGCTCCTGGTAAACAATGGACTATGGTGGCTGGTGTCTCTATTTTCACGTTCCGTACAATAGAATCGCCAATAACTAGAGCACTTTCATCAGGTTTCTCAGTGGGTGCTTCACTGAGTGGGGAGAACCTGTTTGATGTTCTGATCGGAACGGAAGAGTGGTGTTTTGACCCGCGACTATGCCGCCTCACTGTCACCCAGCTGCCCTGCTGCATGGGCTCAACCGAAACCGAACAATGTACAGGACTCCCCGAGCTAGTCGCATCCAAAGCAGTATCTACAGCCCTCACATTCTTACTATCCTCAACTAAAGTTTGGATGTGTGTCTCTAGTTCTAAAACCTTCTCTGTCAGCCTAACTATTTCCTTGCATTTATCACATGTGAATCCCTCGCTGCTGACAGAGACAGATAAACTATACATGTGGCAAACAGTGCAAACAACAATAGCAGGAGAAGAAGCCATTACTCACCATGATTGATGCATGATACCAACTTAACACTTACCACTGTTGTTTGATGAGCTTGTGAAAAACGGAGCGAGGAAAAAATAAATAAATAAATAAAAATAAATGAATAAAAATAAATAAATAAATAATAAATAAATAAATAATAGGCGCAAATGCAAATGGAACGCGGTTTTAAAAGCGAACGATCAAATTAGTTAGATTAGTTTGAAGGATAGCACCTGAAATATGGTGGGAATTAAGTTATATATTATCACTTTAGACAAAAAGGAGTGAAAGTAAGGTAGAGAGTCAATAAGAAGCGAAGGTACACAGAGCTACAATCACAAACCTCTCAGCAGCGCGCAACAGACTGAAGCAATCGAATTAAGGAAAAATTATATTATGGCAAAATATATGAAAATGCTCAGGTCAGGTGACATGGTATAACAAAGTTCGTTGTGTCATATACTGAACAAAATGTCTGTATTTAAATTCAATGTGAGTCGTTTTGGGGAACAGACATTTGTGAGTGTTATTTTTGTAAATCAGTTGGAGGACAGGTTGTATAAATCAGTTACACAGGTGGTCAGAATTGTTGGTATCCTCTGTAAATATGATCAAAGAAGGCTCTGAAAATAAACCTGCATTGTTAATCCTTTTGATATTTTATTTAAACATTTTAAAAAAATCTAGCCTTTAATTGGAGAATAAGAAATTAAAATGGGGGGAAATATCATTATGAAAAATGTTTTTCTGTAATATTGTCAAGTAACGCTGTTGGAAGGAGCACGAGAGAAACGTATATACAGTACACTACCAGTCAAAAGTTTTTGGACAGTAAGATTTTTAATGTTTTTTTTTTTTTTTTTTTTTTAAGAAGTCTCTTCTGCTCACCAAGCCTGTATTTATTTGATCCGAGACACAGCAAAATCAGTAAAATTTTGAAATATTTTTACTATTTAAAATAACTTTTTTCTATTTAAATATATTTTAAAATCGAATTTATTCCTGAGATTTCAAAGCTGAATTTTTACCATCATTACTCCAGTCACATGGTCCTTCAGAAATCATTTTAAAATTCTGATTTGCTGCTCAAAAACATTTATTATTATTATTATTATTATTATAATATAGAAAACAGCAGAGTAGAATTTTTCAGGTATATTTGATGAATAGAAAGTTCAGAAGAACAGCATTTATCGGAAATAGAAATCTTTTGTAACATTATAAATGTCTTTATAAATTTGTAAATGTATTTTGATCAATTTAAAGCATCCTTGTTAAAATTATTAATTTCTAAAATCACCCCCCCCCCCCCCACACACACACACACACACGCACACACGCATACACACATAATATATATATGCGGCGAACAATATCCAACAGGGCAAGGCAGAGAGATAATCCAGCAAATGAGGTGCAAGCAGAGTCCGAACGGCAAGGAAAAGGGTTAATCCAGGAAACACGGGCAAGAATCAAAACACGAGAAAACAGGCAGGGCAAGATTATGACAGCTAAGTGGGCTCCGTAGGGCAGCTAACACTAGGGGAGTGCTATACGCAGAAAAACACTCGGCGAACTAAATTAGGATCTGAGTGTGTTTATATGGTGTGTGAGAGGCACTGAAATGTAGACCTTCGTTTATGTGTTTTTGACCTACACTGTACAAGACGTGAGAACAGTCCGCTATTTAGGTTTGTACATCAGCATGGACTCACTAACTTTAACGTTAGCTAATTTTAGAATCCGTGTTACAAGTACCCCAGGCACATCGTTTTTCTGTTTTTGAAGCATAAACCCCATAAAACCGAGCTTCGGATCTTCCAATGTTTCTCTATGGTGCTGAAACCTAAAAATGTCAGAGTTCCGCTCCTGTCTGTCTGCAATACCGGAGGCTGCACTTTCAGGACCGCAGTTGTAGGACCGCACTTCTAGGACCGCACTTCTAGGACCCTAGTTTTTTGTGACAGCGCCACCTACCGAGCCGGAGAACCGCAGTCCCAGGAACGCATTTCCAGGACCCTAGTTTTGGAGGACTGAAAAAAGTGCCACTAAGGCAGTATTTCCACCCAGTTTTAACAACGTGATCTCACAGAATTCCGTGTAATGTTCACGGACTTAATTAACCTCCGAATCTGTGGTGGCATCACGGAATCGCCGAAAATTCCGTGATGGGCTCACAGAAAAAAATCAGTGATGGGCTCACAGAAGTGATACGAATGCAAGTCAGTGACAGGCATCAGCCGTGCTCCACGCACGGAAACCCTAGCATCAATATGCCGACGCGATACTGAGAAATTTATCGTCATCATTATTGTTCAGAACTGGGTAGGTTTAGGGTAGGGGTGGGGTCAGGTATTCCAGTGAAAGTATAACTGCATCGGAGTCACTCTTTTTATGTTGAACCAGTGAATCCGTGCATGGACCACGGCTGATGCCTCCTGTGAGCCCATCACGGAATTTTCGGCGATTCTGTGATGCCACCACAGATTCGGAGGTTAATTAAGTCCGTGAACATTACACGGAATTCTGTGAGATCAGGTTGGTTTTAAAGGGGTCATATAATGGTACATGCACTTTTACAAGTTGATTGTACTGAAATGTGTGTTAGCAGTGCCTGTACACAACCATCATAAAATGATAAAAATCCATCCAGTGTTTTTTTTTTAATCTCCTTATTTGTTTTACCCTGTCTCAAATCAAGCCGCCCCTCCCACGATGGTTGATTGACAGCAGTGTTTCAACACAGACCCGCTCTTGCTCGTGAGCGAGCTGTCAATCATAGTCCGCGCGTCATTGTTGATATACGCTGGAGCTGTCTATGAGCAGAATGGCGTCTAAGCGATTGTGGTGTTCTGTTCTCGGGTGCAATAATGAACAGCAGTCATTTTGAGTTTTGCTTTTGAAGGGAATATTCCCCACGAGCAACGTCAATGTTTTCATGTTTGCGCGAATCATTTTTCACCAGACTGCTTTATATATGAAGGTCAGTATAAGGGACGCACTTTTTTCCTATGGAAGGCCGTTGGGGCCAAAACGTGTGGGATTAACGCGTTAACACGCAATTTACGTGTTAACGCGTAATTGCGTGTTAACGCGTAATTGCGTGTTAACGCGTATTTACGTGTTAACGCGTCATTTTGTGCTGGCATTGAGCTTTAGCACCATCTACTGGTGGTTTTTAATGAATTTTAATTGAATGTATTTTCAGGCATAAGTAGGCTACAACTACATATAATAGTTATAGCACAACTAGTATTCAAGTATTTTTAAATTATAACTGTTCAACCCCTGAAAATCAACAAAAGAGCAATGATATGCAAGTATGTAAATGTAAATGTACATAGGGAGTCTTTTGTGTTCTTCACTTAAAACATCAAAGCACGTGTATTGAGTCTACTTCAATCTAGGAACTAAACTTGTGTATGGCTGGAACCACTTCTTTTCTTGTATATAATACACACACACACCTTAGCAATTGAGAGCAGTTCTTTGCTGAAGATGGAGCAGGCAGTGCTGTTGACTTCAAGACCTCATAGTGTTCAAACTTGTAATGAAAACAAATGAGATATATACCATAGATTAGCTTGTGTTAATGAGCCGCTGTTTTAGATATAAATAAGGTATTTTGTTGCTATCATATCCTATATTTTGTCACCCCTTCTCAGATGGTTATAGTCCCTGACACACCACTGGGTAAAATTGGAAATACATTAAAAAGATATATCTAATACATTAAAATTACTTGATAACATTGGATACACTAATTTCATGCAATAAATCAATAATTACTAAACCCCAATGCCCCAGGAAAACCAACTAATTGAGATATTTAACAGCTATTACGTATCTTCACTTAATAATTGAGCAAGCCATCCAACCCCTACCTTGATCCACATGTGATAAGGAATGTGCCCTCCATTATATGGTGCATCGACATGGTGAATAATCAAAGGACACACGCAAAGAAATTAATCAAGAGTGGCTTGTATTAGTAATAACTGAAATCAGACAGATGAAATATAATTTGACATATAATAATACAACTTGTGAAAATGCAAAATCATACATTGAAGGTAGTATCAACAAGGAAATTAAATATATTTAATATTAAAATACAGAACACGAGACTACAGTATGTTTCCCCTGGCTCTTCAGTGTGCCGTCAATGTCCCTGGCACGTGATGGTTGCTTTAAGTAAACTCACCATATGCTCAGTATAGTACTTGGGTCACAACAACATGAATAATTCAAATAAAAGGAAAGGGTGATGTCACGTTGACACCGCCTGTCCTAACAGCTTGTAATCCTTTTTATGAATATTAATGTGCTGATGCACATCTTAGTTTTATTTTAATTATTCATGAGATTGTTAATGAGCACTTACCTAATGATTACGTTGAGCCTACTTCATCTGGCGCATCTACCATTTAGGTATGTGTTAACATGTAATCGCGTGTTAACGCGTACTTTACGCGTTAACACGTAAATCACGTGTTAACGCGTAAATACGTGTTAACGCGTTAGTACCACACGTTTTGGCCCCAACGGCCTTCCATATTTTCCAGGGGTTTCAGAACAGCATAATCGATATTGCGTCATCAGGTAGGCGTGGCCTATTTGAGAATCTGTATAGGTCACTGATCATGCGCAGTTGGGGAAAAGCCATTTACTTCAAATACCTGTCCTGATCTCAGGTGTTTCGTGTTAAATACATTTTTTATTATATACAGTAACTTCAGATACCTGTCCTGATCTCAGGGGTTTCATGTCAGATTACATTCATACTGTTATCACTTCAAATACCTGTCCTGATCTCAGGGATTTCGTGTCACATACCTTTTATATTATACAGTAACTTCAGATACCTGTCCTGATCTCAGGGGATTCGTGTCACATACCTTTTATATTATGTACAGTAACTTCAAATACCTGTCCTGATCTCAGGGATTTCGTGTCACATACCTTTTATATTATATACAGTAACTTCAGATACCTGTCCTGATCTCAGGGGTTTCGTGTCATATTACATTCATATTGTTATAACTTCAGATACCTGTCCTGATCTCAGGGGTTTCGTGTCAGATACCTTTTATATTATGTACAGTAACTTCAGATACCTGTCCTGATCTCAGGGGATTCGTGTCACATACCTTTTATATTATGTACAGTAACTTCAGATACCTGTCCTGATCTCAGGGGTTTCGTGTCAGATACCTTTTATATTATGTACAGTAACTTCAGATACCTGTCCTGATCTCAGGGGATTCGTGTCACATACCTTTTATATTATGTACAGTAACTTCAAATACCTGTCCTGATCTCAGAGGTTTCGTGTCAGATACCTTTTATATTATGTACAGTAACTTCAGATACCTGTCCTGATCTCAGGGGTTTGTGTCATATTACATTCATATTGTTATAACTTCAGATACCTGTCCTGATCTCAGGGGTTTCGTGTCAGATACCTTTTATATTATGTACAGTAACTTCAGATACCTGTCCTGATCTCAGGGGTTTTGTGTCATATTACATTCATATTGTTATAACTTCAGATACCTGTCCTGATCTCAGGGGTTTCGTGTCAGATACCTTTTATATTATGTACAGTAACTTCAGATACCTGTCCTGATCTCAGGGGTTTCGTGTCATATTACATTCATATTGTTATAACTTCAGATACCTGTCCTGATCTCAGGGGTTTCGTGTCAGATACCTTTTATATTATGTACAGTAACTTCAGATACCTGTCCTGATCTCAGGGGTTTCGTGTCAGATACCTTTTATATTATGTACAGTAACTTCAGATACCTGTCCTGATCTCAGGGGTTTCGTGTCAGATACCTTTTATATTATGTACAGTAACTTCAGATACCTGTCCTGATCTCAGGGGTTTCGTGTCATATTACATTCATATTGTTATAACTTCAGATACCTGTCCTGATCTCAGGGGTTTTGTGTCATATTACATTCATACTGTTATAACTTCAGATACCTGTCCTGATCTCAGGGGTTTCGTGTCAGATACCTTTTATATTATGTACAGTAACTTCAGATACCTGTCCTGATCTCAGGGGTTTCGTGTCAGATACCTTTTATATTATGTACAGTAACTTCAGATACCTGTCCTGATCTCAGGGGTTTCGTGTCAGATACCTTTTATATTATGTACAGTAACTTCAGATACCTGTCCTGATCTCAGGGGATTCGTGTCACATACCTTTTATATTATGTACAGTAACTTCAAATACCTGTCCTGATCTCAGAGGTTTCGTGTCAGATACCTTTTATATTATGTACAGTAACTTCAGATACCTGTCCTGATCTCAGGGGTTTCGTGTCAGATACCTTTTATATTATGTACAGTAACTTCAGATACCTGTCCTGATCTCAGGGGTTTCGTGTCAGATACCTTTTATATTATGTACAGTAACTTCAGATACCTGTCCTGATCTCAGGGGTTTCGTGTCACATACCTTTTATATTATGTACAGTAACTTCAGATACCTGTCCTGATCTCAGGGGTTTCGTGTCATATTACATTCATATTGTTATAACTTCAGATACCTGTCCTGATCTCAGGGGTTTTGTGTCATATTACATTCATACTGTTATAACTTCAGATACCTGTCCTGATCTCAGGGGTTTCGTGTCAGATACCTTTTATATTATGTACAGTAACTTCAGATACCTGTCCTGATCTCAGGGGTTTCGTGTCAGATACCTTTTATATTATGTACAGTAACTTCAGATACCTGTCCTGATCTCAGGGGATTCGTGTCACATACCTTTTATATTATGCACAGTAACTTCAAATACCTGTCCTGATCTCAGGGGTTTTGTGTCACATACCTTTTATATTATGTACAGTAACTTCAGATACCTGTCCTGATCTCAGGGGATTCGTGTCACATACCTTTTATATTATGTACAGTAACTTCAGATACCTGTCCTGATCTCAGGGGTTTCGTGTCAGATACCTTTTATATTATGTACAGTAACTTCAGATACCTGTCCTGATCTCAGGGGTTTCGTGTCATATTACATTCATATTGTTATAACTTCAGATACCTGTCCTGATCTCAGGGGATTCGTGTCATATTACATTCATATTGTTATAACTTCAGATACCTGTCCTGATCTCGGGGGTTTTGTGTCATATTACATTCATACTGTTATAACTTCAAATACCTGTCCTGATCTCAGGGGTTTCGTGTCACATACCTTTTATATTATGTACAGTAACTTCAGATACCTGTCCTGATCTCAGGGGTTTTGTGTCATATTACATTCATATTGTTATAACTTCAGATACCTGTCCTGATCTCAGGGGTTTCGTGTCAGATGCCTTTTATATTATATACAGTAACTTCAGATAACTGGGCAACTGTCTACTGTCCACTTAACTGATTAATTGATTGTGAAAGGACTGTTACAATTATGTGAATCGACTCTCTATTGTTTTTCTGCTTTTGTACAGCATCCTTGACCATGGGAAAGGCGCTATATAAATTAAACATATTATTATAATCGTGTCCTATCACACAGGTCAAATTTGCAGTTAGGCCTTTTTTTTTTTTTAAATTAATCTCAGAATATTTTCCACAGCTCTTGCCTGTAAAAAAATAACCTTATAATTATCCATAATTCCATAGTCAATTTAATTTACACAGAAAGAGCATGACATGAAGATATTTGAAGAACTGGTTGATTCAAGGCTTACAGGATCTTCTCATGTATAATCTCCCAAACCATCACTTTCCTGAACAGTGGAATGTCACACTACAGAGAAACAGAGACAAATCAGAAATGAAAAGTATTCAATAAAATGTTTGAGAATTAATGTTGTTAACATAACTACTGTTGCTTGATCCTGTACCTGTCTGAAAGTGAGTGGCTTTCCTTGAGAAAGGAAGTCTGCATATTTACAGGCAAAAACACCACAGTCATCTCCATTCACCTGTTTAGGAATTGCCTAGACACAATTTTAAGCAGAACAAGTAGCCTTAAAATTACACTTAATTCAGAGAAGAACCATATAAATCATTAAACGGTGTCATACATTAGTTAGTTCATACATTAGTTCTCATTCGGCCTACGGTCCACCTGGAAGCCTCCAAGACACAGCCTTTCTTGACCCTGTACTCCTTTGTGAGGTACTTTCTGTTAAATAAAACATGCACATTCAGATAAAATCATCAAACGTTTTACGTTCAAATGGTACAGAATAGTTATGTAGACAAATATGAATTGTGGAAATGTATGGATTTCTTAAATTTTAAAGGCACACCATGTACCTTACTTACAACATTTATATAATGGGTGAGTATACCATGAACACAACTTCCAGACCATGTTTTTGTCTTATCCTGAATCACTACAGTACACCTGTAATAAGTGTTTATAGATTAAAGCTACTTTAGACCAAGCTGGACGCCAACTGCTGTGGAATAGCTCAGGCTACAATGTTCGTCCACAAGACGCATACAGTTTTGTTTATTAACCACTAGAGTGGCAAGAATTACATTGTGTACCTTTAAATGAAAATTCTTTATACGGGAAATTCATATCGAGTTTACATGAGTTCAATGATGCATGGGTGTTGTGTTGATGCGAGAGAAGACATGTAATTAAAATGTTATAGATTAATATTTTGTAATTTGCCTTTTTTTTTGTGCAAACAGCCAAAAAGAAAAAACAAAACATTTACAGCCGAGATTAAACCATTGGAGTCACATAGATTACACTAGTGATGTCTTCACTATCTTTCTGGAGCTTGAAAGTGGTAATTACATAGCTCTCAACGGAGGGCCAGACATCTCTCAGATGAACAAAAGTCTTGGAGTAATTAATGACGGAATTGTCATTTTTGGGTAAACTAACCATTTAACAATTCTCAAACTTACATTTGTTATTTCGTACTGTAATTTCTATGACTTTTATTCTAAACACAAGAGGAAATAAGAAAAAACACTTTTGGTGTGCTCAAACATTTGTCGGGTAGTGTAAAACATTTTTTTTACTAATTTAGCATAAACTAAACCAGGGGTGTCCAAACCTGCACCTGCAGGGCCACCTTACAGAAGTTTATTTACAGCCCTAAGATGTGCTTGTTTATTAGCTTTATATCAGCTAATAAAGGTCTTCAAATCCACTAAAATCTGTGGCAAAGTGTTAGGGTTAGTGGCCCTCCAGGAACAGAATTAGACACCTCCACACTGAATTCATCACCAGTGTGGTGAACAAGATGTGTAGCGATACATACCAACTCATCAGTTGTGGGAGTCTTCTTGTAGTTCTTTCCGTGCTGACAAGCATATATCACTCTTCTTTTCACAGAGAGTGGGATGTGTTCTGAATAGTCTTCCACTCGCCATAGACATCGTGGGGTCACTTTCTGTTTTTTGTTACTGTCATCAGACCTATTATAAGGAAAAAGACAATTAATGTTAAAAATTAAAGAAAAACTGCAAATTTTAGGACAAGCGCAGCATTAATAAATAATGTAATTATTAATATGAATAAATACTGTAGTAATTAATTTATTGCTCACTGTAAGCTCATGTTAATTAATGCTTTAACTAATGTTATTAAATGAGGCGTTGCTGTAAAGTGTTACCCTCTGCTACATATTATCGTCTTACATTGCATATTTTTCTATACAGAGTTATACTGTATTTGTGTTAATGTGTTTTCTGTAGTGAATCTGAAACAAGACAAATTCCTAATATCATGGCAAATAAAATGCACTAGATATTTCCACAATACAGTAATAGGTACAGAAGTATTTGCCATAAGGAGAAAACATGCAGTAAATGTATGAATGTTAAATTACCAAACAGTGTAAGATGTGCCAGATGCACGCTTGTGGCTTTCCAGAAGATGTCTCAGTTCTTCTGAAGAAGAAACAATTCCTGTGATGTATTCTTCTGATGATGCACATATTCTGAAATTTGATGGGAGCCAGTCTGATAAAAAAAACAAACAAAGTATATTAATTTGAAGAGGTTCATACTTTCTACACAATATTTTTATTCTTTATATTTACTCAGTATAATTGAGGAAAGGTATATATATATATATATGTATATATATAAAACACCAATTAATTCATTCAGATTGGGTCAGTGCTAAAATTAATCATGGTTTATTATAGTAAAAGTGTGGTAACCATGTTTTTATTTTTTACTGGATTTATTACCATTGTATACGTTATCCAGTTTTACTACAAATAACACGTTTAAACTATGGTTAGTTTACCACAACCATTATTATTTTGTGGTTATAAAACCATAAGGAGACTGGCTACAACTAACGTTACAGTAAAATGAAATTACGATATATTGATGGTTACTGCACGTCTTACATTTCTTCTGGTAGTTTGTTTTCGAAAATCATTAAAAAAATTACCTGTATGACTGTTTTGTTCTTCATTATCCATCGTAGGTATGCTTTTCTCCTTCGTGATCCATCTGAGCTGATTCTGGATTGGAAATGCCCGCGCAAAAAAAAATCAGCATTCTGCGCATGATCGGTGACCTCTTAATGTTTTTTTTTTGTTTTTTTTTGGAAAGGGGGCGTTTTCCCAACATCTACAGAAACGCCCATTTTACGTTGTGGTAATGAAACCCCTGGAATTTAGTGAATCCCGTCAGTATAAAGCTGGTTTTGCTAAGAAGCTGCTCCTGAAAAAAAGAATCGGTACCAACTATTCGTGTTCCTGCTGAACCTCCAGAAGAAGTGAGTGTAACGTTTAATTAACCTTTATATTAATCTTTATATTAATCTTTGCAAATCGCTAGCACCCTTCACGATGTATCTGGCTAATGTTTACATTCAGGGTACATGCATGTTTTCTATTTACGACGTTCTCAATATAATTAATAATCCCACGTTTATAATGAACAAAACGTTATGGTAATTGTGTTATTACAAACTGTGTACGCAGGTATTAAAGTTAACATGATAACACTACACTAAGCTTACTTTTGTAGATGGTTTATAACGGTGTCTGTTAAGAAGTAATGTAAAAAATTTAAATAAATAAAAAACAGTTATAACTGCATGAAAATTAATGGTAACACTGCAAAATACTGTTTACATCCTGCAAATGCATATGATCCAAGACTATAAATACTCTAATTGATGTTTTTCAATATTATGCCAGAATAAGTTATGTGATCTGATCACATATTTACTGCCATTCTTCAAAATATACCCTCAACTGTTGTCAAGGCAACACTCCACGTGTGTTGTGTCAAAAACGCCCCACAGAACAGAGGGGTGGGGCGAGCAAAGCTCACTAGCATTTAAAAACACACGCACTAAAACGGTGTGCTGTTTTTGAGCAGGTAAAATGAGTGTTTTCTTACAATACTAATGAGAATTTTTAATTAAAGTACATTACAAACTTTCAATTTAGACCCTAAAGAATCATATTAGCTTGTACAAAAATGGCATTATATGACCCCTTTAACTACATTAGAATTTTACAGTTTTTTAAAAGTTTTATTACGCCCAAATGCTACTTTGGGGAAGTCGTGGCCTAATGGTTAGAGAGTCGGACTCGTAATCTAAAGGTTGCGAGTTCGAGTCTCGGGCCAGCAGGGATTGTAGGTGGGGGGAGTGACTGTCCAGCGCTCTCTCCACCCTCAATACCATGACTGAGGTGCCCTTGAGCAAGGCACCAAACCCCCAACTGCTCCCCGGGCGCCGCAGCATAAATGGCTGCCCACTGCTCCGGGTGTGTGTTCACAGTGTGTGTGTGTGCACGTTGGATGGGTTAAATGCAGAGCACAAATTCCGAGTATGGGTCACCATACTTGGCCGTATGTCACTTCACTTTCACTTTCTTTATTGCAATTAAACCTGGTTCCTAGGAATGTTGAGTAATTATTGGGTCTAAGTAGCATAATATAATAACTCAAATAAAATAAACAAGGAATCATGGTATAGTCAAGGATGACTCTGGGGGTAGATTTAAGATTGTGTATATTTTATAAAATAATATATTACAACAGTTGAACTTGAACACACACAAAAACAAATTTGTTCATGATGTGAACCACATAGAAAGAACTTCATGGACGGCGTCTTCACTGACTCCTAAGAGAGAGAAGTGAATGAAATAAGAAACATTTAGTTTAACATGTTCTACTCTCTAATTTTAAATTTCATATTTAAAAGATCTTAGTTACCACAGAGCGCACACACATATACGATCCAAAAATAATTATATCAATCTTCATTCCAATTAATGTTCATAATACTATTATTGCATACTGTTTAAAGATTTGGAAAAATTTTATTTTGATGTCATGTCAATAAAGCCCATCTGAACAGAGAAAAAAAAATAATAGAGAGAGATGCAAGAAATCTGAATAGAAATAACATATTATTGACATGACTTTAAAGGAACACTCCACTTTTTTGGAAATAGGCTCATTCTCCAACTCCCCCAGAGTTAATAAGTTGAGTTTTACCGTTTTTGAATCCATTCAGCCGTTCTCTGGATCTGGCGAGAGCACTTTTAGCATAGCTTAGCATAGATCATTGAATCCTATTAGACCAGTAGCATAGCGTTTAAAAACGATCAAAGAGTTTCGATATTTGTCCTATTTAAAACTTGACTCTTCTGTAGTTATATCGTGCACTAAGATCGGCGGAAAATGAAAAGTTGCGATTTTCTAGGCTGATATGATTAGGAACTACTCTCATTCCAGCGTAATAATCAAGGAACTTTGCTGCCGTAACATGGCCGCGGCAGGCGCAGTGATATTACGAAGATATATCCTGAAAGGCGCTGCGTAATATCACTACGCCTGCCACGGCCATGTTACGGCAGCAAAGTTCCTTGCTGAATGGATTCAAAAACGGTAAAACTCAACTTATTAACTCTGGGGGAGTTGGAGAATGAGCCTATTTCCAAAAAAAGTGGAGTGTTCCTTTAAATATTTAAAGCACACGTTGTGATGTAACGTTAAACAGGCTGAATGAGCACGTGACAGTTAAAACATTAAGATTATTTTAACTTAATTAAAATGAAAAAACAATGAGTAATTAACAAGCTTTCACAACGAATGTGCTACAGTTTATTGTGCTGTCAATAATTCAACACAGGCTTATCATGCTAACAATTCATTTTACAGCATTAGACGCTAATATATGATGGCTATGCATTCAAGACTATTTAGCAAATCACGATCACTTCGGCTACGTTAACTTTCCAATGAAATGCATCACAATTGTTTTTAATGTTAAACAAATAAAAATGTATTCACATTTGATACTCACACTCTGACTGTCATCCATCTTCGCTGGTCCTCTAATTCGGTAGGTGGCGCTGTCACTAAAAACCTAGGGTCCTAGAAATGCGGTCCTAGGACTGCAGTCCTGAAAATGCAGCCTCCGGTTTTGCAGGCAGATGCTACTCCCTCGTGCAACTGATACTCGACTGCCATTGGCTAGTCTGCGTTCGAGGGGAGGGGCTTACCGATAGGTCAATTGCACTTAGGAGACATGTTAATCAGCTTTCCTCATCACTGCTCTGCCAGAACATAATAGCTCTGGCATTAGCAGCCCATGCAGTAATAATGTTGAAAAAGTTTTGTTGCGGTAAAAATGGTTGTAACAGAGAGGAGCTCAGAAAAAAAGTGACTATAATTTATTTTGCAGTTAATTTTGTTTCTACTGAATTTGTCGAGATCCAGGAAATGAACATGTGCAGCAATTTTTGTTGTTGAGTTTTCACTCAAAGGGATCCTTCAGTCACCTGGCGATTTGTGCTTCTGGTGTTATTGCTACAGATCAAAAGAAGACAGTGCCAGTGAAGGAGAGAGAATCAGTCACTTTATGTACTGGTGTAGTAAATCCAGATGATTTGATGATATGGTATTTTAATGACATTCTCATCGCTGAAATCACTGGACATAATAAGATCTGTTCAGATGTTCAGTGTAAAGATGGTGATGAGAGATTCAGAGACAGAGTGAAGCTGGATCATCAGACTGGATCTCTGACCATCACAAACACCAGAACCACAGACTCTGGACTCTATCAACTACAGATCAACAGCAGCAGCAGTGTTATTATTAGGAGCTTCAGCGTTACTGTCACTGGTGAGTATTCTACTGGTCTGTTTATATATGAGGTATATGAGGTTCAGAAGCACATGTACTGTATATGATCAATGGATGCAAGATGCAGTTACAATGCAGAAATGGTCTGATGTAGAAAGTTAAAATGTTAAGATTGAAAGTTCTATAGTGAATTTGCTTTTTTATTATTATATGTTCAATCCATTTTTAGCTCAAATAATTTAGTTATTCAGTTGTGACTGTAATTTCTATGAAATGATTTTAACAGTTTTTTCCTCACAAATGGCTAGAAAAGTCATGGAAATACTCAAATGATAGAAAACTCTCAGAACAAATCAATGACGTACTGTGAAATGTGATGTTCTATTTATCATTCACATTTACTCTCTATTAGATTTGCTGATGATTTGTAGTATTTGTTATAAATAAGATTAATGACCATCTCTCCTTCTAATTACTACATGCTCACATGGACAAACTCCAGCACAGGATCTAATTTTACATGATATGAAAGCAGTATTTGTGAGTGCAATCCTGTTGCCTCTGGCCGTGGCTGTTTATGTGATTTGCTGTCTCTCCAGAAAGCATAAACAAAGAAAAAACAAAAGTGTACGTATTAGTATTGTTTCAAAATGAAAGGTTATGATGTGAGTTTCTGTTTGTTTCTGTGACTACAAACCGCCAAAGCCAATTCAGCTTCAGTACATAAAATGAAATTGAAGGAGAAATAGACGGTATTAGCTAATCATGTGATTTCAAAGTTCTTTGTAATGTTCAGTTTTAGTTTTACATTCATATTACGGAAGCATGCTTCCTTCTTGGGTTGGCCCTTGGCATGAATTTCTGTCTGTTAGAAGGGAAAGGTTAATAAGCTCCTCTATTGGTGCTCTCCATGGTGCTGAAGGTGTGCTGCTCTGTGGAGGACCATCTTTCTGGCCACCACACAATCAATCAAAATATGCTTGAGACAAGTCTTTACATTCTATAGTAAATTCCATTAGGTCCAGATGCTTTCTTTTGGATTTTATGATGTTAGTTTCATCTCTAATTTCCTATTTTGTGATAGGAAAGTGGATTTTTCTTTTCTCTTATTATCAAGTCTAGTATTTGAAGTTATTTGGCCACTTGAAGTCAGTATCAGTGGTGAAGGGAGAAATGGTTACTCTAAAACAGATGTTACTGAATTATGGAGAGATGATGAGATACTGTTATGGTTATTGCTTTATAGCATAAAAGAGCTTCACTTATGACAATGTCTGTTTAAAACGGTTCAATGGGATTCTGCATTAATATGTTAATGGAAACAAAAACACACTCTTATCATGATCCTTGTCCTCACACAATCACACATTAAGCACATTGACTTCACTTGGTTTAGATTTTATATTAATTTTACTATATTTATCTTCTTCACTGTAATGCAGTATTATTTATTTGCAATTGATCATTACTGTATAGCCGCTGTTCCCTTTTGCCTTATGATTTCAATTTAGTCTGTTTTCTGTCTTGTCTTGTGTATTTACTTCAGGTTCCACTGCAAACAGAATAAATGACTCCGATGAGACAGACACAACTTTACTGTAAGGATTTCAGCAGCTTCAGTATGAAGGAAAAGGAGCTCTAGATGTGTTTGATATCGACTCTCATGCTCACATTGATCTATAGATCAACCCTGGTGCTTATTTGAAACTCTAAGGTAAATCTAATACGTAGTGACTCATGACCACAGATGGAGCAGGAGCAGAATATAGAATATTGCCCTGAGTGATATTGGTTTATCATTAAACATGGAGTTTTTTATTTTTTTATTTAATGAAGACTGTTACTAGTCTTTAGTCTTATTAATTAATTAATTTGCTGTTTTGATCAGTAGGACTATATTTGTTTATATGTTTTTGTGCACATTCAAATATCAACATATCAACAAATATCAAATTAATAATAGAATGCTGTCTTTTTGTTTTCTGTATCTTTATGTCTGGTTTGCAGTCTGTTTTTGTTACAACATGCTGCAGACTAATATTCTAGTTACCTTGAGTTTTTTACTTCAAGCAATCAATTGATTATTTTGAGTAAACATTCACTGTGCCTCTAAACCATTTTAATAACTTCCATAGGTTACACTTTATATTAGTTGGCCTTAACTACTATGTACTTACATCAAAAAATAAGTACAATGTACTTATTGTGTTCATATTGTATTGCAAAACACTTTTGCTGCTGCTATTGAGGTGTTATACGGGTAAGGTTAGGGGGAGGTTTGGTGGTATGGGTAGGTTTAAGGGTGGGTTAAGGTGTAAGGGATGGGTTGACAGTGTAATTATAAATGTAATTACAGAAATTAATTACAGATGTAAGTACATGTAGGTATTTTTAAAAATATAAGTACAATGTAAAAACATGTATGTACACAGTAAGTGCATTGTATCAAATTATTAATTTAAATATAAGTACATAGTAGTTAAGGCCACCTAATATAAAGTGGGACCCTTCCATATATGTTACTTGTTGCATATATTTCATGCTAGATATATTTACTGTTTCATAATTATATCTTACACAGTGTGACATTTAAGGGTGCAATTAGTACATATCTTATGGGAAATATCATGGATAGTTTATATAAGAATATTTGTGCACTTTGTCAGTTTTTTTGGGATATTAGACACAAAGCATGTACATGTTTAATTCTGTCTCTCTAACATTAGAGATGTGATACATACTTTAACGCTTATAACTTATAGAGCATTATAGAAACACATGATTTTGTGTTTAAGAGATACATACCATCCAATTTAAAATTCAGCATTTCTGTGCTGAGAATTTTGATGTACATGCCCAGGGCTGCGTTTCCCAAAAGCATTGTAAGCTTAAGTACATTGTAGCCCCATTGAAAACAATGAAGCTACGATCAACTTAGGCTTAAAGGGTTACTCCACCCCAAAATAAAATTTTGTCATTAATCACTTACACTCATGTCCTTCCAAACCTGTAAAAGCTTTGTTTGTCTTCGGAACACAATTTAAGATATTATGGATGAAAACTGGGAGGCTTGTGACTGTCCCATTGGGTGCCATCAGTGGTTCAACCGTAACGTTATGAAGCTACGAGATATTTTTGTACGCAAAGGAAAAAAAAAAATAAAAAAAAATAATTATTCAACAGTTTGTCTCCTCTGCGTCAGTGTAGTGCCATTTTGGAGAATATCCGCTGGACGCAAACTGCGTACACTTTTCTGTGTCAACCGCACCACACAGATACGTTTTCTTCGTTTGTTTATGCTTTGATTTGAAAGAAAACAGCAATGAAAACAGCATATCCGTGCAGCACAGCTGAATAATCTTAAAATAGACGGTTTTCCTTGTCTGCTGAATAACCTTTAATATGGAGTCATCAGTCACATTTATAGCTCGTTGTCATGCTACATGCTGATAAGACATGAATATCATGAATACATGATATCCATGATATTCATATCCAACACTGTATCAGCAGGATCTGAAAAACATGTCTCAAGTTGAAAATTTACCCATATTTGAGCCAGTCTTAGATAACCACATTTTTAAAAATGCGCCTTTGGTCAGCATGTGGTTATGTTTTGTCAAAGATCAGCATTGACGGATTCTGCACTTTATTTCATAGTAATGGCATTTTGTGTAAAGCAGAAGTCAATGCAAGTTTCGTGCAGGAATGGAAAAAAAAACCTGTAGCCACACCCACAATCATCCACCACAAATTTCCCTTAATACCACGTGCTCATGAAGACCTTGTTTGTCCTGTTAAAGCAGGGGTGTCAAACTCAGTTCCTGAAGGGCAACAACTCTGCACAGTTTAGATTTAACCCCAATGAAACACACCAGCTAATCAAGTCATTTTGGCTTATTTGAAAACTAAAGAGGAACTGTGTTTGACTCCTGTGTGTTAGAGCAAACAACAAATAAATTATGCATATTTTATGTACGTTTTATCTATGTTTTGTACTTGAAATTGTACACTAAAAAATATTTTATGTCATGTACTGTAATTATTGTTACTATACTACTACTACTATTTTTTTGTTAACTTTTATTTATTTATTTATTTATTTCCAGAAAACTTAACCAGAGACTCATCGGTTGCACTTTATTTTACAGTGTGTGTACTTGCATGTGTTTAATAGTACAACATAGTATGTTACCACCTTGAAAGGGACAATGGTGTCCCTTTTGATAATTGATAATGATAATAGCATCTTGCTGTTGCAGGTTCAGCAGTTTTCATGAATGAAGCAGCGGCACATGACCAAACAATCAACGTAGCTCGCAGTACCCTCTGTAAATAAATAAAAAAATAAATAATAAAAAAATAAAACATCTGGGAAAAGGTCTTGAGGTGTAGTAACCGTGGTATACGTGTAATAATTAACTCCGGACCAGGGGTGCGTTTCCCGAAAAACGACGTAACTCGCTGACTGTTATGGATAGACTCGGACACGAAGGTAAGAGGTGAATATGAAGTGATTTATTTGACAGGTGAAGCACAATGGTGTATATCGTAGAGTGGAGAAGTGAGTAGATAATCTTGAAGTGAGTAATTTGTGGAGTGGTGAGAGATGATGACAGCTTTCTTTTCCCACAGCGTTTCTGGAAGACGAGACGAGGGGATCCGCGGTAACACACACACACTCCGATGGTTGGAACTCTAGGAGGAGAGGATGACACAAGGAGGAAGAATACAGGAGGTAAGGCACACAGGGTAAGTATACAATCTTGGAAGGATATAGTGCTTGGTTGCAGGATACAGCGGTGTCAGAGTCCACGTTGAGTAAACGAGATCGGACAGTGAAGTGTGTTGAGTGAGGATCTTTGTGTAGTGGGTGTTGATGAGGCTGTGATCAGGTGCAGGTGTGCGTGATTAGAACTCTGGTGAGGTGGAACGCTGTGATTGGTGGAGTGAAGGGCCTGACTGATCTGTGACACTGATTAACCACCATAGTATGAAGCATTGTTTTGGAAATGAACTAGCTAGTCACGACTGTTGCCAACTAAATTTCAGAGAAAGTTGCTAAAGGAAGGTCGATTTGTTGCTAAAAGTTGCTAAATGACATTATGATGTCATTGCACAATGACGTCATTGCATAATCACAACGCAAAATAGGGGGTAAATACAGAGGACACAGACTAGAAAACAAGAAACAGGTTCCGTATCGCAGCTAACACAAGGGGAGTGATAAACGCAGCACAATACTGGAACTAAGACAAGGAAGACGAGACAGGCTCCACATCGCAGCTATCACTAGGAGAGTGAAAAATGCAGAACAATACAGGAACTAAACAGAAACACGGAATGGCTTGGTAAGGCAGCTAGTGCTTGAAGAGAGCTATAAGCAGAACAATACACGGCAGTGTGACTGAGAAGGTCCATGGTTTATGTAAGCTGTGTGATCAGTGCAATCAGCTGTGTGTGTGTGTGTGTGTGTGTGTGTGTGTGTGTGTGTGCAATGGATGATGGGTATTGTAGTTCGTGGGTGACGTGCAACAGTAGTGTAGTGCAAGAGTCAATGTGGTGGAAGGGCGACCTCCGAGTGGACGGAAGACCATGAACCGGATTCGTGACAATTGGTGTTTTACCTGCATTGTAAATTACGGTAATGTCCTGGAAAATTTCCATTTTTCTTACAGTGTAATCAGCAATCGCAGGTACAAGCTACTAGTAAAGTGTATCATACATGAACAATTAATAAATTGTTATTATTATAATTAAATTGAACAATTGAAAATAGCAGCTAACTTAATTCACATGATGTGTGTACTGCTAGGCATCTTTGGTTTCCTCTTTTTGTGTAATTTGGATGTGAAATACATGCCATTTTATTGTCTCAGTCACTTATCAAAGTTGCTAAAAGTTGCCAAATAAATTTTAAAAACAGCTACATTTGTTGCTTTTGGAAGAAAAAGTTGCTAGGGTAGTCTGAAAAGTTGCTAAATTTAGCCACAAAATTGCCAAGTTGGCAACACTGTCCCAAACACGGTCGCATCTCAGTCGTTTGAACCACGGGATGCACTTTTTTCCAGGGGTTTCAGAACAGCGTAATCAAAACTGTGTCATCAGGTAGGCATGGCCTATTTGAGAATCTGCATAGGTCACCGATCATGCGCAGTTGGGGAAAAGCCATTTACTTCAAATACCTGTCCTGATCTCAAGTATTTCTTGTTAAATACATTTTTTATTATATACAGTAACTTCAGATACCTGTCCTAATTGCAGGTGTTTCGTGTCAGATTACATTCATACTGTTATAGCTTCAGATACCTGTCCTGATCTCAGGTGTTTCGTGTCACATATCTTTTATATTATAACTTCAGATACCTGTCCTGATCACTGGTGTTTCGTGTCAGATTACATTCATACTGTTATAACTTCAGATACCTGTCCTGATCTCAGGGGTTTCGTGTCACATACCTTTTATATTATATACAGTAACTTCAGATACCTGTCCTGATCTCAGGTGTTTCGTTTCACATACCTTTTATATTATATACAGTAATTCAGATACCTGTCCTGATCTCAGGGGTTTCGTGTCCGATTGCATTCATACTGTTATAACTTCAGATACCTGTCCTGATCTCAGGGGTTTCATGTCAGATTACATTCATACTGTTATAACTTCAGATACCTGTCCTGATCTCAGGGGTTTCATGTCAGATTACATTCATACTGTTATAACTTCAGATACCTGTCCTGATTTCAGGGGTTTCATGTCAGATTACATTCATACTGTTATAACTTCAGATACCTGTCCTGATCTCAGGGGTTTCGTGTCCGATTGCATTCATACATGAAAAAGTTATTTTTTTATTATTTTGTTACTTTCAGTTATTTGTGAAACTTTCATATATTTTAGATTCATTGCATGTAAAGTAAAACATTTCAAAAGTTTTTTTTTTTTTTTTTTTTTTTTTTTTTTTTAATTTTGATGATTAGAGCTTACAGCTCATGAAAGTAAAAAAAAATCAGTATCTCAAAATATTAGAATATTTACATTTGAGTTTCAATTAATGATCATCCCTACAGTATAAATTTTGGGTATCTCTTGTTCTTTGAAACCACAATAATGGAGAAGACTGCTGTCTTGGCAATGATCCAGAAGACGAACATTGATGTCCTCCACAAAGAGAGTAAGTCACAGAGGGTCATTACTGAAAGGTGTGGCTGTTTACAGAGTGCTGTATCAAAGCATATTAAATGCAAAGTTGACTGGAAGGACGAATTTGAGTAGGAAAAGGTGCACAAAAAACAGGAATGACTGCAAGCTTTAGAATACTGTCAAGGAAAGCTGATTCAAACACTTGGGAGAGCTTTACAAGGAGTGGACTGAAGCTGGAGTCAGTGCATCAAGAGTCACCACGCTCAGACGTCTTCAGGAAAAGGCCTACCAAGCCACTTCTCAACCAGAAACAACGTCAGAAGCGTCTTACCTGGGCTACAGAGAAAAATAACTGACTGTTGCTCAGTGGTCCAAAGTCCTCTTTTCAGATGAAAGTAAATTTTGCATTTAATTTGGAAATCAAAGTCCCAGAGTCTGGAGGAAGAGTGGAGAGGTACAGAATCCATGTTGCTTGAAGTCCAATGTGAAGTTTCCACAGTCAGTGATGATTTGGGGTGCCATGTCATCTGCTGGTGTTGGTCCACTGTGCTTTCTGAAGTCAACAGTCAACGCAGCCATCTACCAGGAGATTTTAGAGCATTTCATGCTTCCGTCTGCTGACAAGCTTTATGGAGATACTGATTTCATTTTTCAGCAGGACTTGGCGCCTGCCCACACTGCCAAAGGTACCAAAAGCTGGTTCAATGACCATGGTGTTACTGTGCTTGATTGGTCAGCAAATTAGCCTGACCTGAACCCCATAGAGAATCTATGGGGTATTGTCAAGACGAAGATGAGAGACACCAGACCCAACAATGCACCCAATGAGCTGAAGGCCACTGTCAAAGAAACCTGGGCTTCCATACCACAGCAGTGCCACAAACTGATCACCTCCATGCCACGCCGAAAGAAACCCCTACCAAGTATTGAGTACATATACAGTAAATGAACATACTTTCCAAAAGGCCAACAATTCACTAACAGTGTTTTTTTTTTTTTTTTTTTTTTTTTTTAAATTGGTCTTATGAAGTATTCTAATTTGTTGAGATAGTGAATTGGTGGGTTTTTGTTAAATGTGAGCCTAAATCATCATAATTAAAATAACCAAAGACTTAAACTACTTCAGTCTGTGTGCATTGAATTTGTTTAATACACGAGTTTCACAATTTGAGTTGAATTACTGAAATAAATGAACTTTTTCCACGACATTCTAATTTATTGAGATGCACCTGTAAATTAAACATATAATTAAAATCATGTGTCCTATCACAGATCAAATTTGCAGTTAGACCATTTTTTAAAAATTAATCTCAGAATATTTTCCACAGCTCTTGCCTGTAAAAAAAACATTATAATTATACATAATTCCATAGTCAATTTAACTTACACAGAAAGAACATGACATGAAGATATTTGAAGAAGTGGTTGATTCAAGGCTTACATGATCGTCTCATGTATAATCTCCCAAACCATCACTTTCCTGAACAGTGGAATGTCACACTACAGAGAAACAGAGACAAATCAGAAATGTAAAGTATTCAATAAAATGTTTGTGAATTAATGTTGTTAACATAACTACTGTTGCTTGATCCTGTACCTGTCTGAAAGTGAGTGGCTTTCCTTGAGAAAGGAAGTCTGCATATTTAAAGGCAAAAACACCACAGTCATCTCCATTCACCTGTCTAGGAATTGCCTAGGAAACAATTTTAAGCAGAACAAGTAGCCTTAAAATTACACTTAATTCAGAGAAGA
The DNA here is from genome assembly GCA_029620275.1 of Acrossocheilus wenchowensis. Taxonomy (NCBI): domain Eukaryota; kingdom Metazoa; phylum Chordata; class Actinopteri; order Cypriniformes; family Cyprinidae; genus Acrossocheilus; species Acrossocheilus wenchowensis. The sequence goes on from JAJUBA010000166.1 coordinate 732,184, forward strand.
ACCATATAAATCATTAAACGGTGTCATACATTAGTTTTCATTCGGCCTGCGGTCCACCTGGAAGCCTCCAAGACACAGCCTTTCTTGACCCTGTACTCCTTTGTGAGGTACTTTCTGTTAAATAAAACATGCACATCCAGATATTCAAAGAAGATCAAACCACAAAACAACTGCAAAAATATGGAGACACTCACAACAACACGTAACAGATCTCATCATGTCTTTGACCTATTGAGTCATAGCACTGTATGGTCTGGGATTTTAAATCAATTACCTGGTGGTAAGAAGCAATATAGGCAACAAGTTAGGGTTAGGGTAACCTGTAGCAGTATCAATTGTGAGTGTCTGTTTTTATAGAGTAAAGAAAAACAGAAGAAACACTAGTTACAAACCTGAGTTATCAGCACTTGTCAAAATAAAAACTGGGGCACTAAGCAAAAACAGTTGAGAACCACATGGGTCTCTTTTACTAAGCATGTGCATGCACAAATTTGTGCATGAAATCTGTGTAGGAACATTTTCACAAATAAATCATGATTCATCAATAACTTTCAATCTAAAATGTATTCTAAATATACAGAAAAATGTAGGAACAAATAAAAATCATAAATATTTGTTGGCCTTATGAACATGGCCTTATGATTTGTAAGCATAAGAAAAGGTACATTATAGCTCAAGCTGTGAGGCAACTCTGCAAAAAGACAGAGATGTGTTTGTACAGCTGAATAATCAGAGGTCTGTAATGTCTGTATAGTAGGTGTTTACTGTGTTTGAATGATGGCGTTTGTGGCATTGCTAACAGATCTTGCTGTGCATGCTCTCAGGCGAGAACACGTTTTTAGTCATGTTTGCTGAGAGTTAGGAAAGAAAAGGTGTGCTAAATGATCTTATACGGACATGGTTTTGGTGTGTTTTATGTAAATTACTTCACTCAGGCACACATTTGCTTATTTGGAATACTCCAAATTCATCAACATTAGAAGGAGGTTAAGAATAAATTAATGTACATGTTGTGAATTAGACAGTTTTTGTGAGAAATTCAAATGTGCAAATAAATATGAATAGTGTACACAATTATTAGTGAATGAGACCCCCTATTCCCACTATTTTAAAACTATATTAAGTTGTGCAGCTATTTGTATTCAAAAGATTAATAAATGTGGAGTATTTTTTTTAAAGAAGAGAAACTGCCTTTTATTTCACCTAACATTTTTGCATATCTGAATTCCTTTTAAAGATGTGTTCCTGTCTATATGTATACTGTATATAAAGCCATGCTAATGTAATGCTTACCTTACTACATATCGGACAAAAAGTTTTGCGGGGCAATCCGCTTTCTTGCTGTTTTGAATATGGAACCTTTTTCTTCTTGTGTATTCATGTTCAGTATGCTGCAGAACAAAATAAAATAAAGCTTTAATGACATTTTCAGGGCCAGGCACTAGCATTCATTTGTGAGTGAACAAACTATTTTCATATGGCATGCTTCTCGTTCTGCAGAATGACTGCAGAAAAAAAATAAATCATCAAACATTTTACGTTCAAATAGTACAGAATAGTTATGTAGACAAATATGAATTGTGGCAATGTATGGATTTCTTACATTTTAAAGGCACATCATATACCTTACTTACAACATTTATATAATGGGTGAGTATACCATGAACACGACTTCCAGACCATGTTTTTGTCTTATCCTGAATCACTACAGTACACCTGTAATAAGTGTGTATATCTTCAAGCTACTTTAGACCAAGCTGGACGCCAACTGCTGTGGAATAGCTCAGACAATGTCCTTCCACAAGACGCATACAGTTTTGTTTATTAACCACTAGAGTGGCAAGAATTACATTGTGTACCTTTAAATGAAAATTCTTTATATACGGGAAATTCATATCGAGTTTACATGAGTTCAATGATGCATGGGTGTTGTGTTGATGTGAGAGAAGACATGTTGTTAACATGTTATACATTAATATTTTGTATTTTGCCATTTTTTTGGGCAAACAGCCAAAAAGAAAACATTTACAGCTGAGATTAAACCATTGGAGTCACATAGATTACACTAGTGATGTCTTTACCACTTTCAAGCTCCAGAAAGATAGTAATTACATAGCTCTCAATGGAGGGCCAGACATCTCTCAGATGAACAAAAGTCTTGGAGTAATTAATGACGGAATTGTCATTTTTGGGTAAACAAACCATTTAACAATTCTCAAACTTACATTTGTTATTTCGTACTGTAATTTCTATGACTTTTCTTCTAAACACGAGAGGAAATAAGAAAAACACTTTTGGTGTGCTCAAACATTTGTCGGGTAGTGTAAAACATTTTTTTACTACTTTAGCATAACATAAACTAAACCAGGGGTGTCCAAACCTGCACCTGCAGGGCCACCTTACAGAAGTTTATTTACAGCCCTAAGATGTGCTTGTTTATTAGCTTTATATCAGCTAATAAAGGTCTTCAAAACAACTAAAATCTGTGGCAAAGTGTTAGGGTTAGTGGCCCTCCAGGAACAGAATTAGACACCTCCACACTGAATTCATCACCAGTATGGTGAACAAGATGTGTAGCGATACATACCAACTCATCAGTTGTGGGAGTCTTCTTGTAGTTCTTTCCATGCTGACAAGCATATATCACTCTTCTTTTCACAGAGAGTGGGACGTGTTCTGAATAGTCTTCCACTCGCCATAGACATCGTGGGGTCACTTTCTGTTTTTGTGTTACTGTCATCAGACCTGTTATAAGGAAAAAGACAATTAACGTTAAAAAGTAAAGAAAAACTCCAAATTTTAGGACAAGCACATCATTAATAAATAATGTAATTATTAATATGAATAAATACTGTAGTAATTAATTTATTGCTCACTGTAAGCTCATGTTAATTAATGCTTTAACTAATGTTATTAAATGAGGCGTTGCTGTAAAGTGTTACCCTCTGCTACATATTATCTTCTTACATTGCATATTTTTCTATACAAAGTTATATTTTATGTTAATGTGTTTTCTGTAGTGAATCTGAAACAAGACAAATTCCTAATATCATGGCAAATAAAATTCACTAGATATTTCCACAATACAGTAATAGGTACAGAAATATTTTCCATAAGGAGAAAACATGCAGTAAATATATGAATGTTAAATTACCAAACAGTGTAAGATGTGCCAGATGCACGCTTGTGGCTTTCCAGGAGATGTCTCAGTTATTCTTCTGAAAAAACAATTCCTGTGATGTATTCTTTTGATGATGTACATATTTTGAAATTTGATGGGAGCCAGTCTGATAAAAAAACAAAGTATATTAATTTGAAGAGGTTCATAATTTGTCTACACAGTCTTTTTATTCTTTATATTTACTCAGTATAATTGAGGAAAGAAATATATATATATATATATATATATAAACACAAATTAATTAATTCAGGTTGGGTCAGTACTAAAATTAATCATGGTGTTGTGAACTTTAATTCCTCTTGTCGAAAGCAGAGACCAGGAGACGTTGGGATATATTTCATACAGAAGTTCCTCTTTATTTAGAACTATCTGCGCGTCGCTGTAGTCATCCAAGTCTAACTAAAGCAGTGATACATTGTAGTTTAAATACATTTAGGGGGCAGTGCTTAGGAATGGAAACAAAGCACCTGGGTGACGACTTTCTTGCTTAAAAGAGAAAGACAGACCCAATCAACAACACTCGATTGCATTGATAATCCAATCAGTCTAACGATTCATGTCTGGGCCAGGGGGCTCCGAAAGCCATTTGCAGAACAAAATATATTCGTGTCTCGGTCGTCTGGCTCATTTCACTTACAATAGGAGAACAGGAACTGGCAGGGACCTTTTGCTACAAACTTTGTATATCACAGTCATTCATCTGATGTCACCCTCTTCACCATAAATGCTAAATACAATGTATATAACTTCTTCAGTTTGTACACTATTACATTGGAATCTAAATTAAACATTTAAATAAATTTGTAATCCCACAATGGTTTAGTAAAAGTGTGGTAACCATGTTTTTATTTTTTACCGGATTTATTACCATTGTATACGTTATCTAGTTTTACTACAAATAACACGTTTAACCTATGGCTAGTTTACCACAACCATTATTATTTTGTGGTTGTAAAACTTAATTTTAATTTAATTTTCGTAAGGAGACTGGCTACAACCGTACGTTACAGTAAAACGAAATTACGCTGTTGATGGTTACTGCACATTTACATTTCTTCTGGTAGTTTGTTTTCAAAAATCATAAGTCAAGTCAAGTCAAGTCGAGCTTTATTGTCATTCCGCTACATGCGGGGGCATACAGTGGAATGAAATAGGACCACAGTGCTACATAAATACAGGCATACAACAATGAAGTAAAACGATATAAACCTATGCACAACTATCCTACTGATAGATTTTGACTATAAATATACTATCTATATATAAAAAAAATAAAAAAGTACCTATACATAAACTAAAAATACAAACTATACGAATGTTTCAGATAAATACTGTACATGTGCAAAGAGAAACATTGTGAGTTCAAGCAGCTGGCTGGGGAACAGTGCAGAATGAATTGTAGTGCATGAGCATGTAAACATACATACAGTATATTACTGAGTCTTTTTGTGGGGTGAAAAGTGTGTGAAAGTGTGTGAAAAGTGACTAGTGCACATAGAGGAGGAGAGAGTGCTACTACAGGTGGTTTGTACAGGCCCACTCACCTGTGTTTAGCACACTTCGATTGCACAAACAAAAGTTTCAGATGATCCATGTTACAGGAGGTAGGGTGTTTGTATGGGGTTTCAGAGAGGGGCGGGGTGATTTGAGTTCAGGGCTCTCACAGCCTGGGGGAAAAAGCTGTTGAGCAGTCTGGCAGAGCGTGTCTAACAAATAACCTGTATGATTGTTTTGTTCTTCATTATCCATCGTAGGTATGCTTTTCTCCTTCATGATCCATCTGAGCTGATCCTGGATTGGAAATGCCTGCGCCAAAAAAAAAAAAAAAAAAAAAATCAGCATTCTGCTCATGATCGGTGACCTCTTAATTTTTTTATTTTTTATTTTTTGGAAAGGGGACGTTTTCCCAACACCTCCAGAAACGCCCATTTTACGTCGTGGTAATGAAACCCCTGGATATTTAGATATTTATTTAAGCCCATATGTGACCCTGGACCACAGCTGACGCTCATTTCTCATTTTATAAGCCCGGCCGGACTGTTTACATGGCAGGACCCGGAACCGGCCTGGTGTTACATCGAAATCACTCCCACAGGGAAACAACATTAGGCAAAAATAGTTTCGCTTCACGTCACCCCGTGACATCCTCCCCCACCAATCAGTTCTAGTCCCTAGAACAAGGCTCCGAAACCCAGTCCCCATACCTCTCAGGGGGCTGTCCTTGGTTGTCCCGTTGGAAACGTCTCGGTGGAGAGGCGGGGTCTACGCCTCTTGGCTCGATGTTCGGGCCCCGCGGAACCACTGCCCAACCGACTAGGGGTGGCCTAGGTGCCACGGGGACTGCTGGAGCCTCCACCGTAGGCTTTGAATAGTTCGGGCAGGGGCGGATTAAATTTCGGTGTATGACCCGCTCCGGGCCTGGCTTTCCCTCGGGGCGGATGTGTAAACCGGCTGGTCGGGACGTTGCTGGCATTGTACCACATAAGGTAGGGCCTCCCACCGATCACTCAGTTTGCCCTTTCCTTGACGCCGATTGTCCCGTACCAAAACTCTCTCCCTGGGCAATAGCGGGGCCTCTCGTGCCGTCCGATCATACAACCGCTTATTCTTAACAGTGGCTATGCTTATTCGGTCAGTAACCCGCTCATACGCCGAGTGCAGTTGCTGATGATGCCTGCCTACCCAATCAGTCAGACTCGAACCCTCTCCAGCCACAGTCATTCCAAGTAGTAAATCTGTGGGCAGACGTACGTGTCTCCCAAACATCAGGTACGTCAGAGCATACCCAGTGGTGCTATGCACACTATTGTTGTAGGCCTGTACTAGGGCGGGAAGACTATCCACCCAATTAGTCTGACGATCCATGTCCAGCGTCACTTCTTTGCGGAACAGCTGACATTTGTCTGGCTGCAGCTTCAGTCCGTACTTCTCCATTGCCCGAAACACTTGCTCCAGATGCTGGAGATGAGATGGAAAATCAGGGGAGTAAACAATGACATCGTCTAGGTATACTAACGTGGTTTCCACCAACTGGCCGCCCAGGCACCGCTGCATCAGCCGTTGGAAGGTGGCTGGAGCATTACAAAGGCCGAACGGCATCCGGTCCCACTCAAAGAGCCCAAAGGGGGTAGTGAACGCGGTCTTCTCCTGATCTCCCTCCTCTACCTGCACCTGCCAATACCCACTGGCCAGATCCAAGGTAAAATACCAGGCGGCTTGAGTCAGGCTGGTGAGAGAGTCCTCAATTCGCGGCAGTGGAAAGGCGTCCTTCTTGGTTACTTGGTTCAATCTACGGTAGTCCACACAGAACCTCCAAGCTCCGGTCTTCTTTCGCACCAGGACAATCGGGGCTGCCCAAGGGCTACTGCTCTCACGAATGATCCCCTTCTCCAGCATCCCCTGCAACAGGGTACGAACCTCAGAATAAAGAGTCGGCGGCACCGGACTATATCGCTCCCTGCTTGGTGCGGCATCACCGGTAGGAATCTGGTGTTTAACAACGTCGGTACAGCCATAATCCTCGTCGTGTGCAGAGAATACGTGCTGCCACTTCGCCAAGAACGCCTGGAGCTGTTGTGTCTGACTCTCTTCCAGCCCTTCCCCTCGCAGAGATTCCCCCAGAAGTCGGCATCCCCTCTCCCGAAAAATCCACGGGCTGGTCCACCCGCGTCAGGGCCACCTCAACCACCGTAGAGCTCACTTGGCAGAAGCTCACTCCCCCACCTTCTCTCACTTGCTGGAGGCTCACCGAGGTAACTCGGGCCAGTCGTTGGTGGCGGTACAGGTTGACAGAATAGGGGTTTACATTCCGTACTCACAGCGACTCGGCCCCGACAAGCAGCAGCTAGACCTCGAGCCACCTCCACAATCTGACAGTCCAAATGGGGCTCGACGAGTACCCACTCTTCTGGCCCATACATCTGAGCGGGCAACCGAGCCCAGATAACAGCCTCACTCCGGGTCGGAATAGAAAGGGCATATCAACAAGCAACCCGGCCAGTACCTTCGAGGTCTCCTTGGGAACTGGCCGTGTGAACCCGGCAACAATCCGCAACGATGCGTTCCCATTCCCATTTCTCAGCAGGCGGGGCAGCTCGAATATGCCTAGCTTGGAACAATTCCTCCCAACAATATGTAATGACATTCATGCCCAGAAGGGCTCGATGCGCCCCAAGACAAGAGTCCCGGACAACCACAACTCCCTTCTGTGGCACAGTGATCCCATGAATCTCCAAGTCCGTGACCAGGTATCCGATATAAGGAATGTCCAGACCCTTTGCCCCTCGCAAGGTAAGCCAGGGGGCCTCCGCCTCCTGTAAACATTGAGCACTGAACAGTTCTTTAGACAGGCTTTCGGAGAATAAAGTGACTTGGGACCCGGTATCCACTAGGCACCGGACCTTGATGCCGTTCACCTGAATCTCCACAAGGGGGCAATGCCCAACTAAACGGTCTCCAGGGGCGGTGAGCAAAGAAGGGTCAATTAAGGGGGTCCCGACCACTTGACCCACAGTGGCCGGTAACTCTAAAAACCCCCCTGCGAACCGCGGCGAGAGCCGCACTGGCGACTATAGTGCCCAAGCTCTCCACAGCCATTACAAATCGAGCGACCCTGCTCGTCCCACTGGAATCTAGGGCCGGCAGGCCGGAATGGGCGTCTTCCTGGGTTTCGGCTCCCGTCCGAATAAGAACGTTCTCGAGGCAAGGGCAATGGATTTGGCCGCTCCCGGCGAAACTCCTCCAGGAGGGTCTTGGACAGCTCAGTCATTTGTTCCCGGACATCTTTCATGAGTTCGGCACGTAAGGTCTGCTTCCAATCGGACGGCCCAGAGGAAGTAGAATCGCTCGTCCCACTGGTGGCCATACAAACGGAGGGATCCGCCGTCTCCGCATGGTCCAACTCTAGAGCCAAGGCCTCCCTTCGCAAATCCTCGAACGTCAGCTCGGGATCTCGGCGAAGCTGTATACGCAAGCTCTGACGAACAGGGCCCTCCCAGAGCCCCAGGAGAAATTGATCCCGCAACAAGATCTCTTCATCTCCCAGACCATGATCGCACCTCCCCTTCAGCCTAGTAAACTGCTCCCGTAATTGTAGAGCGAAGGCCCGTAGAGTTTGCCGGGGTCCCTGTTTGCAGTTAAAGAACAGCTACTGGAGTGGCATCACCATACTGCTCGGTCAAAAAAATCAAAGACAGCTCGTGCCGTAGCTCGAGTCACTTCTGGTGCGGCCTGTACCTCTCTCCTGGCCTCTCCTTCAAGTGAATTCAGAACGAGCTGTAACGTCTGTGGGGCGCTTAGCCCCTGAAGTCCCGCCAGATACTCAACCTGGGCCTTCCATTCCGATAAGCTCAATTCCGACCCTGGTCCTCCATACCTTTGGGCCCAAGGGGCTCCCATAAAAATGGGCATAACTTGAGGCCGGGCCGCCGGCAAATCTTCGTCTGCCATCAGGGGTCTCTGGTCGCTCAACTCGAGGTGGAAAACCCTGCCGATTACGCCAATTTGTCACAGGCCGGGGTGGCCTTCTCCCGTGTCTCACATCACCCCTATTGAGCGTACCACCTCGATACAGTCAGTATTAAACGTTGTATTTTATTGAGTTAAAATAGGCTAAATCTTAAACTAAAAAGCATAGGCTGATCCAGCTCTCTTCTTCGTCAGGCTGCGGAGGAAGTTCCCACAGCGGTTCCTCTTCCAACAGCCGGAGGTAGGTAATGGGGCAAACACTGGTAAGGGGGTTCGCACAGCAATTCCTCTTCAGACAGCCAGAGGCAGGTAATGGAGCAGACACTGGAAAGGGATCCTCACAGCGATTCCTCTTCGGACAACCTGAGGCAAGTAATGGACAACCACTGGAAAGGAGTTCGCACAACGATTCCTCTTCGGGCAGCCTGAGGTAAGAAATGGAGCAAACACTGGTAAGGGGGTTCACACAGCAATTCCTCTTCGGACAGCCAGAGGCAGGTAACGGAGCAGACACTGGTAAGAAATACACACAGTGGTTCCTCTTCGGCAGCCAGAGGTAAGTATTGGAGCGGACACTGGAAAGGGATTCTCGCAGCGATTCCTCTTCGGACAGCCTGAGGCAAGTAATGGACAACCACTGGAAAGGAGTCCGCACACCGATTCCTCTTTGGACAGCCTGAGGTAAGTAATGGGGCAGACACTGGTAAGAAATGCACACAGCGGTTCCTAAGTAATAAAGCAGCTCAATAGCCTGGTAGCAAATCTTGCCAGGAAATCACACAGCAATGCATGAATATTCAACAATCCTCTTCCAATCAGATGATAATCAGGTACTCACGCCAGGGATCTCATTCAGTGTGAACAGCTCAAGAGACAGATATTGCTTCCTCTTCGAGTCAGGGAGTCAAACAGCAATGCATGTATAATCAACAAATCCTCTTCGAATCAGACAGGATGGAGCTGCAGTCCGGTACAGCATACACTCAACACACAGCAGTTAGTTAGCTTCAATTCGGCACTCAAGACCAACGAGTATGCCAACTGGGGACACGGGCAAACACAAAATATAATATCCACACCTGTGCATGCATCAATCACTTCAAATGGTCACACGTGTTCACTTCTCACTAAGCACTGCAACTCACAGTGAAATAGGTCTCCACTCGCGGTCCCAGCCGACTCCCTCCTCTCAATTGACAAAACTGTACATCCAAAACTGTGTGAGAAGTGTACTATGAACACACAACTGGCATTAGAGGCTTCAAACCAGCTAGCTTTCAATAACCTCCAGGACAGTTTCACCAAACTGTGGTGTACAGCGCATACTGAAGGCATTAAGTTTCCTAATAAGAATTACAAATGACAATCAGCTGCTTGACGAAGTAACATAGATCCACTACCTCTCTTCCTCGGTTAGTATTATCTCCCTTTATGGATCCAGATACGTCAAACCGCTGATTTAAGGCTCCTTCTTTCTAATGTGCAGTCTCTCTCCGCGCTGTGTGATCTCAGTGTTTCTCCCGGAGTGGGTCCATTCCCTCTCTCCATGCAAACATGTCCTTTTATACCCCCCCTCGCGAATACCTGTCTCTCTCGCGGCTCAATCTCTGCTCGTTACACAGCTGACGCTCATTTCTCATTTTCTAAGCCCGGCCGGACTGTTTACATGACAGGACCCAGAACCGGCCTGGTGTTACATCGAAATCGATCCCACATGGAAACAACATTAGGCAAAAATAGTTCCGCATCACGTCACCCCGTGACAGTAAAATGAGGTGAAAATATGAAGGAAACTTATTGTATTTGTTCTATTAAAAATTATAGATTTTGAACTGCTGTATGAGAATCATAAAGCACATTGCTTTTCGCATGGTAAGTTTTTCGTTGCAAAGATTTTATTAAAAATATAATACCAGACATGACACATTTTTATCTGGTAATTGTTCCCTTGTTACAGGATATCAATGTTTATGTTGCTGATCCCTACGTCGTAGTGACCTGACTTCCACCACTTTATAGTCATCCAGAGTTGTCCCTTCCAGTGAGTTTTGCAATGCTTTATCTTGTGAAAGATAATAATCTTGTGAAACAACATAGTTCCTAGGCTCACATATGTTTCTACATAAATTTTAGGCAAGTGTCAGCAAGACAGACCTTGTAGCTCTGCCTGCTTGGGTAACTGGCCACTGGCTGCTGTGTGTAAGGAATGCAATTTAGTTGAAATTTAGAAAGTTGTATTTTAACAGTACCCAATTATACTCCATAATATGTACTAAACAGTGTTGACTTGTTTTGCTACATTGGCATTAATTACAAATAAACCCTTAATAGGGAGGGTTGTATAAAGCGTTGCATGTGCGTTTTGCAGATTATGAAACCAAAAAAGAGAAATGTACTTTCTCTATCCGAAGCAACAAGCAGCTTTTGGACCATACATTGATATATTCAGGTTACATAAATGTTTTGAATGCATTCACAGATTACAGGAGTTCTGTTTTAAACTGTAATCTTTTTTTATTTCCCCCATTTTGTTCATGAACGTACATTTTGTGTTCATTGGAGTTTTCATTGAGTTACATTAACAGTGCAGTAACAAACCACAGATAAGACACTTGTTCACAAATGAGATAAAGATGGGTTAAGTGATATTCAAAACTTCATCCCTAAACAATTCCACGTAATTTTTCTTCACAGGTGAGTTGCAAATTTAATCGACAGCCGAAAATGTACAGAGAAAACTGCAGTCACAATTGAAGTAAAACATTTTATCTAAACGCTAACAAACGTTTATTTCATTGTACACATTGCATAATTTGCAACAAATTATGTGATGGAAATCTGTGATGGTAAAACTGTGCTTGTTTTAATCCAAACCTCACAGGGAATCCCGAAGCAGATGGCGGGGAACGACTGTGGGCTGTACATACTGATGGTAGGGTAAATTGCAGTAGTTAATCGTTAATTATTGTAAGTTATAACCTGTTTATTGCCTTGTTCTTTGTGCTTTCTAACAGTACACTCTGTACATGGCATTGGGCCTTAGATTTGATTTTACACAGGTATGTAATTACCTCATTACATCTTTCAAGTTAATTAAACAGACATCCATGTATATGTATAATTTAATCCATATGAGTTATATATTATTTATTTATTTATTTTCTGGATGACATGCCCTTGATCAGGAGGTGGTGGTGTGATCTTATACTGGACAACTTCACTCTGCAAATGTATGTAGCTGTTGGCATGTTAACTTCTGTATTGAATAGTACTCTGCACTTGGGGTGGAATAATACACTTGGCTCATGATTCGATACATATCTCGATACAGGGTTCATGATATGATGCATATCACAATATTTTGAACAAAATTAAGAAAGGAAACATTCAAATAATTATTTTTTTAAAGCATTAACACTTTCAATAACTTTCTTTGGTGTGCATACATCTTAATAGAAATTGGAAGCATTTAAAGGTTTAATTTAATCTTCTGTATGTAATTTAACATTGAATAGGTCTGTCACCAATACAATTAAATGGTTGTCATTTTTAAAAAAAATAAAATAAATAAATAAAATGTATATATATATATATATATATATATATATATATATATATATATATATAGTGAAATTTTTGCATAGCAATACATTGTGCCATAGTATATTGTTACACCCCTACTCTGCACTGTATCTACCAAATATACATCGCTCTTGCCATGTTTTTCAGTTTCCAAAATAAATGAACACTTTCACACAAATTTACAGAGCTGCGATTAATAAAGCGTATTTTTCGCACAATTACTTGAAGAATATCATGCTATGACTTCAAAGCAATATTAATATGCTGGGAGATGTGAAAACTGATGCTTTTGAACGTTAGCTTTGCACACATCCAGCTTCGTATCTATGGGTTTTCACAGATGATAAGTTTGTTCGGTAGCTCACGGGGTACGGAGACAAACTTAGGAAACGAGAAGCACCGGTTCGAAACCCGTGTAACTACGGTTCGACAAAGCAGTTAAAATCTGCGTAAAAGGAAGTTAAAATAGCACAGTTGCATCAACTAATACATTTTTATATCAGTTTTGCATTTCTTAACACTATCGGGTAGGTTTAGGGCTGGATTTGGTGTAGGGCATATTTCCAGAACCATAGAGTATTTACCTTTAGCAACAGTCCCCGGATATTTGAATTCTGAACCGCCGCAATACGTATCTGAAGCAACGTAATAATAAAACAGCAATACGTACCAATATCTACGTAATAAAAACGTGCCAGGGTTCACATATTGAACCTGTGTTTTAGCGCCACTCAGTGGACATTTCTATTTGAAACTGCGGCGAAACGTGCAGCAAGGTACGTAAAACGGTGTCGCACAAAAAGTGCGCAGAGGTACGATATATATATATATATATATATATATATATATAGCACTGTAAAGTGTACTTTTTCAGTAGGGGTGGCCATTATTTTTAGTTGTAATAGCTATATAATTGTTTAGATGTGAAAGTAAAGGGATTATGTTCTTGTACTGTATCGGTCACCTAATGTGTGTTGTAGGTACCTATTAATATTTATTTCTTTTTAACATCATTAATATATTTAGTTTAATATCATTATAAAAGTATATTAATCTATATCATGTTTGTTTTATTCAGAGACTGAAGCTGTGACAACAATACATCAGGTTTGTCTAAACCACATTGTTTGTAGTCAGTGTTTATATATTTTTCCAACAGCTTTTATATATAATTAAAACACATAAAATGTTTATATTTTTGTCTCAACAGCTTCCCCTGGAAGTCCTGTCTGAAATTCTCAAGGAATTTGTTTTAGAAGATGGCGATTCGGCATACTTGACCCTTGCTTTAGTGTGTAGACTGTTTAGGGATGTGGTCACAAATGAAGTGTTTCGCAAAAAAGCACATTTTGCCTGGATGGATAGTAAGATTTTTTTTTGTTCTTCGGTGCAATTTTTTCCAGTTACAAATTATGGTGAGATATTTATACTTGAACTCTCACATTTTATCTTTCATGGATTTTGTCTTTACATTCTAAGGTGTGGTCAACTGGAAGAGATTCAAACAGGACCACCGGGATGAGTACAGATGAATGTACTGCATCAGCAAATGCACAGAGTGCCAAGCCCTCTTTAAGTCCTATCCACCTGGTTACCAGTGTTGGGAAGGTTACTTTGGAAATGTAATAGGTTACAGATTACAAGTTACCTTACTTAAAATGTAATAAGTAGTGTAACTTTTCAATTACTTTATTAAAGTAATGTAACTGATTACATTTGATTACTTTTCTAAATTTCTAATGTTTTCAACTATTAATCATTTTCAAACATGTTAACCAGGCAGAGTTAACCTTACAGTAGTACTCAACTATGATTACTGTCAGACTTTCGAAATATTTCATCACTTGAATTAAGATTATAATATTTTAAATTTAAAGGAGACATTGGATGAAAAATATCTTCATTTGCATATAAATGTGTCTTAGCAGTTTGTGGACACAACCACCATGATAGAAATTCACTCCTTTTTTTAATCCCCCAAAAACCTAAACAGTCTCAATTATCAAGCCATTTTGATTTTGGAGTGAATAACCAGCGCACTCTTCCACCTTCAATACCATGACTGAGGTGAGATCCTTGAGCAAGGCACCAAACCCCCAACTGCTCCTCGGGCGCCGCAGCAATATGGCTGCAATATGGGTGTGTGTTCACGGTGTGTGTGTGTTCACTACTGTGTGTGTGTGGACTTGGATAGGTTAAATGCAGAGCACAAATTCCGAGTATGGGTCACCATACTTGGCCACATGTCACTTCACTTTCACTAGATTTGTTTATGTCTGGCTGCGCAAATCATTTTACTCCAGACTGTTTTCTGAATGAGGGATAATTCAAGGCAGGTTTTGTTAAAAAGTTAAAACTCAAGGATGGATCACTTCCACAGAAGAGAGAGGCGGGGTGAGCAAAGGTCATTAGCATGTAAAGAGTTATGCACCGAAACGTGTCACTGTGAACAGAGCTGTTTTTGACAAGGTAAGAAGGGTGCTGTTTTATACGACCACTGAGACCACTTCAAGAAGACCCTTGAATCATACCACCTTGTGGAAAATGGGCATCCGATGTCCCCTTTGAAGCACAGCCACCACAAAATCAGACTTACTTTAAAATCATGCTGAGGTTAAATACAGATTTAAAATCATAACAAGAAATCATTTAATAGCTATGATACTGTTTTTGAAATCAAATATTTGCATATGTATGACAGGAAACACTGGATCTAACTATGCCTTAGAAAAAAAATCTTAGAGTTAATCTTAAAAAAAAAAAAAGCATATACATAAACCCATATAGAAAATATAAGAGTTATCGGATAAGCATGTTATACACTTCTGAAACATTGGTGTTTCATATTTAAGAGCAGTCACTGCAATTTATGAAAGAAGTCAATTAAATCTGTATGTGGAAGTGTGTGTGAAAAAAAAAAAAAATCAGATGTAACCCCCTTTGTAATCCTTAACATTTTCATAAGTAACTGTAATTTAATTACACATTTTTTTCTCAGTAACTGTAACTGATTACAATTACTTTTATTTTGTAATTAAATTATGTAATTCCGTTACATGTAACTAGTTACTCCCCAACACTGCTGGTTACAGAGGGAGAGGCAAACGAGGCGAACTGCTGTGCTTTTATGCTGAATACTTGTGTGCAGGGTTTTGTTCTCAGGACTGTTTTTTTTTTGCTGCAGGAAACACGTTGCTGGTTTAAATTCATAAAACTTGTGCTGAAGTGGAAGAGAGGGATGAACTGATTTTGATATTATCCTCCGCAAGCAGCAGCAAAAGTCATTTCAATGCCAACAATGTATAACCTTGTAGTGTTAGTAAAAAGTAATGGCAAACTTGTTTTCCTCATTTACATACATCTGCATCCATTTGTTCTTTAATGTTTATTTTATTCTACCATTACAGTTATGCCTACTGTAATTCTATTAAATATTCATGTCATTTGCTATGCAGTAAGGCATGAAGTAAAAAAAAAAAAACGACTGACAATTCTGTGCAATATTAATCAGATATTTTAGAAAATGTTTTGTGTGGTTGTGATTAAATGCATTGTTTTATATAGGGTTTTTTGGTAACACTTTATTTTGATGGTCCCTTTTGAACATTCTGTTGACACTAAGTAATGTTACATGTCAACAAACTCTCATTAAATTATTAATAGACTGTCTGCTTCATATCTACTAACTCCTTATTGTGTTGGTCTCCCAACAGATATTCTACTGACTATAAGTAACTTTGCAAGAACGTGTCAATTTATTCTAACCCTAACCCTACCAGTCAACTAATACACTACTAACACTCTAATGAGAGTTAGTAGAAATGTAGGTGCAACATTACTTATAGTCAATAGAATGTGTTAAAGGGACCATCAAAATAAAGTGAAACTGTTTTTTTGTTTGTTTGTTTGTTTGTTTGTTTTTTGTTTTGTTTTTTTTGTACAGAGAAGTGGGAACTACAAATATAGTATAAATTGGGTTTTCAGTAAAATGCTGTTGAGGGTGCATATAATAAAGAAATACTGACAAGTATATTTTGAGTTTTTCATAACATATATAGATCCTAACGGAAACTGTCATGGATTATATATGGGATTATTCGCTTCACTCGTGTTCATTCATTCATTCGTTCAATCTAAATTTAAAGTACGTTAACGTGACCATTATTAGCGTTATATTGCCGTGTAAACTTGAAAAATGTCGCCGAGGTATTGTTTAATACAGCTGTTCAGGGAGCGAACGTAAATTTGACCGATATGTTTTCTTTACCATAATTCACCACTCTGTACTTCCGCGTTCCAAGCCTGCCCATAGCGTCATACATCTCTACACCAATAAACTGTAAATGCGTCAAACATTTTTACACCAATGAGCTCTGCTTTAGCATAAACCAATTACAGTTAAGCGAGGCGGAGCGACACGTGTCACCCCGCCCCGCCCCATCGTCCAGATTGCACTCTGGAGTACTTGTTTGTGTCAGGCTGGGGAGAAATTACATATAATTACATTATTGTAATAATGTCAATTATGAGAAAAAATAATGCGATTTTCGAGTTCTAGTACACCCCCAAAACAAAATCAAGACTTTGTAAAAGAGCATAATAGGACCCCTTTAAACCCTGTCTGGGAAACCGTCCCATTAAGTGTTTATACTGCAATCAGTATGCATACTATAATAGAGTGCCATCTAGTGAACTAACAATTTACCTTTCAAAGATTAGCCATAGAATGTGAATCGGTATGATTTTTCATTTTTTGCTTACACAAGACACTTGATTAAGGTACTTGGTTAGCAAAAAGTCATTGTTTGGTGTCTGAAGGGATGTCAAAATAAAAGGGACTGCTAGAGACCTGCAATATTCAAAAATTAAAAGAAATTGCTTTAAAATCACCTATTTGAAAATGACATTTTAAATGGCATATTAATGAAATGACATGACATCTTTACGTATCCCATAGATAACTTCAGACAACTACATTGTCAATGGTTAAAGGAACACTCCACTTTTTTTGGAATTAGGCTCATTCTCCAGCTCCCCCAGAGTTAATAAGTAGAGTTTTACCATTTTTTTAATCCATTCAGCCGATCTCCAGGTCTGGCGATAGCACTTTTAGCATAGCTTAGCATAGATCATTGAATCCGATTAGATCAGTAGCATCGCGTTCAAAAATGACCAAAGAGTTTCGATAGTTTTCCTATTTAAAACTCGACTCTTCTGTAGTTATATTGTGTACTAAGACTGGCGGAAAATGAAAAGTTGCGATTTTCTAGGCTGATATGATTAAGAACTATACTCTCATTCCGGCGTAATAATCAAGGAAGTTTGCTGCCGTAACATGGCCGCAGCAGGCGCAGTGATATTACGCAGCGCCTGAAAGTAGTCCCCAGCTATATTATAACTAGTTACCTTCAGCAAACTTCCTTGATTATTACGCCGGACTGGGAGTATAGTTCCTAGCCAAATCGGACTAGAAAATCGCAACTTTTCATTTTTCGTACATGATATAACTACAGAAGAGTCGAGTTTTAAATAGGAAAACTATCGAAACTCTTTGGTCATTTTTGAACGCAATGATCTATGCTAAGCTATGCTAAAAGTGCTATCGCCAGACCCGGAGATCGGCTGAATGGATTCAAAAACGGTAAAACTCTACTTATTAACTCTGAGGGAGTTGGAGAATGAGCCTATTTCCAAAAAAAGTGGAGTGTTCCTTTAATGATTAAAAAAAGAACGTTCCAACTATTAAAACTGTTAAAGTCTTAAGAGCCATGTATGAACTAGGAGGGTCAAACTCGGCCCAGCTTGATTGTTATCAAATTGTCTGACTGTATTTATTTTATTTATTTATTTTTTAGAAATGCATAACAAACCACTGCTATTTTTAACCAGTTTAAACCACTGCTTGTCATTGTTTGTCTGGATCTGTTGTGCTATATGGCGACTAACAACCAATTATTGCTTGTTTAATCTCTTGTGTAACTGTATATTCATATTTTGTTCTTCCTTGTCTTTTGTTCATAATCTTCACTTATTTTTTTGCTTCACTTGAGCTATGATAAATAGACATCCACTCTTGCATTGCGTGTTCATACATTTTGGGAGTGGAGCAATGAATGGAGGGTTGATTTTGGATTGATTACAAATATGATCTCCTGATAAAACACTTATTTATCTGTGAGTAATAAAACTGACACAAATTCAGACTGTGTCATGTTCAAACTATACATTATTTGTTTCACTAACCTTTGCTGGAAGACACACTGTAACAAATAAATGGACTTACCTGCCAGGAATGCACACAATGAGAGCAAAATAAAGAGCCTTGTTTTTACTATAGGCACCGGGGTTAACCTGTTAGCCAGCACTCCCATATTGGGACTCACAGCTGAAAACCTACCTAACTTTAAATTATACACACACAATGTTGGTATCATTGGAAAGAAGACCCTTTGGGCTTTACTATCCATCATCCAGAGTTGAAAATGCTCAAAAAGATAAAAAGTTATAGAGACCTTGAAAAAATAAATAAATAAATAAATAAATACAAACAAACAAAAAAAGCAAAATAATTCACTCAAATAATGTAAAACTGTAGGCAAACTATGCAATAATTCACATCAAAATTCTCAGCATATGCTGAATTTGAAATTGGATGGCATGTTGCTTATCAGTGTGTATCTCTTTAAACACAAACTCATGTGTTTCTATAATGCTCTAGAAGTGATTAATTAAAGTGTGTTTCACATCTCTACTATTTGAGACACAGGATTAAACATTCACATGCTCTATGTCTAATATCCACAGAAAAACTGGCAAAGTGCACACATATATAATCTACCCATTATATTTCTCATAAGATATGTATTTGCAGTCTTAAATGACACACTGTGTAAGATATGAGTGTGAAACAGTAAAAAGGAATGCAACAAAAGAAAGCATTCTAAGAAAGCCTATTCTTTTTAATAATCTCCTCAAAATGTTGATATTTGTATGTACACAAAAACAAAACATATAAACAAATATAGTCCTACTGATTAATAAATAAATAAATACAAGTTTTTATTTGAAAAAAAAAAAAAAGATAAACCAATATCACTCAGGGCAATAATCTATTCCTGCTCCATCTGGGGTCACACAAGTCACTAATGAATTTATATTAGATTTACCTTAAAAAAAGCACCAGGGTTAACGTGAGCACAAGAGTTGATATCAAACACATCTAGAGCTCCTTTTTGAGGCTCACATGAGTAGAAATATATACAGTAGTTTTTTAACTGAATCTGCTGAAAACCTTACAGTAAAGTCGTGTCTGTCTCGTCAGAGTCATTTCTTCTGGTTTCAGTGGAACCTAAAGTAAAATACACAAGACAGGAAAAGACTAAACTGAAATCATAAGGGAAAAGGGAACAGTGGCTATACAGAAATGACCAATCACCAATAAATAATGTTGCCTTACAGTGAAGAAGATAAATATAATGCAATTAATATAAAATCTAAACCAAGTGAAGTCAATGTGCTTAATGTGTGATTTTGTTTTTAATCAAATAACTGTCATAAAACCTTATTTAAAATGAACAGATTATTTAAAATAGACAAAACATCTGAAAATGAAAGATATTCCGGATACCTATGATAAGGACATGGATTGTGATAAGAAGTGAGTTTCTGTTGCCATTAATATATTAATACGGAATTAATATTAATATCTTAATCATCTTCTCTCCATACAAATCAGCAACATCTAATACTTACACTTTTGCTTTTTTTCATTTATGCTTCCTGCAGACACAGCAAATCACACAAACCGCAGCAGCCACGGCCAGCGCCAACAGGACTGCACTCACAAATACTGCTTTCATATCGTGTAAAATTAGATCCTGTGCTGGAGTTTGTACATGTGAATTCGTAGTGAATAGAGGAAGATGGTCACTAATCTGATTTATAACAAACACTACAAATTATCAGCAAATCTAATAGAGAGTAAATGCTGATGAATAGATAAACATCACACTTCATACATGGTCATCATTAAGTAAAATCTCATTCATCATGTGTTTGTTCTGAGAGTTTTCTATCATTTGAGTATTTTCATGAATTTTCCAGAGATTTGTGAGGAAAGGACTGTGGGCATCACTAAGTCATTTACTCAGCCCCCCTAAAATTTTACAATACAATACAAATGTATAGTTTTTGTCATGCCAATAAAGCACCCCTTGAATTGAAATTGAATTGAATTGAGAGAGAGAGAGAGAGAGAGAGAGAGAGAGAGAGAGAGAGAGAGAGAGAGAAAGAGATCATGAAGACTTGTATTTGGCTTATTCCGTTATATGTTATACCTATCAATGCAATACAGTGGAATACTGCACTTTTTGGTATAGTATACTACCCCTATTAGTCAAACATTTTTTTCAGTTTTTTATATATATGGCTGAGTCCCCTAAAATGAAAATCTTAGAATTGCCCCTAACTGTTAAAATAATTTCATAGAAATTACAGTCACAACAACTAAATAATTTATTTCTTTTAGCTAAAAATGAATTGAATGTTGTAAAAAATCACTATAAAACTTTCAATCTTAAGATTTTAACTTTCTAGATCAGACCAGTTCTGCATTGTAAATGCATCTCGCATCCTCTGATCATATGCTTTTGAATCTCATCTACTTACTGAACAGACCAGTAGAAATAACTTTACTGTTATTGAGTTATTGAATGACTAATTTATACTTTATACTCACCAATGACAGTAACACTGAAGCTCCTAATAATACTGCTGCTGCTGCTGTTGATCTGTAGTTTATAAAGTCCAGAGTCTGTGGTTCTGATGTTCATGATGGTCAAAGATCCAGTCTGATTGTCCAGCTGCAGTTTGTCTCTGAATTGCTCATCGCCATCTTCACACTGATCATCTATACAGATCTTATTAGGATGTCCATTGATTTCAGCGATGAGAATGTCATTAAAATACCACGTCATCACATCATCTGGATTTACTACACCAGTACATAAAGTGACTGATTCTCTCTCCTTCACTGGCACTGTCTTCTTGTGATCTGTAGCAAAAACACCAGAAGCACAAATGGCCAGTTGACTGAAGGATACTTTAGAGGGAAAACTCAACAACAACAAATTGCTGTGATGACAAATGAACATATTAATTTCCTGGATCTTGAGAAATTCAGTAGAAACAAAAATAACTTCAAAATAAATTATGGTAGTCACATTTTCTGAGCTCCTCTCAGTTACGTTAAACAATTTTTACCGCAACACAACTCGGAAAATAAAATACTGATATGAGTACTGATGCCAGGGCTCATGCATCAGAGTTCTGGCAGAGCAGTGATAAGAACAAGCTGATTGACACGTCTCCTAAGTGCAATTGGAAGCTCAGTCGGTCGTCAGTTGCTCCCATGCGGCAATGCTTTTTTTCAGTACAGAATCTTTAAAGAAGGCACAATGTAAGTAACATTGTTGTGTTCACCTCTATCAGGAAATCTGGATCAATAAGAATCAAATATTCAGTAATACAACTTTATTGAATATTACACTTTTTTTTACTGCTTTACCAGATGGGATTATAAACTACTGCATTCTGCATCATATACCACTGACATATTTTGTTGTGATCATAAAATGTTATAATAAAGAAATGTGATTTAAACACATATAGCCTGATTTTAAACATTCATTAAATGCCTCACCATGAACAGAAACATTGAAGATCTTTTCACTGGTGGGGCTGCCTAAAATCTTCAGTTTGTAAAGTCCAGCATCTGAGGTCATTATGCGTGTGATGGTCAGAGATCCAGTCTGATTGTCCAGCTCCAGTCTGTCTCTGAATTTCCTATCACACTGAACATCTTTACAGATCTTACTGACATCTCCATTGATCTGAGCAATACGAATGCCATTAAAATACCATCTCAATCTGTATTGTTGGTTTGTTTTAACACCAGTGTGCAGAGTGACAAAATCTCCCTCCATCACAGACAGTGTAATTTCTTCAACACCAAACACACCTGAAGAAGAAATGAAGAATTAATAATAAATCACTTCTAGGATATTGGTGGTGGTTCTATATTCCACAAAATGTAATTTTGAGTTAAATAAAGCTGCAGTCTGTAAATTTTGCCTCTTTGTCGCCATCTCTGTTTGAAAACCTGCGACTGCAGTTGTTTGTGGAATTATATTCAATGTGTGGGTTGTGTTCCTGTGCGCGGATGAATCTAATATTTTGAGGAGTATGTGTGGCTGTATGTGTGGATATTTACTGTACTTCGCAATCACAGATTCTAGCCTACGTATTGGAATATATGACTCAAATAAGAATTTTCACTGGATATTGTCATCTGAACAAGTAAGTAATAAGTCTGCCACGTATGTTCTGACCAACTGAGGAAAAAAGCATTACAATAAATAGCGCTACCAATGGTGATTAAATCTAACAATTGGTTAGCTCATATCACATCAAACCACACATACAAACCACGCACACATAGTCCTTCGATCTGCTCACTTTTTCAGAAATTGTATATATCCTGTCAATAAATTTTGAACCACTCATTATTTAGCTCACTGTGAGTACCCCAGCAGTCAAAGACAGCTGGAAAAAAGAGAGTGAACAATTGTCAATAAAGAAAAAAATAAAAGATTCCACCATCTCCAGAGAGGATCTCGACGCTACTATAGCTAACGGTGTCAAGCTAGCGCTTAAAAAGCAAAAAGTACTCTCAATTCGGTAGTGGCTTCGACTGTAAGAGAAGTGATAGACTCTGTGATCTACATTTGGATATACAAACAACCAACGATTCTGTAAAAAAGCTAAAAGCAGAAGTTGAAAAACTAGCCATACAGGTGCATCTCAATAAATTAGAATGTTGTGAAAAAAATTAAAATTGAAAGTTATTTCAAAAAGTGAAAATTTCATATATTTTAGATTAATTGCATGTAAAGTAAAACATTTCAAAAGTTTTTTTGTTTACATGTTGATGATTAGAGCTTACAGCTCATGAAAGTCAAAAATCAGTATCTCAAAATATTAGAATATTTACATTTGAGTTTACAGTGTAAATTCTGGCTATCTCTTGTTCTTTGAAACCACAATAATGGAGAAGACTGCTGACTTGGCAATGATCCTGAAGACGAACATTGACGCCCTCCACAAAAGGGTAAGTCACAGAGGGTCATTACTGAAAGGTGTGGCTGTTTACAGAGTGCTGTATCAAAGCATATTAAATGCAAAATTGACTGGAAGGAAGAATTTTGGTAGGAAAAGGTGCACAAGCAATGCAAAAGGGATGACTGCAAGCTTAAGAATACTGTCAAACAAAGCTGATTCAAACACTTGGGAGAGCTTTACAAGGAGTGGACTGAAGCTGGAGTCAGTGCATCAAGAGTCACCATGCTCAGACATCTTCAGGAAAAGGCCTACCAAGCCACTTCTGAACCAGAGACAACATCAGCGTCTTACCTGGGCTGTGAAGAAAAATAACTGACTGTTGCTCAGTGGTCCAAAGTCTTCTTTTCAGATGAAAGTAAATTTTGCATTTCATTTGGAAATCAAGGTCCCAGAGTCTGGAGGAAGAGAGGAGAGGCACATAATCCATGTTTCTTGAAGTCCAATGTAAAGTTTCCACAGTCTGTAATGATTTGGGCTGCCATGTCATCTGCTGGTGTTGGTCCACTGTGTTTTCTGAAGTCCAGCCAACGCAGCCATCTACCAGGAGATTTTAGAGCCCTTCATGCTTCTTTCTGCTGACAAGCTTTATGGAGATGCTGATTTCATTTTCCAGCAGGAATTGGCACCTGCCCACACTGCCAAAGGTACCAAAAGCTGGTTCAATGACCATGGTGTTGGTGTGCTTGATTGGCCAGCAAACTCGCCTGACCTGAGCCCCATAGAGAATATATGGGGTATTGTCAAGAGGAAGATGAGAGACACCAGACCCAACAATGCAGATGACCTGAAGGCTGCTATCAAAGCAACCTGGGCTTCCATACCACCTCAGCAGTTCCACAAACTGATCACATCCATGCCACGCCAAATTGAGGCAGTAATTAAAGCAAAAGGAGCCCCTACCAAGTATTGAGTACATATACAGTAAATGAACATACTTTCCAGAAGGCCAACAATTCGCAAAAAAATGTTTTTTTTTTTTTTTATTGGTCTTATGAAGTATTCTAATTTGTTGAGATGGTGAATTGGTCGGTTCTTGTTAAATGTGAGCCTAAATCATCACAGTTAAAAGAACCAAAGACTTAAACTACTTCAGTCTGTGTGCATTGAATTTATTTAATACACGAGTTTCACAATTTGAGTTGAATTCCTGAAATAAATGAACTTTTCCACGACATTCTAATTTAATGAGATGCACCTGTATATAGGAGGACAGTCACAAACTTAACCTTTTAACCGTCACCGTCCACCCTGTGGGACGCCTACGTTTACTTCACTATTTTACAATTAAATCCTAATCTAATCATGACAAACTGTATATCGTTGGAAAGGTCTAAGACTCCTAAATAGGTATTTTACCACTTTTTTTGTAAAAAAAATTATGTAGGAAAAGTAATAGATTAATTTATGACCAGAGTTGTAAAGTCCAGGGGTCAGAAAGTAAAAGTCCTGCCATATTTGTGTTCCACCCATGAACTCAGCAGCTGATTTCACCAGAGGAGGAACCAAGTCATTCCTTTCAAGTCACAAGCAAGTCTCAAGTCAAATCCCAAGTCCTCAAAGAGTTAAAGTTAATGAGATAATTAAGTGACTAATTAAATGATGATTGTGCATTAGTGATGAACACCTGCATCATGGAGATCAGTGCTTGCTTTAGTTGGGCTCTTGACCCTTTTAATAACTGAAAGTGGTTTGCTTTTAAGCAATTGCAATATTGTTTCACAACAAATATTTGTACATTGCTGAATTAAAAGCTTGAAGCAGATGCGTTTACACTTTCTGCTTTCATTCACTTGAATGAAGATCACTCCACCTGTAGCTGATGTGTGGTTGAGGAGAGCCCCCCACATGATTGTAAAGCGCTGCATAAGTGCCTCATTTGGCACAAAGATATCTGTCTTTGTTTATAAACAAATCGTCACCTTAATGCTTAAATATTGAAAAAAAAGAAAAACTGTGTCACTCAGGCTTCTAGACGTGAACAAGTGTCATAGGATCCTCAACAATGGTGACAATAATTATTCATGCTGCAGTGCAT
This sequence comes from Acrossocheilus wenchowensis, assembly GCA_029620275.1. NCBI lineage: Eukaryota > Metazoa > Chordata > Actinopteri > Cypriniformes > Cyprinidae > Acrossocheilus > Acrossocheilus wenchowensis. The sequence goes on from JAJUBA010000166.1 coordinate 757,626, forward strand.
GATGGGAGTTTTTACTATGGTGTTACCCAGTATGCATTGCAGCATGAAGCATTTTGCTGATTGTCACCATGGTTGAGATTCATATCCTGGCTCTTGATGTCTCTGTGTGTATAAATAGCTCTGGAGTTTAAATATTTATGTGCATTACAGAAATTTAAAATTTATTCAATATAACTATTAAAGCAACACTTTTATCGCATGCTGTAGTTTCACAGGGTTGATTATTGAAAACCTGAACATATAAATAAAAGAAAAAGAGTTATTTTGGAGGTAAACAGGTCAGCGCCTGATGACTATCTCATCATATGTGGCGTCATGTTAACCATTAAATCATCAACATCTGATCCTCTGTAATTCTCAATAACAGCAGGTGTTCATCACTAATGCACAATCATCATTTAATTAGAAACTTAATTATCTCATTAACTTTAACTCTTTGAGGACTTGGGATTTGACTTGAGACTTGCTTGTGACTTGAAAGGAATGACTTGGTTCCTCCTCTGGTGAAATCAGCTGCTGAGTTCATGGGTGGAACAAAAATATGGCAGGACTTTTACTTTCTGACCCCTGGACTTTACAACTCTGGATTTCACCAGAGGAGGAACCAAGTCATTCCTTTCAAGTCACAAGCAAGTCTCAAGTCAAATCCCAAGTCCTCAAAGAGTTAAAGTTAATGAGATAATTAAGTGACTAATTAAATGATGATTGTGCGTTAGTGATGAACACCTGCTGTTATTGAGAATTACAGAGGATCAGATGTTGATGTTTTATTGGTTAAAATGATGCCCATCATGGAGATCAGTGCTTGCTTTAGTTGGGCTCTTGACCATTTTAATAACTGAAAGTGGTTTGCTTTTAAGCAATTGCAATGTTGTTTCACAACAAATATTTGTACATTGCTGAATTAAAAGCTTGAAGCAGATGCGTTTACACTTTCTGCTTTCATTCACTTGAATGAACATCACTCCACCTGTAGCTGATGTGTGGTTGAGGAGAGCCCCCCACATGATTGCAAAGCGCTTTTGGTGTGGCTCAACACATAGTAAAGCGCTGCATAAGTGCCTCATTCGTCACAAAGATATCTCTCTTTGGTAATATCCAGCTGTTTATAAACAAATTGTCACCTAAATACTTAAATATTGGAAAAAAGAAAAACTGTGTCACTCAGGCTTCTAGACATGAACACTTATCATAGGATCCTCAACAATGGTGACAATAATTATTCATGCTGCAGTGCATGATGGGAGTTTTTACTATGGTGTTACCCAGTATGCATTGCAGCATGAAGCATTTTGCTGATTGTCACCATTGTTGAGATTCATATGCTGGCTCTTGATGTCTCTGTGTGTATAAATAGCTCTGGAGCTTTAATATTTATGTGCATTACAGAAATTGAAAATTTATTCAATATAACTATTAGAGCAACACTTTTATCGCATGCTGTAGTTTCAGAGGGTTGATTATTGAAAACCTGAACATATAAATAAAAGAAAAAGAGTTATTTTGGAGGTAAACAGGTCAGCGCCTGATAACTATCTCATCATATGAAAACAGCTATTAGCTGCTCACTGTTAAGCACTGATCTCTCTGCTTTATAACAGCACATGCACTGCTGCAGCGAGAGATCTGGCACAGAAGTCAAAGGTCAGGAGCCCAACTAAAGCACGCATTGATCTCTGTGATGGTGGCATCATTTTAACCATTAAAACATCAACATCTGATCCTCTGTAATTCTCAATAACAGCAGGTGTTCATCACTAATGCACAATCATCATTTAATTAGAAACTTAATTATCTCATTAACTTTAACTCTTTGAGGACTTGGGATTTGACTTGAGACTTGCTTGTGACTTGAAAGGAATGACTTGGTTCCTCCTCTGGTGAAATCAGCTGCTGAGTTCATGGGTGGAACAAACATATGGCAGGACTTTTACTTTCTGACCCCTGGACTTTACAACTCTGTTTATGACAAGAGTGCACCTGAAAAATCTACATCATAACAGGAGTTCTGACCTTTGTCACAGAAAGTCTTCTTTTTTCCCTTTTTCTCTATCACGCTTTAGAAATCATAAGAAATTATATATCAGTTGAAAACTTCAAATCTCAAATTCATCCTTTGAAACCCATTTTAAAATCAGACATTGCATTACCATGGAAATGGTACATCAAAATCACGTTGGAAAATGTTTTCATTCATGAATTATAAAAAATTAAGTTTGGATAGTGCACTATAATGTCTATGTTCAAAACTGTGAGTGACAGTTAAGGGGTTAAATATCATGTATCAGTTTTTATTTTATTATGTCAAGTTTATTATGGTCAGACACCTTTACATACATTTTTAAATACGATTTCAGTAAAATTAATTTATTATTAACAACAGCAACTGGAAAATACGTTGATTCTGGCATGTTTCATATTTGCCAGAAGAGAGCCATAAAATAACGCCCCTTCCGATTCCGATTCCGGAACTCTCAGGGTTGCCATCCATTTGCCACCATCGTACACAAACCAAACAAATGCCAGAAGAATCCAGATAAGGCCCGGACGATTTTGCTATCTGGGATTATTATTATTTTTTATTTATTTTTTTTTTTTTTGTCGTGTTAAAACCATGGTTAACTTTTGTAAGTGAACATGGAAACACTGAGAGAATATAGATGCGTTGGTGGTGGTGAAATTATTACCGACATTAAACACGTTATTGACCTCAACAACCAAAAAGTTTTACAGGATTTTGAGTGCAGCCTACCTGAAAGCGACGCACGGGCTTCGTTTTCATCTTTTTTCCTTCTCTTGGCACCGGATTGCTGATGTCTTTTCACGGGCATAGTTATCCATCAGTTATGATAATTTGCATTCAGCCGCAACATGAGGTGTGAGCGGTCGCAGTGCGGGAATGGCGCGTTAATTTTTAATTTTTTTTTTTGAGCAACTGGGATGGTGCCCCGCTGGTGTGGGTGCCCTACTCAAACTGCGTACTCTGCGTATAGGGAGCGGCGGTACTGTTGGCTGGTCATGTACTTGCTCAAATATTGATTTCAGATCATTTTTAACCAAAAAAACGTTACGGACTGCAGCTTTAAATAAAACAATAAATAATAAGTGTTGTAAATATTTTTCCCTTGTAAATCATAAGATCATAAGAATTCATATGCGCTATTCAAAAAGACAATACATGTATGACGTGAACAAACAGTAACAAAAGTAAACATGAGTTTGTAGATGGTAACATGTCTTACCGTGGTGTAGTAAGCACAAGCTGAGAGCAAAAACAGAGGACTCCATTTTTTTTATTACCTTTTTTCAGAAAAGGATCTTTGCATCCGTGAAATAAAAGTAACCTCAACCTGTCCCTTTGCTTAATGAGTCATGTGGGCTAATGATGAGAAGTATAACTCAAGTGAGGCACTGTGGGAGTAGTTTCACAGAGCTTACAGTAATTTACAGCAATTACATTTCCGAGATGAATTATGCGTTTCTGTGTCATCAACGCCAAAGCGTGCACGTGCCTTGCTCGCAGAACTGTCATCTTGGAATTATAGAGGGTAATTATGACATGGCGTGAATGTCGTTTCACTTTGGTTCAATCACATGCTGCACTGTAAAAAATTAGATGTAAAAAAACAGTGAAATGCTTGGCAGCACAGGGTGCCAAACGTTTACCATTAATGGAAATAACGTTAAAGAACGTTTTTTTTTAAAAACAGTCAATGAATGGCAGAAGCAGCTGCCAAACAAAAACTGTAAAATCAGGTACAACATCCTACTTTTTTCCTTTTTTTTTTACTTTACAGGTACTGTCTGGACTATAATTGTGAAAAATATTCACTGTGAAACTTTTTTTTGCAGCTATCCCTCATCTAACAAAAGCATACGTGCAAAAACTTATAACTATTGCTATATCCTCAACTCCACAGTTACTGCTTTTAAATAAAGATACATTCAGCATAACATCTTGTTTCTTGGTCTTCTCCTGGACTGAAGCACACACTCTACTCTTCAGCACAATGGTGACCCACAAAACACAGACAACAGTAACCCTTTAGATCCAAAAAAAAAAAAAAAACATTAAACACTAACAGATCTCTCTAGATCTCTAACTCTATTGATTTCATTTTGTTGCAGTCTTACAAATTTATAGCTTGAAATGTGGCCGTGCTTTGAGATTTTAAGAGTTTCAAAGTATTTTGAAAAAATTATTTAAATGAGAGCACGTAGAGTCACAGATATCAAGATCTGCATATGAACCTCAACAATGGTAATCTACAAATATTCAGATTAGCTCTGATCATCACAAAACAAGCTTTTTGTTGATTGTCCCATTGTTGAGATTCATGTGCTGATTCTTGATGTTTCTGTGAATCAAAACGCTTCCATTCAAGACACTTTCTATATAATGATAAAAAACTGAGTCTCTGACTGTCATAACATCACAAGAACGCTGCATAAAAAAAGACAAGTAAAAAACATTAAATGCTAACATATTCTGAGACAATACTCATGATGTGACCAGGCTACTATATGATAATTAACTCATTATCAATAAGTAACCAGGTTTATTTAATCAGAGTTTTCGCTAGTAATTTTTTGCTAGCAAATTCACAGCAGCCAGAGAGAAGCTAGTGTTATAAATGAAGAGTCACTAAAGCCCAACTAAGCCAATTAATTAATTATGAAATTCCTGTAAATTAACAGTGTTGTCAGCTTGTTTAAATAAGGAGATTTTACTTTAATTTTAAGGTTTTAGTTTGGCACCCTGTGCTGCCAGTCATTTGACCGTTTTTTGTCTTTTGTTTTTCAGTGAAGGTGTTTGATCATAAAAATTCAGGAAATACCTGTAAAATAACAGTGTTTGTCAGATTTTTTAACCCCTTAACTGTCACTCACAGTTTTGAACATAGACATTATAGTGCACTATCCAAACTTATTTTTTTATAATTCATGAATGAAAACATTTTCCAACGTGATTTTTGATGTACCATTCCATGGTAATGCAATGTCTGATTTTAAAATGGGTTTCAAAGGATGAATTTTGAGATTTGAAGTTTTCAACTGATATATAATTTCTTATGATTTCTAAAGCGTGATAGAGAAAAAGGGAAAAAAGAAGACTTTCTGTGACAAAGGTCAGAACTCCTGTTATGATGTAGATTTTCAGGTGCACCTTGTCATAAACAGGTTGTAAAGTCCAGGGTCAGAAAGTAAAAGTCCTGCCATATGTTTATGTTTGTTCCACCCTGAACTCAGCAGCTGATTTCACCAGAGGAGGAACCAAGTCATTCCTTTCAAGTCACAAGCAAGTCTCAAGTCAAATCCCAAGTCCTCAAAGAGTTTAAAGTTAATGAGATAATTAAGTTTCTAATTAAATGATGGTGCATTAGTGATGAACACCTGCTGTTATTGAGAATTACAGAGGATCAGATGTTGATGTTTTAATGGTTAAAATGATGCCACCATCACAGAGATCAATGCGTGCTTTAGTTGGGCTCCTGACCTTTGACTTCTGTGTCAGATCTCTCGCTGCAGCAGTGCATGTGCTGTTATAAAGCAGAGAGATCAGTGCTTAACAGTGAGCAGCTAATAGCTGTTTTCATATGATGAGATAGTTATCAGGCGCTGACCTGTTTACCTCCAAAATAACTCTTTTCTTTTATTTATATGTTCAGGTTTTCAATAATCAACCCTCTGAAACTACAGCATGCGATAAAAGTGTTGCTCTAATAGTTATATTGAATAAATTTTCAATTTCTGTAATGCACATAAATATTAAAACTCCAGAGCTATTTATACACACAGAGACATCAAGAGCCAGCATATGAATCTCAACAATGGTGACAATCAGCAAAATGCTTCATGCTGCAATGCATACTGGGTAACACCATAGTAAAAACTCCCATCATGCACTGCAGCATGAATAATTATTGTCACCATTGTTGAGGATCCTATGATAAGTGTTCATGTCTAGAAGCCTGAGTGACACAGTTTTTCTTTTTTCCAATATTTAAGTATTTAGGTGACAATTTGTTTATAAACAGCTGGATATTACCAAAGAGAGATATCTTTGTGACGAATGAGGCACTTATGCAGCGCTTTACTATGTGTTGAGCCACACCAAAAGCGCTTTGCAATCATGTGGGGGGCTCTCCTCAACCACACATCAGCTACAGGTGGAGTGATGTTCATTCAAGTGAATGAAAGCAGAAAGTGTAAACGCATCTGCTTCAAGCTTTTAATTCAGCAATGTACAAATATTTGTTGTGAAACAACATTGCAATTGCTTAAAAGCAAACCACTTTCAGTTATTAAAATGGTCAAGAGCCCAACTAAAGCAAGCACTGATCTCCATGATGGTGGCATCATTTTAACCAATAAAACATCAACATCTGATCCTCTGTAATTCTCAATAACAGCAGGTGTTCATCACTAACGCACAATCATCATTTAATTAGTCACTTAATTATCTCATTAACTTTAACTCTTTGAGGACTTGGGATTTGACTTGAGACTTGCTTGTGACTTGAAAGGAATGACTTGGTTCCTCCTCTGGTGAAATCAGCTGCTGAGTTCATGGGTGGAACAAAAATATGGCAGGACTTTTACTTTCTGACCCCTGGACTTTACAACTCTGGTCATAAATTAATCTATTACTTTTCCTACATAATTTTTTTACAAAAAAAAGTGGTAAAATACCTATTTAAGAGTCTTAGACCTTTCCAACGATATACAGTTTGTCATGATTAGATTAGGATTTAATTGTAAAATAGTGAAGTAAACGTAGGCGTCCCACAGGGTGGACGGTGACAGTTAAGAGGTTAAATAAGAGTATTTTACATACATAAAATGCTAAGTATTAATTCAAAGCTAATCATTGAAGATATCTTCCATTTTTTCACAAAAAACTACAGAAATGTCATTTCCACCACACTGCCTCTGTGGTGGAAATTACATTCATGGTTAGGTACAATTGATATGTTTAATGACTTTGTGAATTGAGTTTAATGAGTGTGATGAGTTTAAGACTTTTTCTAATAAATATCTCTGCTGTTTCTCTACATTCACGTTAATTCATTGTCATTTCCACCACACCCTGTCATTTCCACCACCACACTGTCATTTCCATCACCACACATTTTTTTAAAAATATTGAAAAAGTTCTCATCACACATTAAAAATGTATCCACAATTTATGAGATCATGCTCTACTTAAATAACAGCTGTATATTGGGATGTGGTGGAAATGACATTTGTTCATTGCAGGTTGGAAAAATGTAAAATATTAACAATTTCTCTTGTAATCTAAGTTTGTCCTCTTACAGACATTAAAACTAGACAAATTATTTAAACTTATGAGACTATGTTCCCACATAGCAAAATGACATCGGATCGGATCCGCGCCGGAGGTACCACAGACTCCGGAATGGATCCGCAAAACGGGTCCGTATCGGAGTCCACTTGCACAGCGCCACGGATCCGGAACAGATAAGGATTACGGATCCGGACTGGATCCGGTCCAGACCCTATCCGTATCCGTATAATTAAGAGACTAATTAAATGATGATCGTGCATTAGTGATGAACACCTGCTGTTACTGAGAATTACAGAGGATCGGATGTTTTATTGGATAAAATGATACCACCATCATGGAGAGCAGTGCCTGCTTTAGTTGGGCTCTTGACCCTTGATTCTTGTGTTAGCGCTCTCTCTGTAACACTGAATGTGCTGTTGTAAAGCAGACGGGTCAGTGCTGTGCTGTGAGCGATTTTAGTGTTTTCATATGATGAGACAATCATCAGGTACTGACCTGTTTATATCCAAAATATATATTTATATAAAATATGTAAATTAATTTTGTGTAAATTACCGCTGTAATAGTTATAGCGAATGAATCCGCAAAACGGGTCCGTATCGGAGTCCACTTGCACAACGCAGCGGATCCGGAACAGATAAGGATTACGGATCCGATCCGGACCCGCTGATTAATTAAAGAGGATCGCATGCTGATGTTTTATTGGATAAAATGATGCGACCATCACGGAGATCAGTGCTTGCTTTAGTTGGGCTCTTGGCCCTTTTAATAACTGAAAGTGGATTGCTTTTAAGCAATTGCAATATTGTTTCACAACAAACATTTGGGCATTGCTGAAGTAAAAGCTTGAGCAAACAGATGAGGTTACACTTTTGGCTTTTGTGTCCCTTTAATAAACATCAGGAAGGTGTCTCTCTTTGGTTTATTGACTGATAGTCAGCTATTACAGAACTGCAAAAATGTACTGTTGAACAAATGCCATCGTAATGCTTAAATATTGGAAAAAAGTATTATATTGCTCAGGCTTTTAGACATGAACACTTATAATACGATCCTCAACAGTGGTGACAATAATTATTCATACTGCAGTGCATGATGGGAGTTTTTACTATGGTGTTACCCAGCATGGATTGCAGCATTTTGTTGATTGCCACCATTGTTGAGATTCATATGCTGGTTCTTGATGTCTGTGTGTGTCTAAATAGTACTGGAGTTTAAAATATTTATTACATTCACTATAACTATTACAGCAGTAATTTACACAAATTTAATAAATAAAAAAATAAAAAATATTATTGCTGCTTTATGTTGATGAGGAATTGAAGTTCATTGTTTTAAATGAGGACACATTGTTACACGTTTATGGAGGAACGGTGACAGAAATCAAACTATATAGCAAAATATATTGAAAATGGTCAGGTCAGGTGATGTAAAAAAATCGTTTTCTAAAAGTAACATTTGAGATGACGCTGTTGTGTCATGCACTGAACACAAGATGTACCTTCAATACAATGTGAGTTGTTTTGGGGAAAAAAGTGCGTGTGTGTGTGTGTGCGTGCGTGTGTGTGTGTGCGTGCGTGTGCGATTTTTGTTCACATGTCATACATGAATAAAGTTGTATTTCTTTACTTATGATATTTATGATTTACTACACTTTAAATCACACACACACACACACACACACACACACACACACACACACACACACACACACACACACATATTATTTATTTCATTTGTAACAATATGTGGAGATTTTGTGATTCATACTTAACTGTTTTTTTCTTCTTTAGGTGTGGTTGGTGTTGAAGTAATTAGATTGTCTGTTATAGAAGGAGATTGTGTCACTCTGCACACTGGTGTTAAAACAAACCAACAAGACAGATTGAGATGGTATTTTAATGACAATCGCATCGCTCAAATCAATGGAGATGTCAGTAAGACCTGTAAAGATGTTCAGTGTGATGGTAAATTCAGAGACAGACTGGAGCTGGACAATCAGACTGGATCTCTGACCATCACACGCATAATGACCTCAGATGCTGGACATTATCAACTGAAGATTTTAGGCAGCCCCAGCAGTGAAAAGATCTTCAGTGTTACTGTTCATGGTGAGGCAATTAACAAATGTTTAAAAGCAGGCTATATGTGTTTAAATCACAACATCTCTTGATTATAGTATTTTATGATCACAACAAAATATGTCAGATGCTATAGAATGCAGTAGTTTATTATCCCATTTGGTTAAAAAAAAAAAAAAAAAGACCCCTAACAGTTAGCACTAACCCCCCTTTCCTGAACACACACCAGATACTGGGAAAATAATACTACACCTTACCTCCTGAATGTTAGACCAAATAAAGTTAGACAAGTATTGACAATTTTTTTTTGGAAGCTCAGATTTTGGAAAATCAAATCTGAAGGGTATATTTTTATTGAGCTTGACTTTTGAATAATTTAACCTATCACTTTAAATTACAATTTGTCTTCTAATATTAATAGAGCAGATATGAATCCGCAGATATGAACTCCTCTTCCCAAATGTCTTTTGAGATGTTAATTCCAATGTCATCCTCCCATGCTAATTTTAGGTGATCTGAAGTTCTTACACCAATTCAATTAAAGTGGTCAAAAGCAGTGAATTTGCCATCTACATAAAAATCCTTTGTTGTGGCTAGTCCTTCGTGTCTCCACAATGAAAATACCTTATCAGGCTGACCAGGCAGAAAATTATGATTGTCACAAATAGGCAGGTATACTGAAGAACATGTAATATTCATAGAAGTTCTTATTTGATTCAAAGTTATCCAGATTTTCTGATAGAGTTGAACACAACAAAGTTCTTACATTGCGACTTCTTTATTAAAAATGCTGTACTGGAAAAAAAAAAAGAATAGCCTTGAGGGAGCTACCGACGACCAACCAAGCTTCCAATTGCACTTAGGAGAGGCATCAATCAGCTTATCCATATCACTGCTCTGCCAGAACATAATAACCCTGGCATTAGAAGCCCATGCAGTAATAATGTTGCTCCTTGGGCTTTTGCAAGTGGAAAATAAAGGGCAGAAAACTAACTGTTTGAAACAATAATGAGGCAAATATTTGGGTATGTTCTGAAAAAGGTAGACAAAATGAGGCAGAGAAGCCATTTTAATAGTGTTGACCTGACCAATTAGGAACAACAGAAGCACTCCCCACTTACACAGGTGCATCTCAATAAATTATAATGTCATGGAAAAGTTAATTTATTTCAGTAATACAACTCAAATTGTGAGAGTCGTGTATTAAATAAATTCAGTGCACACAGACTGAAGTAGTTTAAGTCTTTGGTTTCTTTAATTGTGATGATTTAGGCTCGCATTTAACAAAAACCCACCAATTCACTATCTCAACAAATTAGAATACTTCATAAGACCAATAAAAAAAAAAAAAAAACATTTTTAGTGAATTGTTGGTCTTCTGGAAAGTATGTTCATTTATTGTATATGTACTCGATACTTCGTAGGGGCTCCTTTTGCTTTAATTACTGCCTCAATTCGGCGTGGCATGGAGGTGATCAGTTTGTGGCACTGCTGAGGTGGTATGGAAGCCCCTGTTGCTTTGATAGCCTTCATGTCATCTGCATTGTTGGGTCTGATGTCTCTCATCTTCCTCTTGGTTCAGGTCAGGCGAGGTTGCTGGCCAATCAAGCACAGTAACACCATGGTCATTGAACCAGCTTTTGGTACCTTTTGCAGTGTGGGCAGGTGCCAAGTCCTGCTGGAAAATGAAATCAGCATCTCCATGAAGCTTGTCAGCAGAAGGAAGCATGAAATGCTCTAAAATTTCCTGGTAGATGGCTGTGGACTTCAGAAAACACAGTGGACCAACACCAGCAGATGACATGGCAGCCCAAATCAGGGCCGTCGCTAGTGGGGTGAAAGGTGGTGACGATTCTAGGGGCTGTAAGGGTTTTATACATAAATATAATTTAATTTAGCTCAAAGGGAATCATTAATGATTTTATAGGGAATTTGAACAGAATCACTGTTTTGCGGCTGATCACTGAGCGATTCACTGAACGAGCCGTATAACATTAATTCTGCACTGGATATTAAAATCCAAAATATAGTGAAAACACTATTAATAAGCACAGTAACAAGATCGGCAGATTAAGACATTAACTTGTAAGCACAAAACACAAGATACTTCTCTTTTCAATATAAATAAGACTTTATTTATATAAACCTAATACATAAACTAACCTAACATGAACACACGCATTCACACATTCACACGTTGCGGAAAAAGAGAAAGGATGAGTTTAGAGAATGAGAATGTGAAATCCCAAGTTTACAGCAATATGTGCTATTGCATAGACCTGAACAACCATCAATCACTTAATTAACCCTCGCGTTGAGTTTCTCAATGAGGCTAAAATTTATATTAAATACACCAGCTCAGTTATAATCTGGAGTTTGTACTTGCGTTGCCTCGTGTTACAGGGATTCCCTTTTGTCTTCGTCGTCGTTGCAGGAAAGGGGTTTTCCCGAGTTGGTGATTGGCTGGAAGTTCAGTAGTCTTTGAAGCGAGGTCTTGGGAAGCCAATGGTTGGGCCGTTGGCTGAGGATGGTCTTGAAGTCCGTTTCTGGTTGAAGTTTGAAGCGGGTGCAGTCGCTGGACTTTGCGGCAAACTTAACTTTTGAACACGAGACTCAACGGAAAGAAAAGAAACTAAAGTAAAAGAATAAAATGAGTAATGAGACTAGGTGGTTTTTCTTCTCATCGTGGTGTTAAGTAGCAACTGGCCTGTAGGCCAGAACACACTCAAAGAGCGCTAAAACAGCGTCAAAACGCTGTGGCGAGAAGAAGAAGAAGGGTAGAAGGGACGAGAAGAGGGGGCTTAGAGAGAGATTTGATGGTGTCCTGAGTTCTTAAACTCGGCTTTGGGACACATCCCATTTGGTGTTTTGACCAATTAGATAGGCTATTGTCTTAGCTAGGGTTGTTCCTTCCATCATAAATCAGCCTGTTATCAGTCACATGGTCTGAATTTTACACACTCTTGCAAAGTATACTTTTGGACATGATTTCTATAACCAGAATATGATACATTTGACACAGAATTAATTGAAAGAAACATTTCAAGCTAGAAATGTCAAACTCATATGTAGCATATTTGCTTTATGAGATGAACATAATAAATCATAACGGGTTATCAATTATATATCCATCTTCAGGAATTAGCTGTAGTATTAATAGTACAATAGAATGATTAGTTCGTCCGCAGTACGGACCCTTCTATTGACTTTAAGGAAAATTATTCCTCTGGCCACGACAAATAATTTTCTTAACGAAGCAGTGCTCCGAGCATTGTAGCAAGATCGGACGTTAAAGTGACTTAGTTCTGAGAGCAGCAGACAGACAACCAAGTGTGAATACATATGGATGTTTATTAAACTACACTACAGGGTAACATGTAACATAGAACTAGACACAGACATACACACATTAAACATGGATGCCAACGCAAGAAAGGAAGGCACGGAGAGAGAGAGCGAGAGAAAGCGCTTTTGTAGAGAGCGCTCGCGCGCAAGAGAGAGTGTGGCAGTATTTTAACATCACCTAACAAAAATCTGTTATGAACCATTAGAAAATCGCATCACCTTAATTAAAAGGGGTCAAAGCCTAGAAGCGCATCTAGATAGTTAACAAGCGGTTACTTGCATGGGTTTTGTGGGTGCTGAGTAAAGTATCCTGGTGCATGTATAATGCGTAGATTCCCGGGGGGGGGGGGATTCCTTTTGGAGTAAAAGCTTCGTCCTTCCGTCCTCCCTTAGTCCGAAGTGAGTTCCCAAAGTTACCGAACTTAAAATTGCCAGAAGATCGGGCTCCCCGGAAGGGGAGCCGCGAGGTTTCCCAGGTGCTAAATGTGTCTCCGGCGCGCTTTGGTAGAAGAGAGAGAGGGAACTGTGCGTGGGCTCTTTAAAGTCTGCGAAAGGTCACGCCTCTCAGGATGGGCTTGACCAATAAGAAAGGCTGAATTTCCAAGCGGGAGTTTGGAAATACTGGGGGTTTTATGGCCCTTTGTCTGAGAGCATGGTAATTTGCAAAAGGGGTTGGATTGAAAGTTATTATACAAACTATTAAAGATTCTTAGGACACTGATATGTTGCATAGATATCAACATGTAATATTCACTCTCAGTTAGATCATCCGAAGACGGATTGATAGAGACCAAACATGTTACAGTCAGAGTGATATTAACTATTGATCTATAATAAGCATGCATAAAACAGTATTAAAATACACAAAAACAGTAATAATATACACAATGACTTAATGATATGTGTGCTCATTCAAAGAAAGGTTTCCTATGAATTAATTAGAGAAAAGTCCATTTTATGGCAAAATGCCCTTTTCCTAAAGTGGATATGAAATGAGTGTTGCATGACCATTTTGCATTCCTTTGCGCAATAAAACTAATGTTATCTGATGGGTTGCCATGGCACCGGGGGTGCTCTGGCGGCGTCTGCAGACATAGGGGCACCTAAGAATGTGTATTGGGTGAGGGGTCTGTGATTATTTGTTAATCTAATAACTAGTTTCGTTTGTTAAATCAAATGAGAAATTGTGTCTGATTGGTCCAAATGCTACACATACATACCAAACACGACTAACCTTAAAGTCATTCAATGGTTATTAGAAAGACATACATAATATGTGCTTAAAACATGATAGTCTAATATGTGATTACATACATAATATAGTGTTATGCCTAGAGATGTCCTTTTAGGATGATTTTATGTGCTTATGAAAAAGAAAGTCTCTGTATACTTCTGTGGAGACCAAAAGACATGTTCTTTGGACAAAGGAATTTCAGTCTGGTTCTTTGTCTTCTATGTGTGGGGAGAAGTCAATCTAAAGAAGCTTGTGATTTCTCTTGTGGAACGCCATGTGATGGCCATCTCTTTGACCATTAATCTTGACTATTTACCCCAAATTTGATGATCTCCTTCCTGCGTAGAACACTTATCAATAAGTGTTCTTTTGTCTTAATGTTGCGAGCTGTTCTGTGAAAGAGGCTTGTTAGTTAGGCTTGCTCCAGAAGTCAGAGATAGGAATCTTTACGATGTTGTCCTGTTGTCCTGGAATTTCAGCTCCTCATGTTTCGATGCTCCGATCGAATCTTAGTTTTGTCTGACTCGTTCTGACGCTACATACCCCCCTTGATTGGCGATGTGTCGAGTTGGAGACATCGGCAAGCACTGGATAAACAGAGGCAGAAGAAGCAGACACAAAAACAGCAAACAACAAGACAACACCTCCATGACAGTTACTGTACTGGTGCAGGGCATCAGGTTATTCGGGTACAGGCGGCTATATTCAATTGGTCAATCTAGTTTGGTAAACTGAATAGTTTTAGTTCAATTTTGGAAATTGTTGTTCTAATTTAGTTCAGTACGTTGATTCTTCGATCAAATTTTGTGATTAGATTTGTTTGTTTCTTCTAAGTTGTCTCAACTTAAGAATGTTCACCTTTAGTTTCTAGTGACATCATTTGTGGTAAAATGAATTGACCTATCGTGCGTGGAGCTCTCTGGCTTCCATTCGGTTTCGAGTGGTTTGCGGATATTAGGTGTGGTGAGTCAATCCTAATATCAGACCTTTGACCCTTGCAGGGTGTCTAGGTTTTTCACCTACTAAAGAAAGAGGGGAAGGAAAGGATAGGTAAAAGAAGAACAAAACAAACAAAGCTACTGTGGGTTTTCCTAGCATGTTTTGCAACTACTGTTGGGCTAGGATGTCGTGCAGCTAGGGAGTCATGTACCTTAACTTAGTGTCAGGTTTTCTAACTATGGTGAGGATAGCTGCATGTTTCTTCATGGTGGTGTATGTAACTATGTTACGCTACAATTTGGATATTCTACTTGTGGGAAGAATATGTTTGTTACATGTGTTGTCAGTAGATGTGGTTACCTCTAGGTGTAGGTAATGTTGTGTGTGTTACTGGTGTAGTGTAGGTGTGGTCAGATCTGTTTCAGTCTGTGTTGTCTCCCCCCTTTTCAGGTATGTCGGTGAAGACAGGCTCTCTGCATCCTTGGCTTGGATGAGGGCGTGTCCATGATCTAATGGGGGTCAGTCCAGAAAGGCAGGAAGTTCTTTAGCAGACAGTCGGAGGTAGTTTGGCATGGCTGTGTGAAGCTGGGATGCAAACTTCGTCTCCTATGTTGCATTCCTCTCGTGCTGCCTTCTGGATGTGACTTTCTGACCTTCTGTGCTTTGGTGGTTGCTGTTGAACAGGCAAGAATGTGGTTCTTGGAGTTGGAGTTCATTTACCAGTTTGTTAGTGAGTGATGGGTGAGTGATGGGTGAGTGATGGGTGACTGAGGTGACGTTCTCTGGTACCTCAGTTTTCATCAACAGTTGGCCGTGAGAGAATTGCTCGTTCAGGGTGGTTGTTGAACAGGTGCTTGTCATCTCTGATATGGTGGTGTACCATGTGATCACCGGCCTTCCATTCTGTCGCTGGTCACAGCGAGCATGACTCAATTTTGTAGTCATCCGTGTTCAGCTTATCTTGAAGGATCTCTTTCAGTTGTCTCATGACTTGTTCCATGTCTTCTGATGGTAAGCTGTCTAGATCTTGTGCATACTCAGCGCCGTGCATGTCTGAGTGGTGCTGAGGTGGGTTTCGTTGTCGCTTACCCACACGAGTTGCTCTTGGATGAGTCAGGTGATTACCTTTGGATGTCTGATCTTTTGTGTTTCTTGAGAAGCGTGGCTTGTCCCATGGATTTTTCCAGCGGTTGGGCTGATAGCTGTCGTGGACATGGGGGTCACGTTCTCCGTGCTCTTGATGGAAAACTCTGGTGTTGTGATGCAACTGGGTGTCATCCAGTGCAAGGCTAGAGTCTTTGGTGACAGAGTTCAAGAGTGTGGAGGTTTTGTTATCTTTCTTTGAGGCCATCTTCTGCTTGTTGTAGGCCTTCTGTGTTAGGTCACGCAACTGTTGGATGGTCATGGAGCGTGGACAGGCCATGACGCCTAGATGGTGACTGACTCCAGGGTGCAGATTTTTTAGGAAGAGGCTTTTGAACTTCACATCCTCTTCAAGGTCAGGTTCGTTGTGTGCACCAAAGTAAGCTTGTCGGAGTCGGTTGTAGTAAGCTTGTGGAGTCTCTTGTCGACCTTGTTTGGTTTCCAAGGCAGTTAACAGTCCATGTTCGGACTCTGGGTCTGTAAATTCTTTAATCAGGACCTCACAAAGTAGCTGGTAGTCTGACTTCGTTCGACTGGGCTGTCGATCTAGGAAGTTTCGTACCTCGGGACTGGATGTTGCTCTAAGGAGGTATAACCTGTCTCTGTCAGTCACATGAGGTCTCATTTCTAGATAGAAGTCGATATCTTGCAGATGAGCCTCGATAGTGTGGCCCTCTGTGGAGTTCGGGTTGAACTTGCTTATGCTTTTAGACAGCTTGTCAAGGTCTTTGACGGTCATCCCAAGTGCAGCTCCAAGATCTGCTTGGATGGGAGGTTTTCTTTCGTTGGCAGGAAAGAGTTCTGTGGTGAAGGCAGATGAAGTTTTGGGTTGTGGCCCTTCACTTCTTTCGTTGCATGCCAGTTCTTGGACGTAGGACTCAGCTCTGCTCAGCAGTGGTGAGGCTGAGAGATGTTTCTCTTGCCTTGGCTCTTGTTTCTGCTCATAAGCATGTTTGAGTTCTTTTCTGACCATATAGAGCTCATAGTTGGTATCGTCTAGTTGTTGGGTCAGATTGTCCATTTCAGTTCTGTACCTTTCAAGGTTGTCTTTCAAGGAACTGATTTTGGCGTTCTTGTTGCTGATGTCATTCTTAGCTTTCTCTAGTAGCTGTTCGGCATACTGGAGCCTGTTTACCAGGTCTTTCTGGGCAGCTTTTGCATGTTGTTGGTCAAGCTGAGCTGCTTTCAGGGCTGCTTGGAGCTCCTTAACTTGTTCCGTTGTTTCCTGCTCCCTCTCGTTGGGTGCTTTGAGTTGATCTTGAACTTTCACTTCCAGCTTGTCTATGCGGCGTTGAGCACATGTCAGCTCCTCTTGAAGATGGGTGATGTGCTTGTCGCTCAGTTTCAGCTGGGTCGTGAAGGCATAGCTTAGGGAGCTGGTGATTTTGACTAGCTCCTCGTGGTTGGTGTTCTGGCTCGAATCTTGTGTCAGGAATCTTCTCAGAATTAGGATTATTATTAAAAATAATAACAGTTCAAGGGTCTTGGGGGTGAGGCTGTCTGTCGTGCCTCTCAGCCAAGTGTTCCCATCTTCCCCTTGGGCAAAGGGGGCTGCAGTCTGCGGCATGTTAGCACGCTGGGGAGAAGAGAGACTGACACAGATCTGTGTGGAGTAGAAGCCTATGTGTGGTGGGACAACTAAGTGTTGTGTCAGTGATTTTGAACCACTAGTGTAATGTGGTGATGACTGTGTTGGTCTCAGGGTATCTAGGTAGACTAGAGATGTGAAGACTTCGTCACTTCTAATGAGGAAGAGGGAAAAGAGAGAAAAAAGGTGAAAAACAAATTCAATTAAAGAAACAATTTCCTTTTTTTTTTTTTAAATGAGGAAATTTTTTTTTTTTTTTCTCAATTAAATGTTATCAACGAGGCAAACAATATTATTAAATCTCTGTCTTAGACAAATGAATATAATAATAATTCTGATATCTCTTTCTTAGTCTGACAGGATTGACAACATACACCTTACAGTTGGACCGCTCACAAGGGAGGCTGCAAAGGCAACGGTTGCCCAAAACTTATCTCTATTAAATTGATCTCAGCGTTGGATGAGATGTTAAAATTTGGATTGCGTTTTCAAATGTGGGGAGGCTAGGAAGAACGAAAGAGTGTTTGATTACAATCAAATTCGTAAGGATGATTCTCCTTTTGACAGGATTGTGTATTTCATTCACTTTAGAATTGATTGATTGATGGTTCTTACAGGTCCCTACAAATGTGAAAAGTGAAGAGTGAAGAAAGTAGGAGAGGACAGGAGAGAGACAGTAGATTAAGTGGATCGGGTCCACTAGTACGCTGTTATGCCCAACTACGAGTAGAGCGTTATTTTCAGTTGCTGCACAACTAATAACAAATAAATAAATTTTGGGTGAAAGAGATTTGTCTCTCTAATTTATTTGCACTCGTAGTGAGGGATAACAATGTCTCTAATGCTCGGGTGTGTCGTTCCCAAGCTAGGATACACAGAGGAAAGAGAATGGTAAGACAAAGGAAACTTGAAAAGTAATAAATGGGTAAAATAAGCAAAACTGAAATTAAATCAAGGAGGAAATAAGTCTTTAGTTTTAGTAACTAAAAATAGTGGCTAAGTGTATAACCAAAACAGGAAGAAAGAGGGGTAAAACGCAATAAAATAATGAGTAAGTAGTCTGAATAGAATCTATTGAGATGGGTAATAAATCAATTAGGTGGAATAAGTTTACTTAAACCTTCAAAGTTCAAGACTTATTTGTACCTAAAATGATTTGGCCCAAAAGAGAATACTAGAAGTAATGATCATATGAAATGATCTGAGGGGGAAATTTTGAATGATTCCAAATAAATTTAATGTTTTAATTAAATTTTGAATTTGGCACAATTAATAATTGTGAACTAGTAGTATTTCCCTTTCTAGTAAATGCAAATAAGTGGTAAGAAGTGAGAAAATAGAGAAATAAGAAAGAGAAAGACCAACAAGTGTATTAGTTTAGATGTTTAAAGGGTTAAACCACTTTAGCTTTTCAAACACACACACTGTATTCAACCACTGGATGCTAATGCTAACTTCTAACCTTTGAGGCTAATGGCTTTAGCATAGGCTTCAATGTAAACACAACCGTTCCGTTAGCTTAGCAACAGTATAGAGTTTGTTTACAATAGCATCAATGTGCTGCGCGTGCGCAGTTCAGAGTTGCTCCGGAAGTAGGTTAAGACTTCCGTGTCATGCAAGTAACTGTGGCAACTAAAACAAACTCTAGTGGACTAGATTACAATTACAGTTAATGCAGTTACAGTTAGGCATGTTACATGAAATGTCGGCGCATTTCAACACTGTACAAATAACAACACCGCTTTTAGTTGGTTCTGCGATGTGGCGCTTAAACTCTCAGTTCGTTTAGAGTTTACTTTAAACTTTATTCAAATCGCCGCTTCGTGCTGCAGTTGAGGAAAACAGTGATCGGATCATAAAAGCCCGTGCCAGTTTCTCTGGACACGTACACACAACAGGTTTTCTTCGCTGTTGGCACAAAGTTAACTTTAACTTTATCAAGCTTATATCATAGCTGATCTGACAATGGAACACGCACTGGAAATCAAACTATGAATAATAAAGCTTTGATCAGATAGAATTGAGGAACACGCTCAAAACTATTCTTTATCCACCGATTTATTTACCTTTTAATTATTGCAGTTTAGCTCCGTTCAGCTAACAGTGACTGAGATTCAGGAGTATAACTATTGAATGACCTGGAACACGCAGGACATCAATTCAGCTATAAAACAAGGCATTACAGAAAAGAGGAACACGCTCAATTTCAACCTTATTGTATGATCTCAGATAACTTTAAGTTCACTTACTGCAGTTTAACAATGAAGAGGCAGACTCGAGTTACAGTCTTCTCTGCGTTCATTCATTCAAGCAGGCGCGCGCTGCTGACGTCACACACACACACGCTAGTCTCAGAAGCGTCTCATCTTTCATCCACAGCAATGGAAAAGATTAAATAACTTGGTTTATGCTCACAATTTAGATTAATCTGCCCGCGTCCTCCACCAATAAATATGTAAGGGTTTTATACATAAATATAATTTAATTTAGCTCAAAGGGAATCATTAATGATTTTATAGGGAATTTGAACAGAATCACTGTTTTGCGGCTGATCACTGAGCGATTCACTGAACGAGCCGTATAACATTAATTCTGCACTGGATATTAAAATCCAAAATATAGTGAAAACACTATTAATAAGCACAGTAACAAGATCGGCAGATTAAGACATTAACTTGTAAGCACAAAACACAAGATACTTCTCTTTTCAATATAAATAAGACTTTATTTATATAAACCTAATACATAAACTAACCTAACATGAACACACGCATTCACACATTCACACGTTGCGGAAAAAGAGAAAGGATGAGTTTAGAGAATGAGAATGTGAAATCCCAAGTTTACAGCAATATGTGCTATTGCATAGACCTGAACAACCATCAATCACTTAATTAACCCTCGCGTTGAGTTTCTCAATGAGGCTAAAATTTATATTAAATACACCAGCTCAGTTATAATCTGGAGTTTGTACTTGCGTTGCCTCGTGTTACAGGGATTCCCTTTTGTCTTCGTCGTCGTTGCAGGAAAGGGGTTTTCCCGAGTTGGTGATTGGCTGGAAGTTCAGTAGTCTTTGAAGCGAGGTCTTGGGAAGCCAATGGTTGGGCCGTTGGCTGAGGATGGTCTTGGAGTCCGTTTCTGGTTGAAGTTTGAAGCGGGTGCAGTCGCTGGACTTTGCGGCAAACTTAACTTTGAACACGAGACTCAACGGAAAGAAAAGAAACTAAAGTAAAAGAATAAAATGAGTAATGAGACTAGGTGGTTTTTCTTCTCATCGTGGTGTTAAGTAGCAACTGGCCTGTAGGCCAGAACACGCTCAAAGAGCGCTAAAACAGCGTCAAAACGCTGTGGCGAGAAGAAGAAGAAGGGTAGAAGGGACGAGAAGAGGGGGCTTAGAGAGAGATTTGATGGTGTCCTGAGTTCTTAAACTCGGCTTTGGGACACATCCCATTTGGTGTTTTGACCAATTAGATAGGCTATTGTCTTAGCTAGGGTTGTTCCTTCCATCATAAATCAGCCTGTTATCAGTCACATGGTCTGAATTTTACACACTCTTGCAAAGTATACTTTTGGACATGATTTCTATAACCAGAATATGATACATTTGACACAGAATTAATTGAAAGAAACATTTCAAGCTAGAAATGTCAAACTCATACATACCAAACACGACTAACCTTAAAGTCATTCAATGGTTATTAGAAAGACATACATAATATGTGCTTAAAACATGATAGTCTAATATGTGATTACATACATAATATAGTGTTATGCCTAGAGATGTCCTTTTAGGATGATTTTATGTGCTTATGAAAAAGAAAGTCTCTGTATACTTCTGTGGAGACCAAAAGACATGTTCTTTGGACAAAGGAATTTCAGTCTGGTTCTTTGTCTTCTATGTGTGGGGGAGAAGTCAATCTAAAGAAGCTTGTGATTTCTCTTGTGGAACGCCATGTGATGGCCATCTCTTTGACCATTAATCTTGACTATTTACCCCAAATTTGATGATCTCCTTCCTGCGTAGAACACTTATCAATAAGTGTTCTTTTGTCTTAATGTTGCGAGCTGTTCTGTGAAAGAGGCTTGTTAGTTAGGCTTGCTCCAGAAGTCAGAGATAGGAATCTTTACGATGTTGTCCTGTTGTCCTGGAATTTCAGCTCCTCATGTTTCGATGCTCCGATCGAATCTTAGTTTTGTCTGACTCGTTCTGACGCTACAGGGCCCACGGCTGAGGGGGGCTCCCGGCGATCTCAACTGACTGGCTGAGGCCGACCTTAAAAGACGCTCAGGACAGTTGATGGGCCACTGCTGTGCGTAGTCACGAAAGCTTACCGTTTGCGCGTGTTTTTAAGCCTTGCCAATTTAAACATTCAAAAGAGTTTAAAGCATTCCATCACAAGACGCAGAAAAACTCAACTGAGTACTCGCACGCCGTGTTTGGTGCGCACGCGGAGAGCGGCATCTCACGGACAGCAACACCGAATCGAGTTCTCCTTCGCGCCCTCCTGCACCTGAACCAACAAATGCAAATTGCAGTTTACACATGCAAACAGAAAATGATGTGAAAGAGCCCAATTCAGCACCCGCGCGCTGTGTTCTGTGCTCACAGGGTGCACGCAGAGACGCATCTCAAAGCGCTTCAACACCGAATTTGCCTCTTCTTGCTCTTGTCCCACGACATATACATACAAAATCATGTCAAAATACCGGTCTTGTCGGTTATTTCTAAAGTGAAAGAAAACAGTGGGGAAAGAAATTAGATGTGTATCATTATAATGGATGCATTGTCTCTTAAAGTGACCACACCTAATTTACTGCTGTCGGTGTCCTTAATGTTAATCCAAGAAAATGAAAGAGAAAAAAAAATCACTCACTGCTCTTGACTGAATTACTTTGTAGTTTTAACAAGAATTAATCCACAGTCACACCAAAAATAATTCAGACACCAGATATAAGTTTTGTTTTGTTTTGTTTTGTTTTGTTTTTACTAGTGGGTGCAGGACACTATAGTTAATTTATGTAAGTGAGTATAGCAAA
This sequence comes from Acrossocheilus wenchowensis, assembly GCA_029620275.1. Taxonomy (NCBI): domain Eukaryota; kingdom Metazoa; phylum Chordata; class Actinopteri; order Cypriniformes; family Cyprinidae; genus Acrossocheilus; species Acrossocheilus wenchowensis. Next base: position 780,302 of record JAJUBA010000166.1, read on the forward strand.
ATAAAGTAAACTGTGACATACCCAAAAAATCTTCATACAGTGGACTACAAGTAAAATTGATAAAAAATTTGGAGCCAAAAATTATTTAGACAATTTGACCTGAGCATGTTTTGCTTAAGTGTTTTTTATTTAATTGCTAATGTGACCTTTTTACACCACAGAATGAACAAAATTAAGCATTGCTTGGTCAACAAAGTATTGATAGTTGTGTAAATATTGTCATACTAACAGCTGTCTGAATTTTTGGTTGATTGTAATCCACTACATACCTTTCTGTCAAAGTTATCTGACATTATTGTCAGTCCTGTCTTGTGTTTCCCCTCCTCTTGTGCCCATATTTGGTTTGTTCCTGTTCCTGTCATTATTAGTTGATTTGTCCCCAGACGTGTTTGATTTGTTCCCCACCTGTTTGAGTTCTCCTTGTCTGATTTCCTTATGTTTATAAGCCCTGTGTTTCCCTGTCTCCACGGCGGTTGTTAATTGTTACTCGTGTGTACTGCATTCCTGTGTTCCTGCAATTTCCAATAAAGTCGAGGTTTGGAAGAACTCCTGGTTCCCCGCATTTCCCTTGCTCCAGCATGACCCTGACAGAACAACCGACCCTAAACAGTAACCTCTTCCTTTTTTCCCCCGTTTTGTTTTCCCGTTTGGTCAGTTTTTTGTTGTTCCTGTTTTTTGGTTTCCCACGGCGATGGAAGTCGCCGCGAAGGTCTTCGCCCTTGCCCAACGGGATCTCCCCTTTTATGAGTATGCGGGCGAGTTCTGTCAGCTCGCGAGGGGAATGCCGCTGGAAGACGCGGGCATTCTCCATCTCTTCCGGCTCGGAGCCAATCTCCACCATCCCATGGAGCTCCCAGACACCACGGGACTGTGTTGGAGCGAGGCTATTTTCCGGTGTCTGGGAAGCGTCCGGGCCCAAGCCGGAACTAGCCCACCATCCGCGGCCCCCCCTCACCAGCCGCCGTCCGCGGCTCTTTCTCACCAGCCGCCGTTCGCGGCCCACGAAAGCCCGCCGCCGTCCGCGGCTCTCTCTCATCAGCCGCCGTTCGCGGCCCACGAAAGCCCGCCGCCGTCCACGGCTCCCTTTCACCAGCCGCCGTTCGCGGCTCACGCAAGCCGGCCACAGGTACCCTTAGGGCTATTAGTGGAGTACGAGGGCGTGTTGTACCCGCCAGTGCCTGCCCCTCGCAAGTGCCTGCCCCTCGCAAGTGCCCGCCTGTGCCGGCCCCTCGCAAGAACCCTCCAGGGTTTCCGCTGGTCCTGTCCAGCTCTCCTGTGCCTCCGCTGGTTCCGTCCAGCTCCGCGCCACCCGAGCGCATGCAAGAGCGCCGCCCCGAGCCCGCGCTGCAAGAGCTCCGCCCAGAGCCCGCGCTACGAAAGCGCCTCCCTGTCTTCACGCTGCAAGAGTGCCCCCTTGAATCCGCGCTGCAAGAGCGCCGCCCAGAGCCTGCGCTGTCAGAGCGCCCCCTTGAATCCGCGCCGCAAGAGCGCCGCCCAGAGCCTGCGCCACGAAAGCGCCTCCCTGTCTTCGCGCTGCAAGAGCGCCCCCTTGAATCCGCGCTGCAAGAGCGCCGCCCAGAGCCTGCGCCACGAAAGCGCCTCCCTGTCTTCACGCTGCAAGAGCACCCCCTTGAATCCGCGCTGCAAGAGCGCCGCCCAGAGCCTGCGCTGCCAGAGCGCCCCCCCGTGCCTGCGCCATGAAGGCGCTTCCTAGAGTTTCCGCTGGTCCCGTCCAGCACCGCGCTGCCAGAGCAACCCCCAGTGCCTAAGCCACGTAGGCGCTCCCTAGAGTCCGCTTCCCCTGAACCCCAGCCCGAGACCACCTCTAATTTCCCCAGGAAAATTTTGGGGGGGGGTAGTAGGGCTCCGGCCAGAGAGGCCTAGGTGGGGGCTGGGGCCGAGGTCTCTGAGGCAGATCCGCCATGGCATTCCAAGTCCCCTGATCCGCCATGGCCGCCGGACTCCCCTGATCCGCCATGGCCGCCGGACTCCCCTGATCCGCCATGGCCGCTGGACTTCCCTGATCCGCCATGGCCGCCGGACTCCCCTGACCCGCCATGGCCGCCCGATTCCCCTGATCCGCCATGGCATCCCAAGTCCCCTGATCCGCCATGGCCGCCGGACTCCCCGGATCCGCCATGGCATCCCGACTCCCCTGATCCGCCATGGCTGCCGGAACGGGCGCCGCCCTGGAGGCCGTCGGTGTCTCCTGTTCCCTAGAGGCCTCCAGAGCGCCCACCCCCCCTCCCCGTTGGATGTTGCTAGGCGCGGGACGCGCCTTCCGGGAGGGGGGAGTAATGTCAGTCCTGTCTTGTGTTTCCCCTCCTCTCGTGCCCATATTTGGTTTGTTCCTGTTCCTGTCATTATTAGTTGATTTGTCCCTAGACGTGTTTGATTTGTTCCCCACCTGTTTGAGTTCTCCTTGTCTGATTTCCTTATGTTTATAAGCCCTGTGTTTCCCTGTCTCCACGTCGGTTGTTAATTGTTACTCATGTGTACTGCATTCCTGTGTTCCTGCAATTTCCAATAAAGTCGAGGTTTGGAAGAACTCCTGGTTCCCCGCATTTCCCTTGCTCCAGCACAACCCTGACAATTATAAAGATGAATTTGTTCTGACACAGTTTAACTCTTGAGTTCTTAGCATATGTTATTACCATTTTCTTAACTATAGCAAATACACTGTGAAAATTTGAGAAATGTGTCTGAATAAATTTTGGTTTGGCTGTATATTTCATTTTTACAGTGAAGACTATTTTACATTTGATTATTCGGTTTCTGTACCTCAACACCTACAAACTTGAAAAAACTTAAATATTGTGTAAATAGCACAAATAACTAATAAAACAAGCATACAAATTAAACAATTTCAAACAGGGCCCACGGGTACAACCTGCACCGGGGCCCCGCAAACCCCAGCTACTGCCCTGGCCCAAATCATCACAGACTGTGGAAACTCCACACTAGACTTCAAGCAACATGGATTCTGTGCCTCTTCCTCCAGACTCTGGGACCTTGATTTTCAAATGAAATGCAAAATCTACTTTCATCTGAAAAGAGGACTTTGGACCACTGAGCAACAGTCCAGTTCTTTTTCTCCACAACCCAGGTAAGATGCTTCTGACGTTGTCTCTGGTTCAGAAGTGGCTTGGTAGCCCTTTTCCTGAAGACGTCTGAGCGTGGTGATTCTCCAGCTCCAGATCACTCCTTGTGAAGCTCTCCCAAGCGTTTGAATCAGCTTTGCTTGACAGTATTCTCAAGCTTACAGTCATCCCTTTTGCTTGTGCACCTTTTCCTACCCAAATTCTTCCTTCCAGTCAACTTTGCATTTAATATGCTTTGATACAGCACTCTGTAAACAGCCATACCTTTCAGTAATGACCCTCTGTGACTTTCCCTCTTTGTGGAGGGCATCAATGTTCGTCTTCTGGATCATTGCCAAGTCAGCAGTGGTTGTATTGTGGTTTCAAAGAACAAGAGATACCCCAAAATTAAACTGTAGGGATGGTCATTAATTGAAACTCAAATGTAAATATTCCAATATTTTGAGATACTGATTTTTGACTTTCATGAGCTGTAAGCTCTAATCCTCAAAATTAAAACAAAAAAAAACTTTTGAAATGTTTTACTTTACATGCAATGAATCTAAAATATATGAAAGTTTCACTTTTTGAAATAACTTACAAGAGAAAATGAACTAATTTATTGAGATGCACCTGTATTTACATAAATATTTATTCATTTAGTAGACACTTTTATCCAAAGCAACTTACAATTAAGGAATAAAATAAGTGATTCATCATAAAGAGGCAAATAAACAAAGGAGGTGCTCGTAATACATAGTCTCAGTAGACTCAAGTTAACTTTCAACTTCTTAATGGCTTCAGTAAAATTAAGACTGAAAATATGTTTTAGCCCAGAGAGATTTATTTACCGCACATCTTTTTAACCCCTCTGAGGTGTGAATCCACTCTATTCAAGGCACTGTCCACTTTGACCATTTTTCATTTGACGCCAATCTGTTCTAACTGCAAATTAACCAATAAAGATTTCAATTCATATACATGCCTCTGGGATACTTTTCAAATCATCACCTTCCAATTATTCCAATTAAAGTATTATGTTTGTATTTAACTGAGAAACTGGATCACCTACAGGTCAATCCTCCTTGATAGCTGCAGTAGCTCTTGAATACTTTTTCAGTGTCATATTGTGGGCTCAGCAAAACGGGATAAATGGCCTTGTACCTACATAAGGAGGGAAGGAGGGCCAGACCCCTGAGGAGGAAGTAGACCTGGTGGGGACCAAGATGGAGCAGGCAGAGTGGGGCACCATAGTGGAGATGACAGAGCTGGGGACCAGAGCGGAGCCTGTAACCAGGATGGAACTGGTAGTTTGGGGAGCTTGGGTGAAGCCGGTAGGGCAGGGGGCCATGGTGGAGTAGAAGACCACCAAGGTGGAGCTGGCAATACTGGAGACCTCCAGGGCAGATATCCTCCAGGTGGATATGTAAACCACTAAGGTGGAGCAGAATGCCACCAAGGTGAAGCAGAAGGAGCCAAGTGATCACCAAGGCAGAGCAGGTGAATCCATAAACCACTAAGGTGGAGCAGAAAACCACCAAGGTGGAGGTGATGGTGCTGCAGACCATGGTGGACCTGGCAGGGCTGAAGACTAAAATGGAGCTGACAGAACCAGAGACCTCAGCAGAGCTGGACACTTGTGCAGAGATCTGTAGAACAAGTAGGTTACAGAATTAAATAAAATGCATTGAAGAAGTTTATGCTAGGTATTGCAGTTAAATTTTCACAAAGTAATGCTAACAACATTCATAAGAGCGCTACACAAAGTTACCATATATATAGCAATGGTTATTAATGAAAATTATAACTGTAATATGTATTGTTGCATGAGTATAAACAACTGATAACATTATACACCCTGCCCTAACCTATAATGGTGCAATGTGATATAATTTAACGCCCATTCCTCCAAAACAGAGAAAGCATCTTTCACAAATATCTACATGTCTGTCTCTTTTAAAGTGTTTAGTGTAGTTGTATGTGGGGTTATTATAGCACAATTCTTAACCCCACCCCAGACCTTTTCAAACCCTGGCTACGGCCATGGGGCCAGCTAACCAATCTGAGCTCACTGCAAATTTCTGAGGAAGGAACCAGTAAGTCAACAGACCGTTTGTACGAGAACAGAAAAGCAGCAGTGTTGGGCAGTAACTAATTACTAACTTAGTTACTGTAATAATATTACTTTTTGCAGTAATTATTAGTGTAACTAATTACTAATATGATTTCAGTAATAATATTACAGTTACCATCCATAAAACAGCTTACCCGTTATTTCCGGACTATAAGCCGCAACTTTTTTCCCACGCTTTGAACCTTGCGGCTTAAACAATGACGCGGCTAATATATGGATTTTTCCCGCTTTCGAATAAAAAAAAAACACATTCTGTGACGCGCTCAGTTGTATGGCGGCATGAAGCTTTAATCAGACCAATGAAATTGCCGAACGGGTTGAGGTCAAACAACTTTTTTGTTTACGGTTTAGATTAAATCGAGCGCGCTCAAATTTCCCATCATTCTGATTACGGTAATCATTTTGTCACCCTCATCATGGCAAAGACACGGAGATATGCATATGATGCAGCTTTCAAGTTGAAGGCGATTGATCTGGCTGTTGGAAAAGGAAATAGAGCTGCTGCAGGGGGAGCTTGGTCTTAATGAGTCGATGATAAGACGTTGGAAACAGCAGCGTGAGGAATTGACTTGGTGCATAAAGACAACTAAAGCACAGGAGGAGGAAGATAGTGACCGTGCAATGTTCACGGACTTAATTAACCCCCGAATCTGTGGTGGCATCACGGAATCGCCGAAAATTCCGTGATGGGCTCACAGAAGGCCGTGGTCCATGCACGGATTCACTGGTTCAATACCAGCGCTGCATCGGACCACGTAAAAAGAGTGACTCTGATGCAGTTATACTTTCACTGGAGAAAGTTGAACCAGTGGATCCGTGCGTGGAGCACGGCTGATGCCTGTCACTGACTTACATTGGTATCATTTCTGTGAGCCCATCACGGAAATTTCGGCGATTCCGTGATGCCACCACAAATTCGGAGGTTAATTAAGTCCGTGAACATTACACGGAATCCTGTGAGATCATGTTGCAACGTCGGCCACTGTTTACTGCTATTTTTTTATTTTTTGTTACAAGCGGTGTTTCGTTAAAGCCTATTTATTTTTGTTACAAGCCGTGTTTCGTTAAAGCCTGTGTAAAGTTAATTTGTTTCAATGTACCTGTAGGCACCTCCGGCTTATAGACATGTGCGGCTTATTTATGTTCAAAATAATTTTTTTTTTCAAATTCAGTGGGTGCAGCTTATATTCAGGTGCGCTCAATTGTCCGGAAATTACGGTAGTTACTTAGTTACTTTTGATGCCTCAACCCCGCTGATTTAAAAAATCCAACAATCAAATAATTCCTAGATATATTTTCATAATTTGCACAACTCACACATGCATGTGATATCCCCAGTGCAGCAGGCAAGCTTGGAATATGGAGAAGCTTACATTCAGCAGATAGAAATATCGCATTATATTGATTTTGTCAGGAAAAAAAAGATGATCTGAACACTTTTGTGTAAATTGTGGCTTTACTTTACTTTGGCATTACATCCCACCCACATCCCTCTTATCAGCATGTGGTACATTATATTACTATAATCAAAAATCTTTTTGGAAAATTCAACAGTTTCTTACAAACTTATGTGATTTGATAAAATACATAATGAAATATAATCATATATGGGTAACGGAGAAATTACAATTAGCTTCAAGCTACACATGACAATTAATGAGATTAATACAACACTTCTACTTGAATGTCGCTATCAGTTGAGTGTTTGTAATAACTTCTGACTGCGATCCAATGTGGATTTTGGTCAAATTATGAGGCAGAAAATTTTATGTGGAAGATACACAGTTACAACTTCTGTGGGGCGTGAAGAAACAGTAATGGAACTAGTAGTGTAACTAATTACTGTTGCCAGAAAGTAATAAGTAAAGAAACTATATGTGACCCTGGACCACAAAACCAGTCTTAAGTCGCTGGGGTATATTGTAGCGATAGCCAAAAATACATTGTATGTATGGGTCAAAATTATACATTTTTCTTTCATGCCAAAAATCATTATGATATTAAGTAAAGGTCATGTTCCATGAAGATATTTTGTAAATTATTACCGTAAATATATCAAAACTTTATTTTTGATTAGTAATATGCATTGCTAAGAACTTCATTTGGGCAACTTTAAAGGCGATTTTCTCAATATTTAGATTTTTTTGCACCCTCAGATTCCAGATTTTCAAATAGTTGTATCTCGGCCAAATAGTGTCCGATCCTAACAAACCATACATCAATGGAAAGCTTATTTATTCATCTTTCAGATGATTTATAAATTCGTAAAATTGACACTTAAGACTGGTTTTGTGGTCCAGGGTCACATATTACTTTTGAAAGGAGTAACTAGTAATGAGTAATATATTACATTCTTTGAGTAACTAGCCCAACACTGAAAAGCAGTATAGAATAAAGTTAAATTATGTGAAAAATAATATGTTAAAAAAGAAGCATGAACATGTTACCGTGCACCCCATAAACACAATCAAGCCTTCGAAAAAAGCTGGTAGACCACCCTTTAAATTACTTTGCACACTGAAAAGACCGAACAAACAGGAAACCTTCAGCCACCATTAGATACCTTCGTTGGGCCAATTAGGTGGTCCTTACACCAGATAGGAAGGGAGTTCAGAGATAGCCTCCTTGGCTGTGACAGGATAGGCAGAGAGTGGCTATATCAAAGCAGACTGGGAATTCTGGGAGGGTCTCTGTGGCTGTGTCAGAGCAAGCAGAAAGTTCAGGGATATCGTCCGTGGCTGTTTTAGAGCAGACAGAAACTTCAGGAGTGAACGCTGCTGCCTCGGAGGAGCTGTGGTGGACACTGCCACCTGAGGAGGAGCTATGGCCCACACACAAAGAACAGTGATGCCCACAGCCGGAAGCACTGTGGACAGTGGGATGACCTCTGGGACCAGATTCAGGTACACCTGACTTGGGACCACCAGATTTAGAAGCACTAGGACAGGGCTTGAGAAGGCTGAGATTAATTTCACTGCTGCATGAAACAACAGCATTGGGGGGGTCCACCACCTTGGTTGCTAATCCCACACATCTGGTCTGGTATGGTGGCCATGAGGAGATCCTCCTCCACCCCGCTAGAAATTTTACGTTCCCAGAACGTCCTCAGAACGTCCCCGCTGGTGTCAAGGACGTCATCTAGTAATGTCCCCAGAACGTTCTGAGAAGGTCACGATGTTGAGTTCTTTAATGGGTTGGGGGACGTTATTTGGAGGACCTTTACAGAACATTCAGGACGTTCTCGGGACGTTTAGGGCACCATATTTTATTTTAAAATTTTACGTTCCCAGAACGTCCCCCCTGGTGTCAAGGACGTCATCTAGTAACGTCCCCAGAATGTTCTGAGACGGTCACGATGTTGAGTTCTTTAAAGGGTTGGGGGACGTTATTTGGAGGACCTTTACAGAACATTCAGGACGTTCTCGGGACGTTTAGGGACCATATTTTATTTTAAAATTTAACGTTCCCAGAACGTCCCCGCTGGTGTCAAGGACGTCATCTAGTAACGTCCCCAGAACGTTCTGAGAAGGTCACGATGTTGAGTTCTTTAAAGGGTTGGGGGGTTATTTGGAGGACCTTTACAGAACATTCAGGACGTTCTCGGGACGTTTAGGGCACCATATTTTATTTTAAAATTTAACGTTCCCAGAACGTCCCCGCTGGTGTCAAGGACGTCATCTAGTAACGTCCCCAGAACGTTCTGAGACGGTCACGATGTCGAGTTCTTTAAAGGGTTGGGGGACGTTATTTGGAGGACCTTCACAGAACATTCAGGACGTTTTGGGAATGTTAAGGGGACCATTACTATACTACATTCAACCTTTGCAGGACAAACCTACAATGTTTTTGTTGTTGTTGTTGTTTTGGTCCTATTTAGGTACTTCCATCACATGAATGTTTTCAGAAGATTTAGTAACACATTACAGGAAACTATAGGGGATCAGACCTTTCAAACCGGTTCTTGGTCTACAGAACCTTAATAAGGCACTGTGTTCACGCTTAACAGATTCAAACATAAAATACAAAGCAGGAAAGCATCATTCATTTATTTTGTGAACAAAAACAGATTATAAATGATATTAAATATGGTCATGCATAGGAAGGGTGGTGGAGATAGAGAGGGGGGAACTCGGTCAATTCAATTCATTTCAGTTCAAATTGGCTTTATTGCCATGATAATTTCCACAGTAAAGCATCAAAATGTGTCCAAATAATGGAAACAGTAACAAGAACATAATTTATAGTAATTATATATTTTGTGTGTGTGCGTGTGTCAGTCACTGTCTCCATCTTCAGGAGGTGCCCCAAGTTGTTCTTCTGCTGCCTGAAAAAAGCAAATAACAATATTTAGCAATCACTTCAATTAATTTTTAATTGCTTTTAATTACACTTAGGTGTACAAGTATAGAGGACCAAATTTGCAAAAACAAAACAAAACATAAATATAATGTATGTGTGTTTGTATGTATACACATACAGTGGTGTTCATAAGTTTACATACCACTTGCAGAATATACAAAATGTTAATTAACAAATACAAGTGATCATGAAAATTGCATGTTATTTTGTATTTAGTACTGTCCTGAATAAATTATTTCACATAACAGAAGTTTATACTCAAGACAAAATGACAACTGAATTTATAAAAATGACCACGTTCAAAAGTTTACATACCTTGAATCTTAATACTGTGTCATTTCCTGAGTGATCTGCGACTGTTTTTATGTTTTTGATAGTTGTTCATCAGTTCCTTTTTTTGTCTGAGCAGTTCAAATACCTACTGTTCTTCAGAAAAATCCTCAAACTCCTGGTTTTCCAGCATCTTCTGCATATGTGAACTCTTTCCAACAGTGACTGTATGATTTTGAGATCCATTTTTTCACACTGAGGTCAACTGAGGGACTCATAACTCACCAACTATTACAAAAAGAGAAACATTTTCTGATGCTTAAGAAGGAAACACAAAGCATTAAGAACCGGGGCGTGGGAACTTTCTGAAATGGATGATCAGGGTAAATTGTACTTATTTCGTCTTTTGGGAAACATATAATTATTTATGTAGGTACTTAAGAGCAGTACTAAATGAAAAAAAAGAAGATATTTAAATAAAATTTACACATCATCATCCAGTTCAAAAGTGTACGCCCTCTGGCTCTTAATGCATTGTGTGGCCTTCTCGAGCATCAGTAAATATTTTCACCTTTTGTAATAGTCGTGTATCATTCCTTCAGTTGTCCTCAGTATGAAAAGATTGTTCTCAAAATCATACAGTCACTGTTGGAAAGAGCGCAGAAGATGCTGGAAAACAAAGAATGTGCAGGAGCTGGAGGATTTTTCTTAAGAACAGCAGACAGTTGAACTGCTCAAGACAAACAAGGGACTCATGAACAACTATCACAAAACAAAACAGTCGTGGATCACTCAGGAAACAACACCACAGTATTAAGATTCAAGGGTATGTAAACTTTAAGGGCCTTAACCCTTAATAATCATATTAGGCCATTTTGCAATTCCTGTCTCCAAATTTTAGACCTCTTGAAAACATAACTAAGGCTTTTCTCATTCCATTTAAGACTTTTAATGAATTTAAATTTGATCAAACTGAATTTCAGACCAAAGGACGCATGTGGAGACTTACCATGCACATCTTGAAGCCTGGTGTCTCTAAAGTTTTTTTGTTGTTGTTGTTCATGATGATCTTTCGGTCTCCTACAGCCCAGTTCATCTGAGAAGGTTAGAGTACAGCCCAGCATCCTAATATACGCCTCAACTGATGCTCCTCCAACAGCAAAACAGCCCAACCTATAAGTGTCAGGAACATATATTTGCACAAAACATGGATAGGTTACAAATAAATATCATGGGAATGTAGTTTCCGTGTTGAATGAAAAACATGCTTTTGTCAATAAATAAATAAATCAATCTTAATGTAAATTACCACACATCGTCATCTTTACTTGAGGAATCCGCTGGTAGCTGGTCTCATAAAGCCCCAGACCTCCAGACACTGGTTCAGCCAGTATTACAGTCACTTCAGAATAAACAATGGGAAAGCAGTTTGAGAAAAAAAACACAGTATATCAACAACTTCTATGATACACAGCCTTAATTTTTCATAACCGTTAGTGTAGAGTTTCTCAAACTCCAGTCCTCAGGCCCCCCTCCCAGAATGTTACAGCTGAACCAGGTGTTTTAATTAGTGAGACATCTAAAATACTCTGGGACGGGGCCTGAGGACGGGAGATGAGACTATAACTCTTTTACTATTTACTGCTGCAGCTTAAATAAACATCTTAAAATGCATCTTATTTCTCTTTACAAAATAAAAGATTGTATTAACATTAAGATGCTTTAAGACATGTATTTATACATTTAATAATGACTTGCCTTTTATTATTAACCCCTTAACTGTCACTCACAGTTTTGAACATAGACATTATAGTGCACTATCCAAACTTAATTTTTTATAATTCATGAATGAAAACATTTTCCAACGTGTTTGATGTACCATTTCCATGGTAATGCAATGTCTGATTTTAAAATGGGTTTCAAAGGATGAATTTGAGATTTTAAGTTTTCAACTGATATATAATTTCTTATGATTTCTAAAGCGTGATAGAGAAAAAGGCAAAAAAGAAGACTTTCTGTGACAAATCCCAAGTCCTCAAAGAGTTAAAGTTAATGAGATAATTAAGTTTCTAATTAAATGATGATTGTGCATTAGTGATGAACACCTGCTGTTATTGAGAATTACAGAGGATCAGATGTTGATGTTTTAATGGTTAAAATGATGCCACCATCACAGAGACCAATGCGTGCTTTAGTTGGGTCCTGACCCTTGACTTCTGTGTCAGATCTCTCGCTGCAGCAGTGCATGTGCTGTTATAAAGCACAGAGATCAGTGCTATACAGTGAGCAGCTAATAGCTGTTTTCATATGATGAGTTAGTCATCAGGCGCTGCCCTGTTTACCTCCAAAGTAACTCTTTTTCTTGTATTTATATGTTCAGGTTTTCAATAATCAACCCTGTAAAACACAGCATGCGATGAAAGTGTTGCTCTAATAGTTATATTGAATAAATTTTTAATTTCTGTAATGCACATAAATATTAAAACTCCAGAGCTATTTATAGACACAGAGACATCAATAGCCAGCATATGAATCTCAACAATGGTGACAATCAGCAAAATGCTTCATGCTGCAATGCATACTGGGGTAACACCATAGTAAAAACTCCCATCATGCACTGCAGCATGAATAATTATTGTCATTGTTGGGATCCTATGATAAGTGTTCACGTCTAGAAGCCTGAGTGACACAGTTTTTTTTTCTCCAATATTTAAGCATTAAGGTGACCATTTTTTTTATAAACAGCTGGATATTACCAAAGAGAGATATCTTTGTGACGAATGAGGCACTTATGCAGCGCTTTACTATGTATTGAAACACACCAAAAGCGCTTTATAATCATGTGGGGGCTCTCCTCTACCACACGTCAGCTACAGGTGGAGTGATGTTCATTCAAGTGAATGAAAGCAGAAAGTGTAAACGCATCTGCTTCAAGCTTTTAATTCAGCAATCTACAAATGTTAGTTGTGAAACAATATTGCAATTGCTTAAAAGCAAACCACTTTCAGTTATTAAAATGGTCAAGACCCCAACTAAAGCAAGCACTGATCTCCATGATGGTGGCATCATTTTAACCAATAAAACATCAACATCTGATCCTCTGTAATTCTCAATAACAGCAGGAGTTCATCACTAATGCACAATCATCATTTAATTAGTCACTTAATTATCTCATTAACTTTAACTCTTTCAGGACTTGGGATTTGACTTGAGACTTGCTTGTGACTTGAAAGGAATGACTTGGTTCCTCCTCTGGTGAAATCAGCTGCTGAGTTCATGGGTGGAACAAAAATATGGCAGGACTTTTACTTTCTGACCCCTGGACTTTACAACTCTGGTCATAATTAATCTATTACTTTTCCTACATTTCCTACATTTTCCTAATTTTTTTTACAAAAAAAGTGGTAAAATACCTATTTAGGAGTCTTAGACCTTTCCAACGATATACAGTTTGTCATGATTAGATTAGGATTTAATTGTAAAATAGTGAAGTAAACGTAGGCGTCCCACAGGGTGGACGGTGACAGTTAAGAGGTTAACCTTGATCAGGAGATTCCATCCTCTAGATTTATAAAGGTAAAAGTAAAAGTTTAGAGTATGCAACACCTGTCACAGATAACAATCAACAGAAATTCATTCTTACCTGATGTGAGCAAACCAAGGAGATGTCCCTCTGATGGGCTACAAAAAGGGAAAAATTAAGAATGAAAAACATAGCTTAAAACATTAGGTTAACCAAATATCGGTTGTAATTAGTTGTGTTCTTCTTTACTGTTCTACTGGAGAAAAAAAAGTCACCCACACCTTTGATGACCTGAGGGGGAGTAAATTAACAGCAAATTTTCATTTTGGGGGGAAATCCCTTTAAGGTGTGTCACAGGAGTACAGTAAAACAAAAGTAATACATAAAATTGTTCACATAACATAAAAATTACATAAATCAAACAATGCAAGGTTTTTCCTCCCACAAAAAATTGTTTTTTTTTTTTTTTTTTCAGGAAGAAAAGTCAAAATCGCGCTCAGCCTGCATGTGCTGTCACACACAGTGTTCAAACACACACATTACACTCTCACTATTGTGTCTGGTAGGGTTTGGTGGAAAAACAAAGTGAAATATATTTAATAAATCCTTACCTCGGCCGTTCGTTGGTCTGGAGGGCGCGCGTTCATGTGACTCGCAGTTCACTCGGACTTGTCCAGAAAACACATAAGATATAACGGAAGATGAATAGTGAAATATAGGCGAAATGAAATCACTACTTCTATATATATAATTATTTCTATGCGTTATGTTTTATGTTTCTTTTATTATTTTTTTTAGTAATCTTTTATTGCTTACCTCTAAAAAACAGTTTGCTGTTACCCTTTAGGCCTGGCCTCCATCCGTTTCGCATTTTAAATCTGTTCTCCCGCGCTTTGATTTGATTGGCGGTTGGCAGCCAGCTTTAGCTGCATTACTGCCACCTAATGGACTGGATTGTGGTGCATGAAAAAACCCTCTGAATTCTCTCTATGCTCCTTAGATTCATTAAATGTATGTAAATTCCACATGATTTAAATCTAATAATTATAATGAATATATAAATTATAAATAATATAAATATAATTATAATTAAATTCTTTATAATTAATTAAAAACAAATACTGCCACATTGATGGCTCAAGAAGGTGTAATTGTTCAAAAAACACATTGTTTCATTAAAAAAAAAGTCATATCTGGAAAGTTATAATATGACTAAAACAGGACCATATGGGAACGTTCTGTTAACGTCCCAAACGTCCTCTTTCTAACGTTGTTATGTGACCATAGAATAACCAATATAGAACGTCCTCCCAAAGTCATATTGGGAACGTTATTATATAACTAAAAGAGGACCATGTGAGAATGTTCTGTTAACGTCCCAAATGTCCTCTTTGTAACGTTCTTATGTGACCAAAAAATAACCAAAATGGAACGTCCTCCTAAAGTCATATCTGGAACGTTATTATTTGACTAAAACAGGACCTTATGGGAATGTTCTGTTAACGTCCCAAACGTCCTCTTTGTAACGTTGTTATGTGACCATAGAATTACCAATATAGAACGTCCTCCTAATGTCATATTGGGAACGTTATTATATAACTAAAAGAGGACCATTTGAGAACGTTCTGTTAACGTCCCAAATGTCCTCTTTGTAACGTTCTTATGTGACCAAAAAATAACCAAAATGGAACGTCCTCCTAAAGTCATATCTGGAACGTTATTATATGACTAAAACAGGACCTTATGGGAACGTTCTGTTAACGTCCCAAACGTCCTCTTTGTAACATTGTTATGTGACCATAGAATAACCAATATAGGACGTCCTCCTAAAGTCATATTGGGAACGTTATTATATAACTAAAAGAGGACCATGTGAAACGTTCTGTTAACGTCCCAAATGTCTCTTTGAAACGTTCTTATGTGACCAAAAAATAACCAAAATAGAACGTCCCCCTTAAGTCACGTAAGTAACATTGAGCAGCAGCACTTTCATAACCAAAGAGGACGTTTAGGAACATCCCTAATGTTCTGTAGAGGTTCGGGACTTTCGTCACCTTTAGGGAACTTTTAGGGAACGTTGCGCAAGGTTGCGAGAACGTCCCCTCCTACGTGGGCACCTCCCCCATGGTGAAGGGGGATACACTCAGTAGTGGAACTTGATCCACAAACTAACAAAATGTCCCTGAAGGATCATCAGCATCAAGGAGTGCTTTGAATGAATAATTTAGTCCAGCCCAAAATACAATGAGTGAACAGTTGGGAAAATTAATCTGATATCTAAAAATTCCTGGGTGTAATCCTCTGGGAACGATTCCCGTGACAGAGGAGAAGGAGACAAGCTCACAGTGCGTTGCTAGATCCATCACGTGGGTTCAGTCGTACTGTTGTGGTCTGGCAGGGATGAGGTGAGGTGACACTGTAAGCAGAGGCGTCATGCCCATTCAAGGGGAGGGGGCACGTGCCCCCTCAGATTTTTGAACCAAGTGGATTTGAATGCAGCTTCCAAAAGAGAAAAAATAGCGATTAATATTTTCTATATTTAATACAATCACACCAGCGTGATTAAATCGTTCAGCGCATCATATCATTAGCTGCTAAATTCAAATCTGCATTCGCTGGCTGGCGCTGAGCCAGATACAGACACATTTAACAGCACTGTGCATTATAACAATCACACGTGATTCTGTTGAGCTTATGAATGCAATGACCAGTCAGAGGCGTTCAGATGAGTCATCGCTAAAATGTTGGTGTTTTCTTCACTCTCTCGCTGACTGAATACCTCTTTCTGACTGTATATCTCAATTTCCAAGATTTTCTCTCTGCTAGAATGTATTTCTGACCAAAGCAGATTAAGACTGGAAGACCAGAAACATGTTACATTAACTTTCAATGTTAAATTCATTAATATAAAGTCAGTCGTATAAAAAATGCTATGGCATGACACCCAAAACAGACAGGTTTTTATGCATAGTTAATGATTACATTATTAGGTTAATTTGATCATAATCTATAAAGGTGAGAATCAAGATATTTCATGATATAGTTAATGTGTTTGGGAATGTTTGAATATAAAGGAAAAAAATAAATAAAACATAAGTGCTGTTGCCTGCTGTGTGTCACATGACGACCCCACCCCCCCAACTTGTGCCCCTAAAAAATAATGAGTGCATGACGCCCCTGTGTAAGTGCAGCAGTTCATTTACAATACATAATACAAACATGCCAGAAGTCCAGAATAAAGCTGAACTACAAAACGGCAACAGTGAAATAGCGGAACACAAGGAACAGTGAATATGCTTTAACATAAATGTCCTTAAACACAAAACAGGCTAAACAAAACATAATTTGTTCAGAAAATGCAATTTCCATCATTCATTTTGCAGCTACTTTTGTGTCTGCTGAATTTCTCAAGATCCAGGAAATTAATATGTGCATTTGTCATTACAGTAATTTGTTATTGTACAGCTTTCCCTAAAGGATCCTTCAGTCTGCTGTCAATTTGTGCTTCTGGTGTTTTTGCTACAGATCAAAAGAAGACAGTGCCAGTGAAGGAGAGAGAATCAGTCACTTTATATACTGGTGTAGTAAATCCAGATGATTTGATGATATGGTATTTTAATGACATTCTCATCGCTGAAATCACTGGACATCCTAATAAGATCTGTACAGATGTTCAGTGTAAAGATGGTGATGAGAGATTCAAAGACAGACTGAAGTTGGACAATGAGACTGGATCTCTGACCATCAAACATCAGATTCACAGACCTTGGAGTTTATACACTACACATCAACAACACAGCAGCCAGTATTATTAGGAGCTTCAGCGTTACTGTCTTTGGAGTATGAGTTAGTCATTCAATGACTCAAAGTTATTTCTACTGGTCTTTTCAGGCCAGTGTCTCAGATTTCTACTTGTTGACCGATATTTTCACTGGCTATGATTTCAAGCGATATATTTTTATGTTGCATGTTGCTTAAAAAATTGAACTCCATAGTATCATGAATTACTAAATGTACAACTCATTCTCACAGTTTTTTTTGTCAAAACCTCATGTAGGTTATGTTAACCCTGCTGATATTTAAATCAGAAGAGAGGATTTTATATGTAGTTTCAAAAGCACACGATCAGTGGATGCGAGATGCAGTTACAATGCAGAACTGGTCTGATCTAGAAAGTTAAAAAGTTAAGATTGAAAGTTCTATAGTGAATATGCATTTTTACTATGTTCATTTTATATTTTCAGCTAAAAGAAATCAGTTATTCAGTTGTGATTGTAATTTCTATTAAGTCATCATGAAGTATGATGTTTACTTCTCATTCTATTCACATACAGATTCACATGTAGAAACTCCAGCACTGGATCTAATTTTATATGAAATGAAAGCAGTATTCGTTGTTGCAGTCTGCTGGCGCTGACCGTGGCTGTTGCTATTGGTATTGGTATTGGTATAAAATGCTGTGAGTTCTGTTGTTTCTGTAACTACAAACCAGCTGTTACAGGGCTGACGAGACGAGAGGCGAGCGGATCCATTTGCAGACTTTTATTGGCAAGAGACATGGTCATAACAGGCAGGGTCAAACAGGGGCAAACAGGTATAACGTGGGCGAGACAAAGAGTTACCAGAGGCAAGCGTGGGTCGGTGATCGGCGAACAGTATCCAAAGGGGCGAGACAGGAGAGGTATACCGAAACATCAGCGATAGTCCAGGCAGGGGAAAACACAATCCAACAAAGGCTAGGCTAGGCTAGGCAAGGCAAGGCAAGGCAAGGCTAGGAAAACTAACGGGGCTCTGTAGGGCAGCGATAATGCATACAATACTCGGCACTGAGGCAGAGAAAGTCCATGGCTAAATACTGTGTGCAAATGGGAATCAGCTGTGTGTGATCAGTGCAAGGATAGAGGCAGGGAACACAGAAAGCTCATAATAGGTCTCCATAGCTGTGACAGGACAGAACGAGAGTTCATTGACGGCCTCCCTAGCCGTGACAGGACAGAACGAGAGTTCATTGACGACCTCCCTAGCCGTGACAGGACACGAGAGTTCATTGACGGCCTCCCTAGCCATGACAGGACAGAACGGGAGTTTTTGACGGCCTCCATAGCCGTGACAGGACAGAACGAGAGTTCATTGACGGCCTCCATAGCCGTGACAGGACAGAACGAGAGTTCATTGACGGCCTCCATAGCCGTGACAGGACAGAACGAGAGTTCATTGACTGATACCGCTGACACCTGGGTTCTGTGGCGGTTGCCGCCACCTCTGGAGGTTTACAGTGGTAAACACAGGACACAGGGAGAGTTCAGTAATGGTCTCTTTAACCGTAACACAACAGGCTGAGAGTTCATTGCTGGGCGCCACCACCATACGAGGAGCTGAAGTGAGCACCGCCGTGTCGGGAGGTTCTGCAGCATGTACCGCCACCTCTGGAGAAACTGCAGCGGGCACCATCCCTTCAGGGAACACAGCAGTGAGCGCCACTACCTCAGGAGGTTCTGCAGCGTCAGCCGCCACCTCTAGAGACATCATAGTGGACACCGCCACCTCTGGGAGTTCTGTGGTGGTGTATGCAGCCCAAAAAAACCAAAATGCGATCCCATCAGGGGGAAGCGTTTCAGACAGGGGAATCAATTCAGGAACAGGAGGGCTAGAGTGATTGGGTTTGGGGATACCAGCTGTGTGTGCAGACACCAGGTGAATCCCTCACACTGGATATCAAACTGGGATAATGAAAGACTAACCTTGATGATCTGAGTGTGTCAGCCCGGACGACCCGACTCTGGAAGGTCAGCGGAGACGTGACCCGACTCTGGAAGGTCAGCGGAGACGTGACCCGACTCTGGAAGGTCAGCGGAGACGTGACCGACTCTGGAAGGTCAGCGGAGACGTGACCCGACTCTGGAAGGTCAGCGGAGACGTGACGCTGTGACTCTGGAAGGTCAGCGGAGACGTGACGCTGTGACGTGCTGCTGTGACTCTGGACGAGCAGCTGTGACGTGCTGCTGTGACGTGCTGCTGTGACTCTGGACGAGCAGCTGTGACGTGACTTGACTTTAGGAGATCGGCTGTGAAGTGCTGTGACTCTGGACGGGCAGCTGTGACGTGCTGCTGTGACGCTGTGACGTGCTGTGACTCTGGACGAGCAGCTGTGACGTGCTGCTGTGACTCTGGACGAGCAGCTGTGATGTGACTTGACTTTAGAAGATCGGCTGTGACCTGCTGTGACTCTGGACGGGCAGCTGTGATGGGGCAAGATTCTGGGAGATCAGTTGAGACGTGACTCGGTTGATGACGACCAACTGTGACTTGACTTGACTCTCTGACATCAACTGTGACTTGACTTAGCTCATGAAGATCAGCTTTGACTTGACTTGATTCGTGACGATCGACGGTGACTTGGCTTGATTCGTGACGATCAACGGTGACTTGACTTAGCTCATGAAGATCAGCTTTGACTTGGCTTGATTCGTGACGATCAACGGTGACTTGACTTAGCTCATGAAGATCAGCTTTGACTTGGCTTGATTCGTGACGATCAACGGTGACTTGACTTAGCTCATGAAGATCAGCTTTGACTTGGCTTGATTTGTGACGATCAACGGTGACTTGACTTGGCTTGTGAAGATCAGCTGTGTCTTGGCTTGATTCGTGACGATCAACGGTGGCTTGACTTAGCTTGTGAAGATCAGCTGTGACTTGGCTTGATTCGTGACGATCAACGGTAACTTGACTTATGAAGATCAGCTTTGACTTGGCTTGATTCGTGACGATCAACGGTGACTTGACTTAGCTTATGAAGATCAGCTTTGACTTGACTTGATTCGTGACGATCAACGGTGACTTGACTTAGCTTATGAAGATCAGCTTTGACTTGGCTTGATTCGTGATGATCAATGGTGACTTGACTTAGCTTGTGAAGATCAGCTGTGTCTTGACTTGATTTGTGAAGATCAGCTGTGTCTTGGCTTGATTCGTGACGATCAACGGTGGCTTGACTTAGCTTGTGCACATCAGCTGTGTCTTGGCTTGATTCGTGACGATCAACGGCGACTTGACTTGGCTCATGAAAGGCAGCAATGACATGACGGGGTGTTGTTGTGACCGCCATTTTGTGAGCGTGCTCTAGCACAGCTGTGATCATACAAATGAATGCGGTGTCACATTCCTCCGCGATACCCACAGTAAACGCTGAACCAACAGTCATTAAAGCGTACTCCATAAAGTCGCTTAGACACGAACGGGGAGCTTCAAGGGTTAGTCGTGATCTGAGTGGCTGGTTAATACCCTCACAGAAAAAATCTATTAACAAATGGTCTGGTAATTCGGAGCCATTAGCCAAAGCCAAATATTCCGTTATGTAACCTCGAGTGATCGCGTACCCTGCTTGAGGGCTAGCAATAAGATCGCTGCGTCCATACCTGGCCAATGTCCACTAGAAAAGCCGCTGGATCCATGTGTGGCCGAGTATTCTGTTAAAGGGCTGACGAGACGAGAGGCGAGTGGATCCATTTGCAGACTTTTATTGGCAGAGACATGGTCATAACAGGCAGGGTCAAACAGGGGCGAACAGGTAACGTGGGCGAGACAAAGAGTAACCAGAGGCAAGCGTGGGTCGGCGATCGGCGAACAGTATCCAAAGGGGCGAGACAGGAGAGGTAAACCGAAACGTCAGCATAGTCCAGGCAGGGGAAAAACAATCCAACAAAGGCAAGGCAAGGCAAGGCTAGGAAAACTAACGGGGCTTTGTAGGGCAGCGATAATGCATACAATACTGAGGCAGAGAAAGTCCATGGCTAAATACTGTGTGCAAATGGGAATCAGCTGTGTGTGATCAGTGCAGTGCAATGATGGGAAATGGAGTCCATGATGTGTGGTGTGAAAGTCCATGTGGTGAGCGGGTGACCTCTAGTGGTGAGTGAACGGAAGTGCAGACTGGATTCGTGACACCAGCAAGCAATTGAGCTTCAAAACGTAAGATTAGGAGAGACGAGTATTAGTTAAGCATGTGATTTTCTTTGAAATAACTGTTGTGCTATGGCTAAAAACAGAAGCTAACAATAAATGATGTTTTCTACCTATTAGATTGTGTTTAAAGCGTCTACACCCACCCCAACCCTACCCCTTACAGTAATGCAAATGAGTATGTTTTATTAAATAACCTTTTGTTTTTGGAAACATTTTGAAAATTTTTTCTTCCTCTGAACCTGATCGTGACATAGCCTATAAAGCATCTGTTTTTATGTGCGAAATCGTATCATGATCCTTGTCCTCAACACAGGTTTACAGAATGTCCTTCATTTTAAGATATGTCCAGTGATTGAGTGGATTCTTTACTGTTATGCAGGGCTTAAAAGAATAATAAAAAATTAATCGGTTCACTTTGAGCAGAATCTGTATTTTCACGTTTCTGTTTATGCATTCCTTCTGTATTATTACCGTTCAGAAACCGTTTCAATAGAAAAAGTACTGGTTAATTTTTTTTTTTTTTTTTTTTTGCCTAATAATAATAGTAATAGTAGTAATAAGTACAGCACGAAAACACAGAGAGTCTTTGTATCTTGTCTTAATACAGCATAATCTTTTATAGCAAGTTTTTTGGCCAAATGTATTAAACAAAACCAAAAGTGTCAACGCTTTAAAGAAATTAAAGTGTTTTTTTCAAGAAATTTAAAATGCTTCATGGTTAAAAGTTCGCTACTCATGTCAAGTCAAGTCACTTTTATTTATATAGCGCTATTACCAATACAGATTGTGTCAAAGCACATAACAGTATCAAATTGGAGGACAGAGTGTCAGTAATATATAATGATAAGATTAAACACTCAATTTCAGTTAAGGCATTTCATTATTGAATTCAGAGATGTCATTGTCTAGCTCAGTTTAGTTTAAATAGTATCTGTGCAATCAAATCGGCGATAATCGCTAGAAATTTGGTGTCCCAAATGAGCAAGCCAGAGGCGACAGCGGCAAGGAACCAAAACTCCCTCTGTGACAGAATGGAGAAAAAACCTTGGGAGAAACCAGGCTCAGTCGGGGGGCCAGTGTAGCTAGGTATTTTATTATATTTTTTAGTTATATTTTTAGTTTTATTGTATTTTAATCGAACTCATATTCCAGCTAACAATTTTTGGTTCCCAGAACATTCCCAAGAATGTTCCCTATTGGTTAGCCAGGATAGTTTCGTAACGTAAATAGACGTTCCTTTAGGTTAAGGGAACATTCTATTTAAGGTCTTTTCGTTCCTTGAACCAGTTCAGAGCCCTTCTGTTATGCATTATTTATTGGCGATTATTCATTATTTAACTTTTTTCTGTTTTCTGTTTTGTCTTCTTGTGTGTTTTTCAGGTTCTACTGTCAAAAGAAGAAGTGATGTAGAGAAGATAAACATGAATTTACTGTGAGGTTTTCAGCAGCTCCAGTATGAAAGTACAGCATATATTTCAAGATGTGTTTCATCATCTCAAGTGCTAGCTCATCCTTGATCATTATTTTAACCTCTAAGGTAAATCTAATATAAATACAGTAGTCACTCGTGAGCGAAAATGTAGCTGGGACAGAATATTGCAATTAGTATTGGTTTAATATTAAACCACAGAGTTATTTTTTATTTTATTTTTTATTATTTATTTAAGACTATACTAGTGTCTAACAGTATTGACACATTTGGTCAACAGTTTCAGCCCAAAAATTCACCAAAACTTTCCTTCCCAAAAAATGTGACAGAATTGTATTACCATGTCAATCAAGATTGATAAGGACCATTTTATCTGTTTAAA